>CM077160.1:133637210-134172675 GCA_039583875.1 Platanthera guangdongensis
AACTTTTTGCAAAGATTGTTGTCCGTTGAGCCGAATATAATGTCATCGACATAGATTTGCACCAGCAACATCTTGCCTTTGACTTCCCTGAGAAACAATGTCTTGTCTATTTTACCTCTAGAGAACTTGTTCTCAAGAAGAAAACTAGATAAAGTCTCATACCAAGCTCGTGGAGCTTGTTTTAAACCATATAGAGCTTTATTAAGAAAATATACATGATTGGGATAAGTAGGATTGACAAAACCTGGGGGTTGAGCGACGTATACTTCCTCTTTCAGGTCTCCATTCAAGAATGCTGATTCACATCCATTTGATAGACTGTGAATCCTTTGTGCGAAGCATACGCCAGGAACAATCTGATTGCCTCGAGCCTTGCCACTGGTGCAAAGGTCTGGTCGAAGTCAATCCCCTCCTCCTGTCTGTAACCTTGAGCCACCAGCCTGGCCTTGTTCTTTATGATGACACCATGTTCATCCAGTTTGTTTCTGAAGATCCACTTGGTGCCAATCACATTCTGCTTGTGTGGTCTGGGAACCAGCGTCCAAACGTTGCTTCGTTTGAATTGATGCAGTTCATCTTGCATGGCCAAAATCCATGCCGCATCTTTGTTCGCCTCGTCGAACTTCTTTGGCTCAACCTGTGATAGGAAGCTAAGATGCACAATCTCGTTAATAGTACCTCTTCGAGTTCTGACACCATCACGAGGATCTCCGATGATCTGATCTCTAGGATGATCCCTCACGTGCCGGAGCTCTAGAAGTCTGGCGTCTGGAGCTTCGACTAATTCTTGGGCTTCTCCTTCTTCCAAGAGATTTGCTCCATTTTGATCTTCAACATTCCCAATTGACGTTGAGGTGGAAACTTTGACGTACTTAGGAGTTTCATCTTTAGCGGTCTCATCGAGACTCAGCTGTTCAAGTCGTGCACCTGCATCTTCAAGAATACCGCTGGAAGAATTGCTGTTAAGCAAGCTTCCTTCATCAAATACAACATTAATTGATTCTTCTACCACTAGGGTTTTCTTATTGAAGACCCTATATGCCCGACTGTGGGTACTATAACCCATGAATATGCCTTCGAAGCATTTTTCACCAAATTTAGTATGCGGGTACTTCCCGTTATTGAGTACGTAGTATTTGCAACCAAAGATCCTTAAGTAGGACATGGTTGGTTTCCTGCCTCTCAGTAGCTCATAAGGCATCTTACGATGATTCTTGTTGATCAATGCACGGTTTTGTACATGACAAGCCGTATTGACCGCCTCTGCCCAGAAGTATTCTGGGAGAGAAGCGTCTTTCAACATTGTCGTGCAAGCTTCAATGAGAGTTCTATTTCTCCTCTCCGCAACTCCATTTTGCTGAGGAGTGCGCGGGGAGGAAAACTAATGAAAGATACCTTGTTCTTCACAAAACTCTGTCATAGCACCAGATTCGAATTCTGTTCCATGGTCACTTCTGATTTTGACCACTGAGCAGTTAAATTCGTTCTGAACCTGCTTGACAAAACTAGTGAAGATGTCAAACGTATCTGACTTTCATTTTAAGAAGAACACCCATGTAAACCGAGAGTGATCATCAACTATCACTAGCGTATAGGACTTGCCTCCCAAGCTATGAACTTGCATTGGACCAAACAAGTCCATATGCAGAAGATAAAGACATCGGGAAGAGTCATTGTCTGCAATGCTCTTAAAGGTAGTCCGAGTCTGTTTGCCCATCTGGCATGCAGGACAGGGGCTATCTTTGATGCACTTGATAACGGGAGCATCCCTTACTAAGTTTTTAGAAAACAGCATACTAATTGTTTTGAAATTAATATGTGTCAATCTCTTGTGCCATTGTTCACAAAGAGATGCACTGCCTGTTGCCACTAGGCATACGGGGGTAGATGAATCTAAACTAAGAAAATTTAAGCAGAAGATATTTCTGCTCCTAATGTCTGTTAATACCGTCTCAGAAGAGGCACATGAGATTATCAGACATTTATCCTTGCAGAACATAACGTCATAACCTTTATCACATAACTGACTTACACTGATCAGGTTATGGTTTAACCCTTCAACATATGCCACGTCGGTGATAGAGATTATACCGTTGGAAATCATACCGTAACCTCTGGTGACTCCTCGATCTGACCCCCCAAAGATGACTTTGGGTCCATTCTCGACTGGAGTGTAATGACGCAGCAGGCTTCTTGTCCCAGTCATATGCCGGGAGCATCCACTGTCCAAGTACCATATTGGAGTTTTGGTGGCCTTTGGACATTCCGGCAAAACAAAATTAATTTCCCTTAGGAACCCAATCGAACTTGGGTCCTAGATTCTTGGTTAGCATACTCCCCCTCGGGTGGTTAACCCTACGAGTGGTCGGCCTTGCATTGCTAACATAGGGAGTCTCGTTATACCTCGGATTAAACCAACAATCCACGGTAAAGTGACCGACTTTGCCACAACACCAACAGTCAAATCTGTTGTACCTCTTTCTAGGCTCCTGCTTTACCCTGGGAATGGTGGGTATAGCCGGGGCCTTGGATCTGGAGGTGGAGGCATCATAGTGATTGCAGTCACATGACTTCTTCACCTTCTGTTCCTTCAGTATAACAGGCTTTGCTTTTGGTGCCTGCTTTCTATTATGGCCGCTAGAGAATTGACCATAATTTCCCATGTGGATTTCCTCATAAGGTGCCTTGAAGACACTCTCACCGAAGTTACGGGGAAAAGTCCAACCATCATATCGGCTCTTTGGCTTTGCAACCGAGGGCCGGAAATGATGACCAAAGGTTGACTCAAAGTCATGTTGGTTGCAGGGAAAGTTAGGCTTTCTGAACGCAACAGGACTGAGTGGCGCCTTTCCCTTTTCAGCAGCAGAGGCCTTCTTGGCGGCCTTATTCTTTCTCTGGTTCCTGTTTCTCCTTGATGAGGAACCAGATACCCCCTACATGCCCCAACCCAGCTTCTTTGGCCTAAGCAGAGAAGGTATCAACTAATGGAAGAACTGTTTTGGCATAGAGAAGCTCTTGACGATCTTCCTTTCTGCCGTAAGTTGTTCTTCCAACTTGTCGACTTCCTTCTGCTTAAGATCAAGGAGCTTAAGAGACTCTGAATGCTTTGAAGTCAGGTCTAGGTGCTCCTGTCGGAGAGAGATCAAACTGGTGATCTCTTCCCTTAGGGAGACACTCTCACCCTTAAGGAATTTCACTTCCTTTTTCTCAGCCTTCAATCTCTTACGACACTCCTCGAAAGTGTTGAGCAGAAGCTCATACTTCTCGAGGAGCTCCGCTTCACGGGCCGAAAGGCTATCCTCAGGGTCATCATCCTGAGACTCAGGATCAGATTCAGAGTCGGAGAGAGGGATGTGAGCTTTTACCTTCCCAGTAAATGGGGGGCATTCTCCTTCTGAGTCGGAGCGACCCACCAGCCCGAAGTAGGCTTCCTCATCATCACTGGAGTCTGAGGAATCAGACTCACTCAGTGTCTTTGGCTTTTTGGCGATGTAGCTCCTCTCTTTCTTCTTATCTCTAGAGGACTTGTGCTCATCTCCCTTCCCCTTTTCTCTCTTGCCTTGGTGGCAGTCGGCCACGACGTGTCCTGGATTATTGCATCCAAAACAAATAATGTCAGAGGAGCGATGTTTGTTCGGTTTAGAAGCATACCTGTCAGAAGAATAATTTTTCTTCTGATGCCTGGAGGAGGAGCCGTCTTTCTTTCTTTGATTCCTCATCTTGAGGAACTTCTTGAATTCTCGGGTGATGAAGGAGAAATCTTCCTCAGACAACTCTGAGCTGGAGGAGCATGGCTCGGAGTCCTCCTCATCATCCTTTTTCCCGGCACGGTATGAAACCGCACCCTTGCCCTTCCTGGAGTGAATGGCTTTTAGGGCCACAGTCTTTTCCTTGGCTGCAGCCTTCTCTGCTTCTTCTTCTGCTTTCCTGGTATTCAGTTGAAGCTCATAGGACATCAGCTTCCCAAACAGAATTTGTGGGTCTGTTTCAGCAAGTCTGCCAAACTCTCGAATGACACAGATCTTTGTGTCCCATTCCTTAGTAAGGGACCTAAGGAATTTATCATTAAGTTCACCATCAGTGAACACTCTTCCATATCCTTTGAGGGCATTGACAATCTTGAGGAAGTTCTCGAAGGTGACTCCGATCTCTTCCTTAGGCCCTTGTCTGAAGGCCTCATATTTCTGGTTCAGGAGGGATCTCCGATCATCCCTCACTTCATCAGTGCCCTCCATTAGGATAATCAGGCATTGCCAGATCTCCTTTGCTGTCCTGCAGTTGCAGAAGTTCTGCATCATTGAGTCATCGACCGCGCTGACCAGAATGTTCTGCGCCTTCTTGTAAAGTCCCACCAGCACCATCTCGTCCTTGTCCATTTCAGAAATTTTCTTTGGCACTTGCTTGGTAGGATCAATGGTGGAGGCCTTAGAAGGTCCCTCCTCCACTATCATGAAGAGTCGGGGATCGACTGCTTCAATGTAGAACCTAATCCTTTCCTTCCAGATAGGAAAGTTTAGCCTGGTGCACACTGGGATCTTGCCTGTGTACTTGAGTCCGTCCATAGTAGAAGTCTGCCTTCTTCTTGACACTAGTGGCAGGAACTTACTCAAGGTGTAAACCTTTTTGATGAACAACCTCCCTCTGATACCACTTGTAAGTCCACTCAGTGTCAACTACCTTCACCTATGGGGGGGGGGGGAATAGGTGTCTTGCAGCGTTTTTGCGGAATTAAAATCATACCTGCACAAGAAAACAAAACCACACAGCACAGAAAGGACACCAGCAATTTATAGTGGTTCCCCAATTTGGGTACATCCACTTCCCCCTTCGACCTATCTCCCAACCAGGGATGACTCGGTCACTTCACCAACAGGATTGAAATCCAATCCTTGCACTAACCGAAGGAACCATTCCACACGTAGGAGTCACTACTCCCACAATACGGGTTGCACCCAACCCTTACAACTAGGAACCAACGTTCCTTTACAACAAAATTGAAAATAGAATGTACAAGAAATACAAACAACTTATGGAGCATAAGGTGTCCCACTTCGTTCGACGACGTGTTCTTGAAATCAACGAAGAGTCCACAACCCTAGATCTCACTTGGAGAGAATCTCCCCGAAACCGGCGGCGGCAAGAAGGGAGGCGGCTTGGTTCTCGGGATCGGCGGCGACAATGGCGTGCTGCGGCTGTTCTTTGGAGATTCAATCTTCGTAGCAAAGCTAGCAAGGTCTTCCAACGGTCACACTAGGATCGATCGTCTCGATCGATTCGGAAAGGGAAGGTTTTCCCGATCAACGAATCAAGAGACAAAGGATCTCTGGTTAGACGCGTGAGACGCTGTGCTTGGCTGAGCTTCTGTCGCCGGAAGATCTGGAAGAACCACGATCAAAAGCGGAGAACAACTAGCACGAGCGGCGACGGCGGCGGAGCGAGTTTCGCGATCTAGGTCACACGTCGGCTGCTCGGCTTCTTTTTTTGAATTTCTTCTTCTCTGTGCACTGTTCAAAAATACTCGAGTATTTATACAGTAGAATACTTCTATATGACCGTTGTGGGTCCCAGCAGAAGAAACCCTAAAATCGGTTTAACACAGAGCCTTAACATTTGATCCGGTCCAGCGTGCTCAGAAATTCGCCTAAGGCAAAATCGGCGAGAATCGAAGGTGATTCTCGTCGATTCGGCGAGAATCAAAAGGTGATTCTCGTCGATTCGGCGAGAATCAAAGGTGATTCTCGTCGATTTTGACTTATTTGCACGCTCTGATTTAGCCGGAAAGAGACGGCGAGAATCAGCCAGTGATTCTCGACGATTCGACGAGAATCACTAGTGATTCTCGCCGAATCGGCGAGAATCACTTGGTGATTCTCGCCGATTAATACTTAGACGGTTTTTCGTCTTTCCACCCATTAGCTGCTCTTTGACCCATCCTTGCTCCTTGTCTTCTCTTGCATTATCACAACCCTGTACTTGAGAATAAGTACACTCCAATAGAGAGAGTACACGTAGGCCAACACACTGACCTTCTCAACGAGGGATTACGTCGCGCAGACCCGTGTATATTGACCTACTGTACCCTGACATTGGTGTGTACTTAGCGTGGAATAACTGCAAGCACAACTTAAAAGATTTCATCAAATACATTGTCTATTTACCTTAGCTTGTTCAGGGGCTTCTTCAAATCAGGTACGTTGTGGATACAATACCCAACAACCCTCCAGACGATGCAGCGAGCGGGCCTGGTGACAAACGAGGGCGCGTGGCTTACAACGAAAGACATGGTCCCGGAGCTGTTCATACCGTTCCCAAAGTCGAGCGATGACTCCTATCTCCTCCCGTGGGATAGTGCGTCGCCCGATGGCTCGCCCTGAAGGGTTTAAGCCACATTGACTCATGCTCTCTGAATATGTAAATTATTTTTTTTCATTATTTTGTAATATTTTACACACGGGCTGAGCCCATATTTTGTAATTACTATTTATCAATGCATATGTTCTTTTCTTAAATGGATGTCAGTTGACCTCGCTATCATTACTAATATTGATAATCTTTCTTTTTCTTTGTTCGCGACCTGGCTCGGCCTTCTCACTCTCCGCATATGAACCCATGCCTCGATAGTGCGCTCGTGTAATTCTTAGTGACTTAGCGTAGAGAGTGACAAGACCCGCGACAATCATCCTGCGAGGTCTAGGCACCTTCTGTCCCATGCCATGGGTGTTCAGCTTACGCAAGCCATGCCTCACTTACTCAAGATGCAGTTTGAAGGACCCAAGAGCGCCTCACACGACTGAGCACTCGCGACTTGGGCCTCCTCTCGGGTACTAGGGTATTCGCCGAGCGGGCTCCTGTGGGGCGAGGCCTAGCTCGCTAGGAGTGCTCGCCCTCGACAACACTCGTTCCTCTGATTCTCCCTTTGGCGGGTCGTTACATCCCCCACCCTTCTTGTCAGCTAGTAGGGGTCTGACGGCAGGTGTTGAGCATCAACCCGACTTTTCTTTTTGCTAGCCATCGGGCGCTTCCACCGGCCCAATCATCTAGTAGGAATCTGACGGCGTGTGTTGAGCATCAACCAGAATTTTATTTTGGCCAGCCACCAGCGCTTCCACCGGCCCAATCACCTAGTAGGAGCCTGACGACGGGTGTTGAGCATCAACCAGACTTTTCTTTTGGCCAGCCACCGTGCGCTTCCACCTACCCAATCAGCTAGTAGGAGCCTGACGGTGGGTGTTGAGCATCAACCAGACGTTTTTTGGCCAGCCACCAGGCGCTTCCACCAGCCTAATCAGCTAGTAGGAGCCTGACAGCAGGTGTTGAGCATCAACTTGACTTTTCTTTTCGCCAGCCACCGTGCGCTTCCACCAGCCCAATCAGCTTATATGAGTCTAACGACGGGTGTTGGGCATCAACCAAACTTTTCTTTTGGCCCGCAATTGGGCACTTCCACCATCCCAATCAGATAGTAGGAGCCTGACGACGGGTGTTGAGCATCAACCAAACTTTTCTTTTGGTCAGCCACCAGGTGCTTCCACTAACTCAATCAGCTAGTAAGAGCCTGGAGGCGGGCGTTGAGCATCAACCAGAATTTTCTTTTGGCCAGCTACTGGGTTCTTCCACCTGCTCAATCAACTAGTAGGAGCCTGATGGCGGGAGTTGAGCATCAACCAGACTTCTCTTATGGCCAGCCACCGGGTACTTCCACCGACGCAATCAGCTAGTACGAGTCTGGTGGTGGGTGTTGAGCATCAATCAACCTTTTCTCTTGGCCAACCACCAGGAGCTTCCATCGGCCCAATCAGCTAGTAGGAGCTTGACGACAAGTGTTGAGCATCAACCAAACTTTTCTCTTGGCCAGCCATTCTCCATATTCCTTATAATGAGCAAGTGAACCATCAAATACAGGTAAGAGTGTGAAAAGGTATCGTTCATTGTTCAATTTCATGGATATGAGCGCTTTAAGTTGTCGCCGCTCCAGGCATGATTGAGGGGTTCCCCCTCCACATTCTGGAGGTGGTATCCCCCTAACTTCAAGACGTCTTTGATTACATAGGGACCCTCACAATTATGGTTCAACTTGCCGACGGCTGCCGACCTTCCAACAGCGTCGACCATTTCAAGACCAAGTCCCCCTTTACGAATTGCTTGATTCTGACATGCTTGTCGAAGTACTTGGCCATCCATCGCTTGACTTCTTCCTGCTGAATCGCTGTCAGGTCACGCAGCTCTTCTACCAGATCCAGGGAGAGCTGTAGCTCGTTCTCGTTCTCAACTCATTGTAATTGTTTACCCAGGAGTTCGCAACCATGCCTCAAGCCTACTCTCAGGTCGCGGCAGTCATGATTATCAGACCGTACAAGTCAGTTAGTTTGCAACCAGTAACTTCCTGACAAGAGTCCAGACCGCAAGAGCTAGCCGTCGTTCATGCGGTCTAATAGTTAGTCTTTTTTCATCCTTTTTTTGTTTCTTGTCAACTCTCTTTGGTTCTCTTGTACCCCAGACAGACGGTTATTTTAGCCCTACCCATTTGGGAAGGCCCCCGAGCCTATAAATAGGGGGGCAACACTCCCAAGACACACTGACTCGAATCATGTAGCCAACTTATTCAGACTACGTTCTCAATTTTTGGGCTTTGCGGTCTGATACTCGCACAGTTTTTTTCTTTTCCTTCCTTGTAATCACAACTTTTCAATCAAAGGAAAGCCCGTCATAAGAGTGGAATTTGCCGCGGCGAGTAAAGTTTGGTGTTGCCGCTACCCGCTACTTTCGTTATGTGAATTCGCAAGTAACTGGCTACTGGCAGAATTCTCCTTACCCTAGCTCCCCATGTGTGTGTGATTGTGGAGGAGCACTTATATCTCCAATAGTTTGAACGCGCTACCTTCAAATCACGAGTCGTTGGTGAAATCCGCAGTTAAAGATGCCAGACCGCGAGTTTGCTCAACATTCTAACCGTTCCAGATCGAGCGAGGTCGTTTTGTGGGAAGCAATCAACCAGTCCTACAGGGATACCATGTGGTAGTTTGAATCCATCATTCAATACCTAGCCGTGCTCACTCAGCGGTTAGCCCCTCAGTCCACAGACTAGTCAGCGGCTACTTCAGTTGTGGTGGGGGATCCTCCTCCACCACCCTATTAGCAAGCCCAGCCCGCAACTCCTCTGCAGTCTTAAGGAGATGAGTTCGCCGCTAGCCAAGGCTTCTTCTGAGAAGCAACCCAGGTAAGTCTAGCTAGGGTGTTAAACTACCAAGAGAGTTAACCATACCCTCCCGCTTTAGCTGTTGTTGCTGCTGTTCCTATTATAGCCCACCCTTTATCTCCTCCCATTCCAGCTAAAGTGGAGGAGCCATCTCCTTTAATTGACAGGATTCGTTGGGATCTTGCCCTCAACAACCTTAGAGAGCCGTGCCTGACAATCTATATTGGAGAAACTGACCTAATAGCTCATCTTCAAGCTTTTGAGTCAGCAGTTGCTCTGAGGTGCCTCTTACAAGCAACAAAGTGCAAGCTTCTAGTTACTTCCTTGGATGGGCAAGTGAGGGAATGGTTCTATGAACAATATCCCTAGTACATCACCTACTTCATCGAGCTCCAAAGGGATCTTCTTCAGATATTTGCCACCTCAAAGAAGAGGAATAGTGGTCTTGCATCCCTCTTCCAGATCAAGTAAAGAGAGAACGAGTCTGCAACTCATTTTGTTGAATGATTTCAAAAAGAAATCATAGGAGTGAAGAACGTTGATCCTAACTTCTATAAAGTCGCTTTGATCAATGGACTTTGGTAAGACCCTTTAAAGTTCAAAGCCACCACCAAAGAACCTGCTACATATCAAGAGTTGATTAGTATGGTCAACAGGTTTAATGAGGGGGATAATGCCAACCCAACCTACATCTCCTCATTGACTACTAAAGCCAACTCGGGAGATATGACAGGCCCCTCTGTAGCTCATCACCCGATGAAACATCCTCGCTCAGAGTTCCAACCCCCTGCTTAGAGGGGAAGGAACTTTCTCCGCTGACGCCCTTTTCAAGGTCATAAACAGTTTCAGAATTAGAAACTACCATTGGGCACTGTGCCCGCACCACCTGCTCTTTCTCCTTAGATCATGCAGTGAACCAACAACATCACACTCAACCTCAGCCTCCACCTCCAGCTATCTGATGTACGCAAAGCCCGACTATGATTTATCTTGCGAACACGGTGGGTCCAAATTCCGCGTAGCAAATTGTAGGCAAGTGCACTTATTATAAGTAATACAAGATATTCGGGGGAATATCGAGATCGTAAATTTCCCGGGAATGGGTTGATTATCTCTACTCCTCCAGAAAGGAATATTATCTTACCGAAAAATTTAAGTTGTCTGATCTAACTAATTAAAGCGGTTAATAAGAAAGTGCTGAAAATAGATTGAAAAAGGTCGATGAAGAAATAACACTCGGTATCGAATTACGTTAGGACTAAAATAGATTTATATAACTAGAGATCCTAGGTTTCAATTCAATTAAAGGGGAAACTTGGCCGTAGAGGTTCCAAAAGAATGAGCTCACCTATCTCTAGGACTATCGCTCACCTGAACATTAAGACTATTCGACCGGGCTCTCGTACGACGAAGGATTACTCTTAATGCCCGCTTTACGCTAAGAACCCCGCTATTGGGGGGGGGGAACCCAATCTAGAAGAATTACGTGCCTCCTCTCTCGAGAGTTAGTGAGAAACTCTCTTTACCCAAGGGTGATCAGTCCATACGCACGGTGTCTCGGCTAGCTAGCGTATGGATAACGAAAATAGAGCCCACAGATCAATATGTGGTTTTACGCGTCGTATACCCGGGGTAAATGTTAAGTTCTTAATTAAATAAAAAAAGAAGACCTTTAATTATTTAAAAATATTTTTATGTCCCAATGCTCTTCGATACCGAGGCTAAAAGCGATTAGGCACTCATCAAAATGGGAACGGTTTATGAGTTTGGTGAGGCGTGAGTTCTAAACTTAAACGCTGAAGGGTTGCAAAAAATAAGAAGAAATGGAATATTTTAACATTAGAAAGAGAAAAGATACTAAAAAGGAGATAAACGCACGCACTTAGCCAAACTCATAATAAAGTAAAAAAGGCTGAGTTACAAAAAAAGGAAAATTGCATAATTGAAATTGCAAGTCCTACTCAAACGAGTGGGCGAGAAATGACAAGTCTTACTCAAATGAGTATGCGGGAAATTAAAGCAATAAATTGCAAGTACTACTCAAATGAGTAGGCAAGAAATGACAAGTCCTACTCAAACGAGCAGGCGGAAAATTAAAGCAATAAAATGACAAGTCTTACTCAAACGAGTAAGCGGGAAATAATAAGTCCTACTCAAATGAGTAGGCGGGAAATGAAAGCAATAAAATGACAAGTCCCACTCAAACGAGTAGACGAGAAATTAAAGCAAGAAAAAGCTAACTCATACACTCACACACAAGCAAAAAGGCGAAAAACAAAGTGATTGAAAAATTAAAACGATTATGTTTTTACCGTTAGAATTTGCTGGAAATGCATAAAAAGTAAAAATAAAAATTATTACAGTAAAAGAGTTTTTTTTAAAATAAATGTGAAAATCAAAGGGTTGAGAAATTGAAATAACATCTAATCCATTCTTATAATTTTGTAAAAATGTCTAAAAAGTGGAAGAAAGTAAAAAAAGAATCAAAAGTTTTACAAGCTAAAAAAGGAAAAATCTAAGTTAACGAGAAATAAAAACCATTTTGAAACCATTTTTTACAAATCTATCAGGATGAATAAAAAAGCACAAAAATCATAAATATAAACCAAACTAAGAGACAAGAAAAGAAAAACTATAATAACCACTAGAGAGTTCGAAGAAATCGATCTAAAACTAAGCTAAGAAAGTTGATGATTTGAAAGCATAAAAACTATAAAGAGAACTCATATACACACACACCCATATTAAAAAAGGAAAATGAAGATACAAAAGATTGCTGAAAGACAGGCACTCAGAGGCATTCCAGTACCATATAAGGTAGAGTTCGACGAACGTCGAGTGGTTGGCTGGCGTCGAGTTGAGTTCGATGAACGTCGAACGTCGAGCGAGTTGAGTTTTGATCGTTCAGTCCAGTTTGTCGAACGGGTTGGCGTTGAATGTTGATCGACGAACGTCGAACGTCGAGTGGGTTGAGTTTTGATAGTTCAGTCCAGTTCGTCGAACAGGTTGGCGTTGAATGTTGATCGACGAATCAACAGGCGAAGCGTCGAGTCTGGCATCAAATTGTCGTGCTTCGTTCGACGAACGGTGAACGGTGATCATTGATTGTTGATCAATGAATGTCGAATCAAAGCTTCGAGCTGAGATCGACAAACGTCGATCGGCTGGTGTTACACAGTCTTTTCTTTGCAGGAAACAGATTTTTGCAGGAAACAGATTTTTGCAGGAATCAAAGTAACACACCCCAGTCAAGGGCGTGACCAAATCGACAAGGGCGTGTACTATTGAATTTTTGTGACTTTTTCTTCAAAATTACAGAAAACAAAATAAACTTAAGTTAGAAGAGTATTTACAAAAAGAAACAAATTATTTAAGAAAAATAACTAAAAACTACAAAATAACCTAAAAGTACTTATATAAAGTACTGAAAAATATGAATATTTACAACTCGTCACTATCCACCCTCGATATGATGACTCTCAGGACTCCTTCACGGAGCTCAATGTGTCTATGGAGGAATTAGTCCAAATTATGCATAAAAGGCCCAACTACAGGAGGCTAGATCCCTTGAAGGCTGAAGTCAGGTCCCGCAATCTCTCCCTGTATTATGAGCATCACAGGAAGATGGGACATCTTATAGAGAACTACAAAGCTCTCTGCCTACTGGTGGAGAACTTTTTGGGAGAGGGAAAGCTCCAGGATTTGGTTTGGCCAAGCCATCCACCTCCAAGGGTAATGAAGTGGTAGAAGTATATTGGGAATGTGAAGAGGTAGAATACGACAGCCACCTTGGCGACGTCAATCTGGGAAGCGAGTGCATCGAAACTGATGATGATGGCTCCCTTGGCAGCCTCTTCTGCATTCATTGAGGGGTCGAACCTGAATCAACCTAAAAGTCCAGCATCACAAGGGTCTTCCAACATGAAGTAGCTGCAACCTCCTCCTCTACTCCGGAAAGGGGGTCTGTCACCTTCAGCCAGGATGACCTCCCACCGACTGTAAATCCATTCAATGATGATGTGGTTATCAAGGCAGTTATTAAAAACTATACAGTCCATAAGATCTTGATAGACATGTGAAGCTTAGTTAACCTCCTCTTCAAACTAACCTTTGAGACGCTGAATACTTGAAAGCCTCTACTTTCCATCGAAGGGACCCTCTATGACTTGTTTTGAGAGATAAAAGATGTGGAAGGAAGTGTCACACTCTCAGTGACACTTGGAGGAATCACCAAGCTAGTGCAATTCATCCTGGTAGATGCTCCTAACAGCTACCGTGCTATCTTTGAAAAGCCTATACTCAATGAGTATCAGGCAGTGGTCTCCACCTTCCACCTAGCCATTAAGTTTGATGTGTAGGGGAGACAATATCGAGTTAGGAGTGATCCAAAGCTAGCTCGAAATTGCTATGTTAGGACGGTCAACGTGATCGAGTAGACTCCTCCCATAGAGGACCCGACTGCTATTCTTGAAGTGTCAACTCCCCCGGAAGTTGCTGAAGAGCCATAAGAGGAAGCTAAATAAGGGGCTCACCTAGAACCTACACAGGTGACTCGTGGAGCCCCAACTGCTAAGGAAGATGAGAGGAGGCTTTCTATCAATGCTAAATTGCTAGAAGAGGATAAATCCCAACAGATATCTTGCCTGCTAGAGAACCTGGACCTCTTTGGCCGGCTTGCTGAAGACATATCAGGAGTTGATCCAGATGTCTCCTTCCATCATCTATATATCATCCCAAGATTCTAGCCCATCAAGTAGAAGAGAGGATGGTAGCGACGACCCTTGCTAAGACAATCAGAGAGGAGGTGGTAAAACTCTATAAGGCAAAGTTTATTAGTAAAATATAATACCCCGACCATGTTGGATCGTTTGGCCAACCTTAGAGGGTGGGGGGGGGGGGGTGAATAAGGTTTTATGCATTAATTGAAAGTTCGAAATAGTTTGGTCCAAGAAAACCAGTTTTGGAAACTACAGCGGGGCGCTACCTTGTTAGCGCATAACGGTAGGTCACAGACCTCGTTTTCCGGGGCAAATTTCTCCTTGGAGAAATATACCCCCTTCAGAGATCCACCGGAGAACAACCAGGACATTATATGCAGAAAAAAAAACACGAATAATTTTATTCAATCAACAACAAAGAGTGTTTTACAATTACAAAAGTTTAAGCTTCGTGACATCAGTGATTGGAGGCGATGAAACTAATTACACAATGATTTGGAGCCATAAAGGAGTTCCTTACTTTGCTTAAACCTGTAAACCTGCACACTATACCAAACACAAGATGTGATCAAATACAACATGAGAAATAATATTATCAAACTAAGAAAATGTGAACTATTGGCTCCAACAAACTCCTCCTTTTGATAATATCAAATCTTGTGCATAAGATATAATAAATGAGATGCATGATATAGTGCAAATAAGAGATAAGTTCTAGATAGTCACGTTTCAGGTTATTGGTAACTCCCCCTACATACGCGCTCCCCTAATATATGTGCTCTACTTGATCCCCCTATCTACATGCACACAATTCAACAAGCTCCCCCTACATGTGATCTTCCCTAGCTCATAACTCATGAAAATTCTATTCTCCCCCTTTTGAGATTATCAAAAGGGGTGGGCTAGACCTAAACTCAACTATACATGTGTACAAGAACCAAAAAAATAGTATTAGATAATCGTGATAGAGATCAAACAATGCACGCTATAAAATAATTCGAGAAACAAACATAATAGGGGTGACCAAACATCAATAACAAATAAAACGTACGGGCAAGCACATGAGCAGAGTACACAGAAGCAAATCAAATGATTTTTCAGAGTAAAAAAGAATTGGGCAACACAGGTGAAACTAAGTACACAATGATTTGAAGTACAATGCTAAGAGATTTATAGAATTAATACAGAGGAACATTGTACAACGTCAAGAATAGAAATTGTGTACTAGTACTTACAAGCTATAGACATACAATGCAGTTTCAGTCTAATTCTTATGCATGGAAGCGTTAGATAGAGCAATAATATGTGAAAGTGTAGCATCAAAAGAGAAAATATCAAGTAGAAATAACATTCATTACATGTTTTATCTCAATAATTCACTTTGCCATCACAAGAGAAATAAAGTGAAAAATCACATCACGTGTGTAACGACTCCATCCGTTCATATAGTATATAATAGAAGGTCCGGCCGGGGCCCCACAACATATGCCACAAAACAGGCGGCGAAGTCACGGGTTAATATCAGAGTTGCGCATCCTAACTCATAGCATTCTAGTGGAAGCTTTTAACATAAATACTGAACTCCAGCCATGAATGTCCACTGATATAAATACCCACAAGTATATAGGAATGTACACCAAATAAAATATCGTTTGGCCTTATGGCCTTACAGTTGCTCTTTACAAGTGTGGATTCCAAACATCGGCGTGCAGGCCGACCACACGTGAACAAAACACTACATTCTTTATTTAGCCTTCAAGGGCTAGCAGCAACAACAACAGCATGGACTTCAGCACTTATGTGTCCCGCTCGGCTCTCCAGCACCTGCACAGGGACAACCCACCAAACGGTGGCAAACAAAATAACGGTCAACATTCAGCTGACCAATTTATAATGACCCTACCCCTTTCCCAGGGCAGTGGTATTCCTTCCCTCCAGGCATAGCAATTCATATGCAGATATATAAATTTCGCACATTGTGCTCTCACGCACAAACAATTAATCACAACTGTCAACCATGCAGCCCGACGATCCGTGCACTCAGGACACATTCTTGGAGTACCAGCGAACTAGGGTCCCATCACCGTTCTAGGGCCTAAACCCAACGGTAAAATTGAACATTTAGTCTTTTCGGGTTGCATGCCTAAGACTCTCATTATGCGCTCCAACTGACCATACTTTCTGGTCTTCAAGTAGGACGGACATAACACAGGTACGGATAAGCCACCCCCCGTTGCTCAAGTCGTCTTGCCATCACCGAATAACGACGTTCTCGCGGCTAAGTATAAGGCGCGGGTCGGTTTCACCTTGACCATTTGGCATGAAGCCTTTTTAAGAACTCTCCAAGCTCACACATAGCCATACCGTCCCCGAGGGACTGGCTTCACATTCACAGGTTAGCTAGGAGCCACACATAGCGTTAGCAACAGAACTCACTTTCCATCCCTAGCTCTAACCTTATCGTTCATAGCATACAACACAAGCATTTAGTGGGTGTTTTTCCTGGACTTTTACTCCAGTACTTCTTGTTACTATCCTTCACAGGCACAACCCATTCAAATCGCAAGCATCACAATGGTCTTTTCCTGGAATACCACTCCAGTACTTCCTATTACTGCCCTTCACATGTCCAACCCATCGACTCCACAAACTACATGTTTAACTATAGAGTCTTCTTCGGTGTGCAAATACAACATCACCAATACAGATCAACCTGTCCAGATGAGCTTCACACAACATGCTTATTCCGTATTACACAGTTCCGGATCTATATGCAAGACTATTGGGGATTCCAAGAATCAACCCAAAGGAAATTCACCCTTTGGTGCGGGAATTCCATGCACATGCCAAAAAGGAGGACTTCACATGTCCAAGAAGGAAGATCGTTATCCTTGACGACCACTTTGGAGCCATGGAATTCTGGTCGGTTGGAAAGCACCGCAGCGGCTTTGCCTCTACAAATCTGGCCTCGGATCTCGATTCGGACCTCGAAATCTCCACTAGTGGCCTGCTCCCTAGTTCCTCCTCCTCCTTGCTCTCCCTTCTCTCTAGGCTATGTAGAAAGAGAATGGTCCAAACAAAAATGAGAATTCTCTTCTCAATTCCAGCCTTAAAGCAGCAGGGAGAAACCTGGGCCATCAGATCCTAGATGAAGGAAATGAACAGCCACAAATTGTCCACAAAGGTCTATTTTTTGGCTGACACGGCCTGTGACATGCCCGTGTCACAGGCCGTGTACCTTAAGCGGCACACAATAGACTTTCCCAGAGTAGGACACGACCATGTGACACGCCCCGTGTCACAAGCCGTGTGCCCTGACACGCCTTCAAACAAGCCCGTGTCTGTGGCCGTGTACCTAAGGCGGCACACACCCGATTCAACACAAACAGGACACGGCCATGTGACACGCCCGTGTCACAGGCCGTGTGCCAATAGACACACCTGTGCCTTGCCCGTGCTCACCAGGCCCCATTGCCCTGGCCAAAACCAGAGAAGGACACAACCATGTGACACACCTGTGTCACAAGTGGTGTGCCCTTACACGGCTGCAGACACGCCACTGCCGAGGTATTTCGTCGAGCGAAGTTCGTCGAACAGAGGAGGACACAGCCTCCAACACGCCCATGTCGCAGGGCGTGTTCCCCCTCAAAATTTTCGTTGAGCGCATTTCGTCGACCACCCGCCAGGCTGCTCACCCATACCGAGCAGGACACAGCTTGGGAGACGCCCGTGTCCCAGGCCGTGTAACCCATTCTTATGTCAAATGTGGGATTTGGGGTGTTACAACCCTCCCCTCCTTGCAAGAAATTTCGTCCTGAAATTTGCGTACAGTAAGGAAACCAACAGGTAAAATGTTATAAATTTAAAAGGTATGTTATACCAATCTATGCATTGTACAACAGTTTTCACAAATAACTTAAAAAATTCAACTCACATGGTCTGCTCTCGCTCCCATGTTATCTCCTCACGGCCACAGTTGTCGCATCAGACTTTGACAATCCCAATTATCTTGTTCCGCAACAATTTTCCGGCTCGATCCTTTATCCGAATGGGCCTAACCTTCGTCGTTAGCCCATACTCAACCGGTACACGATCATTCTCGATCTCTTGAGCTGGATATTTGACGGCTTTCCGAAGTACAGAGATGTGAAACACATCATGTAATCCACTCAATTCTGCCGAAAGGGCTAGCCGATAGGCAGCTTCTCCAACTCGCTCCACCACTTCAAACGGACCAAGATATCTCGGACTCAACTTTTTCAGACGCTGAATCCTGGACACACCTTTGAAGGGTTTGATCTTCAAATATACTCAATCACCCACCGCGAACTCCACATTCTGATGCTTGGCGTTGTAGTATTTCGCTTTGTCGATCCTTGGCTATCAGTATCCTCTCCTGAATAGTACGTATCTGTTGTTTCCCTAATTGGATTTAGGCTAGGTTCACTAAACTAGGATGTTTGACCCAACATATATAGTTAGGGTCATGTCTGTGTCCTAGAGTATAGGCCATGTCCTTAGAGTCAACACTACATGAACCAGCCATCAACAGAGTACAAAAGACTCAAGACTTAGAGAAACTTCAAACTCAGAAAATGAGTTCGACGTTCGTCGAACTCAGGTTGATGAAAGTCGTGCTCAGCTCGACGAACTCAGAGAAAATTCTCTGAGCTGAGCTCGACGAACTTGGTTCTCAAGTCGACGATCTATGGACACTATACTTCAACATTTCAAGTCCAGAATTCTTCTCACTGAACTCCAGTCGATGAAGTTAGAATATCAGCTCGACGAATTTGGATCTTAGGTCGACGATTTCTGGATCATCTACTTCAACACTATAAGACCAGAAACACTCAAGTATTCTAAGTCCATAATCATTCTTCAGTCGATGAATTCACCTTCTCAGCTCGACGAACTTAGACCACATTCTTGGCAAGATTTATCAAGTAGCAGTTAGAAGTTCTTAGCTCGAGGAAACTAGTTCTCAGGTCGACGAACCCAGTTCTCAGGTTGACGAACCCAATTCTCAGGACGACAATTTCTGGACACGTTACTTCAACATTCTCAAGTCCAAGAAACATGGAATTTTGTTCGTCAGTCGACGAAGTTATATTCTCTGCTCGATGAACTTGATGCACAGAATTGGCAAGATTCTAGAGAAAGCAGTTATCTACTCTCAAGTCGACGATCTTGGATCTCAGCTCAACAAACAACTATTATCTGGTCGACAAACTTGACTTCTCAGCTCAAGGAACTCTGGACATAGGTCGACGATGTACAACCTTGGGCTCGCGAGTAGCCCGACAAAGCAAGGAAGGAAGGCTGGCGAGACGGGGAGGCCCACCCCCTAGAAAGAAGGAAGCCTCCAGGCGAGAGGGAGCAGCCCGGGAGATAAGGCGAGACCTCGATAGGCGAGAGCTCGCTAGACGAGGCCTCCAGACGCGGGCGAGTAGCCCACAGGCGAGATCCCCCAAAAACTTGACGGCCCCTCCCCACTCGCCACATGAGAAAAGATAGTCTCTACCTTTTTACCCCACAAGGGGGATTCTACCCTTGTGCCCCAGATAGTTTTACATTTTTACCCCTGGAGGCCTGCATATAGCTCTCCAGAACAGCGGAGTTTGGCTATTGGCAGACCCAGCCCAGGGTGTTTTGGTCTTTTCAGGTGGATTTAGAAGTGATATTTGCAGATCAGATTCAGAGGCCTATAAATAGACCGATAAGGTGCCTGAGATAGGTTTTTTGAACCTTTCCACTTTATTCCTCTCAGGTACCTAGCTCAGCACTGGCTAGGGAGGGGAAGACTCACAGTTCTTCCGGGTAAGAGGCGGGACCTCCAAGCTGAGTCCCCTCGGTCTGCTTTCAGGTCACTGACTCTCGTCAGGACGGTAGCGCAAGGAGAGTACGTGTGGGCTGCATCCTGTTTCGAACTCTAGGAGGGACCGAAAAGCTGGTTCCAATAGACGAATTCTGTTCTCTTCTCAACGATTTCTGTAAAGTTCCAGACTTAAAATTTTCCCTCCCTCTGTCCCTTTTCTATTGCAATAATTCTTGAGTAATCAATGCTAAATATTCTCTGAATATTACCGTTATAAGCAAGCATTGATTACGGTCTTCATCAGGATTATTACTTGCCGCTTTCCAATGGGACAGTTGAGGAAATCAATCAATGCAAATATTCTCCAGGCCGTCAGCATTGAATGAAGGAATTCAAAATTCAGAAGGAAGATTACTTAGAAAATATAAAAAGTGTTTTTCTCCTTTTTCTGATAGACAGCAATTGGGATTTTCTACCCTCTTCTCAGGAGAACACGCAGAGCAAAATAGTGTGACAGCAATCATACAGTAACAGAGAACAAGAAGCCCTAGCCCTTGACCAGAGAAAGCACAGCAAGCTAAAGAAGAAGAAGAACACACATTCAAGATCAAGAGTCTTCTTCCTTCTACATTCCAGGACTCTTCAAAGGACAACACATACTTTATCTGTCAAGAAGTTCCTGTACATCATCTGGTCAAGGCTGAAATATTGAAGACCTATCACCATACAGCAAAGCTCCAAACTTCTTGAACCAATCAATATCTCAGGAGGAGCTCTTTGCTAAAATCAAGATCCACTAAAGTCTTCTCAGTTGTATTTGAGAAAGAGAAGACAAAATCACTCTCTCATCCCCCACTGTATAAAGGGTTCTTAACTCCCTTCAAAAGTTATTCCTGATTACAAGTCACCTGATCAAAAGATTTGAGGATTTGTTTTTGAGCACCTGATCAAAAGCTCATTGGTGGCAGTCACCTAATCAAAAACTTGAGTATATTCCTACCAGGGTGGTCGAAGAGTGGATGTACCCAGGTTGGAGAACACTATAAAATTCTTGTGTTGTCTGGTTGCTCCATTCTCTTGTTCTTGCTGTGGCTATGTGGCTTAGGTTTGCTGTGTTTATGGTATTTAATTTAATCTCTGCAGCACCTGTGATAGACTAATTTATCTTAGGACTGATTTGTTAAGTAGCAAAAATTTTATAAACCCTAAATACTCTATTCACCCCACCCCTCTAGAGTATTTCAGATCTAACCCTTACTTTCAATTGATATCAAAGCAAGGTTTCTTTGGTTGTACAAGCTAACCCTTGAACCAAAATATCCCGTGTTAGATCTGATATTTTTATTTCTATTAAGATTATATACACAGCATGGCACAGAACAAAGACTATGCAAGCACCAGACCTCCAGCATGCAACCTAAATAAGTTTGCCATCTAGAAGGCAAGAATTAAATTATATATGAAATCTATTGATAAGGATATCTACAATTCTATCTTGACAGGTCCTCCTTAACCATCTACCTCTATAATAACTTCCAGCACTCATGCAGTTCCACCACCTAAGTGGACTGATGCCCAGAAGAAAGCCAGAGTTGCTGATGCTAAAGCCATGAACATTCTGGCCCAAACAATGTCTGATGACATATTTCAAGAGGTGGTTGAATGCACATCAGCCAAGGCCATTTGGGAATCCCTTAAACAAATGGTGGCTGGCTCTGCTGATGAAAGGATGGACAGAAGGTCAAATCTCATATTCCAGTATGAGAACTTTAAGAAGGAGGAAGCAGAATCTGTAGCAGACATGTACAACAGACTGAGCTCAATCATCAATGAGCTAAAAACCTTGGACAAGGACATCACCCTCACTAAGGTGAATGACAAGATCCTCATGTGCTTCCCAAGCTCATGGGATTCAAGGATCTGGCCAATCAAGGAGGCCAGGAGCCTAAATGAGATTTCCACAGAATCTCTTTTAGGAAAGCTCAAATCTTATGAACAACTCATTAAATCTAGAGAAGCAGCTGAGCAGAGAACACCTCCACCAGCAAGGAAGGAACACAACCTGGCATTCAAGGCTGTTGAACAATCTGAAGCCTCAACAGTCAATGAAGAGTTGATGAGTCTCTTTGCCAAGAGATTCTATAAAATGACAAGGAAAGATTTCAGAAGAAAGTCATCCAGGCAGGATGACAAGTCAAGGTATGACAAAACCCCCACTATAGAAGTGGTGTGCTTTGGCTGCAGGAAACCTGGATACTTCATCTCAGAGTGTCCAGAGAATCGGAAGAAAGAGAGAAGAAGAGAGAAGGATACAAGAAGATAATAAAGTTCAAGACCTTCCTCCAGCAAATATAAGAAGAAGGAAAAAGGCTTTGTAGCTGATTCCTGTAGTGAAACTGAAGATGAATCCACATCTTCCAGCTCCAGTGAAGAAGAAGAAGAGGCAAGAGCCAAAGAAGTCTGCCTCATGGACGTTGATGCCTCCAGAAGTCAGTCAGATGAAGAAGATGCATCTGACAATGAAGAAGCTTCTGAATCAGAAGCTGATCAGGTATTGTCAACTTTTGATTATAGCTCTGACATTTTTAAATCTGAATTCAAAATCATGTGTATTGATTTAATAAACTATAAGAAAGAAATCAAAGCACTTAGGGAAAAATTAGCTAATCAAGAAACTATGATTTCTGAAAACAGTAGGTTAAAGGATGAACTAAATCTAGCCAATGAACAAATTATCTCTTTGAAAACACAGCCATGTGAGGCCAAACAACTTGAGGAATCTCTCAATGGGAGAAGCCTTAAGCTGATGGACATTACAAGCATATTCAATGCCATACTAAATGGCAAACTGGGCTTGGGTGCTTCATCAAGTTTACCCCCCATTCTTAAAAAGAATATTTTATCAACCCCTATTAAATTTGTTTCTGCTAAGGACAAAGAAAAAATAACCAGTAAACAAATCACAGAAGAAATGCCCAACTTTAAAAATCACAAAAACAGAAACCAGAAAACCTTAGGTAAAAACATAATTCAGCAAATTTCGTCGAACTCAGATCGACGAAATGTGGACAGTTCATCGAACTCAAGTCGACGAACTTTGTGTTAAAATTCAACAAACCGCAGACGCCCCCTTAGATACCCTGTTGAAAACTCAACAAACTGAAGGAGAAAACACCCACTTATAATGTTGAAAGTTTTCCCGGATCGTGGAGTTAGCAGGGGTTATCTCAACAAAGCAGTAACAACCAGCAACACATGCAGCACAAGCTTCTTTATTGATCAAGAGCAAACTTCTTTACACAGTGAGACATACATGGCGAGACATGCTTCACCAAAACCCAACACCGGGAGAGCAGAGACAGTTACAAAGACAAGAACAAAAAACAAGCCGCGCGGACTCAATCAACAAGCCGCCGACCTACTGCTGTGGAGTCCGCTCAGTCCGCCAGGTCGCCAGACCGCAACCCAAGCCGCGCGGACTCACCCCTTATTCCAATACTTAGCTCTTCACCGCCGATCTGCAGGCCGCCTGACCGCGAGGTCGCCTAGCCGCCAGACCGCACAAGCTGTGTCACCGAATGGAACAGTCCGCCTGAAGCAGGCGCCTTCCCGAACCCCGAACCAAGTTGCCAAAGAGAAGACCGCCTGGTCGCTATCCGCGACCTGCTGTTTACCTCCTGTTGCTTAACCGCAGAGTCCGCACTGTCCCTGACCGCAATCAGAGCCAAGTCCTGGCTTTCCAGCGCTATCCGCACAACCTGCACAGCACAACCCGGTCAACTCTCTATCCGCGCGGACACAAAGTCCAGACCGCAGCAACTTACGCGAGCTCAATTACTGTTCACTTACTTCGGTTTAGGTTCCTATTTTTCCTGATGTGACATGGGTCCTATTTATAGGCACGACGATGAGTATGGTCACCGCCCTAGCCGATAGGATCACCGCCACATCCCGCAGCTAGAACAAGTGTGTCCGCCAGCCCGCGGACACACATTCCAGTTCGCCGCTCCTGTGCAGATAGCCAGTCCGCCCCAGCTTCTCCAAGGCCGGACTCCAATATCCAGCCCGCCTTGCCGCCAGAGACCAAGCCAGGACCACCACAGCCGGACTCCACAACAGCCGTGTCCGCCAATCTGCGGACAAGGCATCAGCCCGCAAACCCCGAGGCCGCAGCCTCGCCATCAAGGCACCTGCCGGACTCAGCGGACACCCGGCTTCCGTCCGCATCTCCCAAGTCTATTACCTCATCTCCAAGGCACCTCCGGACTTAGCGGACACGTCGATCCAGTCCGCTAACAGCAGACTCCAGTCCGCAACTCCTGAGTCCATAACATCACAAGGCTAAACCGGACTCAGCGGACTCTGGCTCCAGTCCGCACGCTCCTACACAAGCAATTCTCCAGTCCGCATTTCCCAAGCTAGCAAACAAGGCAACTGCACTTCTACTACGCTTGGCGGACTGAGAAACCAGCCCGCGCTCCACTGCGCGATCTCCCCGGACTGAGCCATCCTGGACTTGGTTCAATTCCCACCAAGTCCAGTCCACTGGCCGCAAGGGCCAGTCCGCACTTACTGGCGGACACTGGATCTAGCCCGCCATACCGGGCGACCTCCAGTTTCTGTCCGCGCTGACCGGCGGTTTCCGCGACTTCTACTTGCCGCTCCACTGGAGCAAGACCAAGGCAACTGCCAAACCGGTCTGCCGAGCTCCAGTTCTTCAGTCCGCTTCATGCCGGACTCCGCGGATAGCATTCCTATCCGCCCGGTTACTTTCTGGGAGTCAATCGCCTGCTGAGCATACACTGGCCTGTCAGACCGCCGCTGCTGTCCACGTAGTCCGCGCGAATAGATCGCCCAGGCCGCCACAGAGCAAACCGCCTGCAACATCCCTTCCGACCTAGCAGTCCGCCAACCCTGTCCGCGTAGTCCGCGCGGATAGGTTTCCCAAGCCTTCCATTCACCCACTTTCACTTCACAGAATTCAACACTCCCCCTTGAAGTGAGAAGTGGTGAATAACTCCAGCAGCTCCCGTAACCTTGCACCTGGTCCCTCCGATAGCATCTACAAAGAGATATCCAAGACATAGTCCTCGCCCCGCATATCATGGACCATGAGGGAGCCCTCCAGCATCTCCTAAAAGGAGCCATGCTTCCCTCTGCCTTCTTCAGCTTCAACCTCCACTCATGCATCACAGGAGTATCACCAACTTCCTTGGACACAGAAGCCCAAGCCTTGTTATCTCTGAGAGAAGTCACCTCTTCAGCCTTGGTGTCAACCACCTCCTTGATTCTAGTGGGGTCATCACAGCCAGAAGTACCTTGCTCGACCTGAGGGCTAACAAAGAGACATGGGACCAAGTCCGCCATGTTTCCTTCGCTATATCGAGCTGGTGGCTTACTGATCCTCTTCGATCTCCGAAGAACCTGATCATGGCTAACCACCTCCGCTGCTTTTGAACCAGCTCCGTTCCCGGGCAAACCCGGAACAATGCTCCCTTTGCTCCCTGAACAAGACGCCTCCTTACTGGAACCAAGAGCACCTGGAGCAACGCTCCCCCTGCTACCTGAACCAGAAGACTCCCCTCTTGAACAAGAACTGTCTGGAACATCGCTTCCCCTGCTTCCTGAACATGAAGCCTCCGCCTTTGAGCCAGAAGGTCCTGGAGCATCGCTCCCCCTTCTTCCCGACTCTGACGCCTTTGCCCCGGAGCTAGAACAACCTGGAACACCTGGTGACTCAGGTAACTCCACTTCCTTAGCAGCAGCCTCCTTCAGCCCACCATCTAACCTGCTTATCTCTAGCTCCACATAAGAGCTACCCCAATACGGCGTCAACTCATCAAAAACAATGTCTCTCGACACTATGAGTTTCTTCGTCGCAGGATCCATACACCTCCATCTTCTTCTCTGCTCATCATACCCAACAAAGACTAGCTTTGTCTTGAGAGCACCCGGAGAGTGTAAATAGCAGGTAGATCCAAACACCCGAAGGTGCTTCACTGAGGGCTTCACTCCGAACATCAGCTCATAAGGAGTCTTCATTATGATCGGACTAAGAGGCATCCGGTTGATGACATGAGCAGCACAGGCTATTCCCTCCGCCCAAAGAGCCTTCGGAACGCCTTTACTCTGAAGCCAACACTTGCAGGTCTCCATTAACCAATGGATCATCCGAGCTGCAATACTACCCTGTTGTGAAGTATGTCCACAAGAAAGCTCCATCTGGATCCCTTGCTTCCTGCAAAAGCGTGAGAACTCGGTTGAGCCAAACTCACCACCGATACTTGTCCTCAACACCTTGATCCTCCGGCCGAGCTGGCCTTCGACAAGCTTCTTGAACTCCACAAACAAGCGTACCATGTTGAACTTCCTCTTCATAAAGTATACCCAAGTATACCCAGAATAGTCATCAACCAATATCAGCATGAACCTGCTGCCTCCAAGACTGGCCGTGACGGTCGGTCCCACCAGAGCACAATGGACAACCGCCAATGGTGCATTACTTCTGGATTGTGCTTTGTCAACCATGAAGCGATAGGCTCCACTTTCCTGACATCCCGCACACCCCCGACCATCCCCATAGGATGACAATCTAGGCAAGCCTCTTACGAGTCTTCTTTCCGCCATTGCTTTCAGCTTGTCCATCCCTACATGCCCCAGTCTTTCATGCCAGATAGCTGCACCATCAGTGGCATTCCTCCGATCAAGTCCAGAACTAGTTGAAATCCCAACTACGTTCTTCTCCTTCCTCCCTACCTGAGCAACGTTCGCCGAGAGCAAGACAACCTTGCACTCCTACCGAAGATGACCTTGCTGCTTGCATTTATAGCACCTTGGTCCTTCCTTCCTCTTCCTATCACGCCTAGGAGAAACACTCCTTTCTTCCTGATATGAAGTAGAGGGACCATCTTCCGCAGCAACCTTCACCTTCTTCCTGAACAACCCATCAAGGGAAGTCCAAACCTCCGCAGCTGACCGACATCCACTGATGTGGTCCAAGAGCTCCGATGAGATCACCTGCTTGAGAATAGACTCCGCTTTCGCATTTGCCTCCTTCCAAGCTCTCATCGCCTCAGCATTGCCAGCAGTATCCTCTTGTCTTCCTGCTCCGCATACAACCTCCCAAAGGTCCTCGCCAAGAAGAAAGCTCTTCATACAGGACTTCCACTGTTCACAGTTCGTCTCTGTAAGAAGATCAATACCAAGACAACTTGCATCCTCCACTGCCATGGTTCTACCACTGGTTTCCTCGACAGACGAGCAACTACTTCCATTGAGCACTGCGTGACCACTCCAACAACCTGGCTCTGATACCATGTTAAAATTCAACAAACCGCAGACGCCCCCTTGGATACCCTGTTGAAAACTCAACAAACCGAAGGAGAAAACGCCCACTTATAATGTTGAAAGTTTTCCCGGATCGTGGAGTTAGCAGGGGTTATCTCAACAAAGCAGTAACAACCAGCAACACATGCAGCACAAGCTTCTTTATTGATCAAGAACAAACTTCTTTACACAGCGAGACATACATGGCGAGACATGCTTCACCAAAACCCAACACCGGGAGAGCAGAGACAGTTACAAAGACAAGAACAAAAAACAAGCCGCGCGGACTCAATCAACAAGCCGCCGACGTACTGCTGTGGAGTCCGCTCAGTCCGCCAGGTCGCCAGACCGCAACCCAAGCCGCGCGGACTCACCCCTTATTCCAATGCTTAGCTCTTCACCGCCGATCTGCAGGCCGCCTGACCGCGAGGTCGCCTAGCCGCCAGACCGCACAAGCTGTGTCACCGAATGGAACAGTCCGCCTGAAGCAGGCGCCTTCCCGAACCCCGAATCAAGTTTCCAAAGAGAAGACCGCCTGGTCGCTATCCGCGACCTGCTGTTTACCGCCTGTTGCTTAACCGCAGAGTCCGCACTGTCCCTGACCGCAATCAGAGCCAAGTCCTGGCTTTCTAGCGCTATCCGCACAACCTGCACAGCACAACCCGGTCAACTCTCTATCCACGCGGACACAAAGTCCAGACCGCAGCAACTTACGCGAGCTCAATTACTGTTCACTTACTTCGGTTTAGGTTCCTATTTTTCCTGATGTGACATGGGTCCTATTTATAGGCACGACGATGAGTATGGTCACCGCCCTAGCCGATAGGATCACCGCCACATCCCGCAGCTAGAACAAGTGTGTCCGCCAGCCTGCGGACACACATTCCAGTTCGCCGCTCCTGTGCAGATAGCCAGTCCGCCCCAGCTTCTCCAAGGCCGGACTCCAATATCCAGCCCGCCTTGCCGCCAGAGACCAAGCCAGGACCACCACAGCCGGACTCCACAACAGCCGTGTCCGCCAATTTGCGGACAAGGCATCAGCCCGCAAACCCCGAGCCCGCAGCCTCGCCATCAAGGCACCTGCCGGACTCAGCGGACACCCGGCTTCCGTCCGCATCTCCCAAGTCCATTAACTCATCTCCAAGGCACCTCCGGACTTAGCGGACACGTCGATCCAGTCCGCTAACAGCAGACTCCAGTCCGCAACTCCTGAGTCCATAACATCACAAGGCTAAACCGGACTCAGCGGACTCTGGCTCCAGTCAGCACGCTCCTGCACAAGCAATTCTCCAGTCCACATTTCCCAAGCTAGAAAACAAGGCAACTGCACTTCTACTACGCTTGGCGGACTGAGAAACCAGCCCGCGCTCCACTGCGCGATCTCCCCGGACTGAGCCATCCTGGACTTGGTTCAATTCCCACCAAGTCCAGCCCACTGGTCGCAAGGGCCAGTCCGCACTTACTGGCGGACACTAGATCTAGCCCGCCATACCGGGCGACCTCCAGTTTCTGTCCGCGCTGACCGGCGGTTTCCGCGACTTCTACTTGCCGCTCCACTGGAGCAAGACCAAGGCAACTGCCAAACCGGTCTGCCGAGCTCCAGTTCTTCAGTCCGCTTCATGCCGGACTCCGCGGATAGCATTCCTATCCGCCCGGTTACTTTCTGGGAGTCAACCGCCTGCTGAGCATACACTGGCCTGTCAGACCGCCGCTGCTGTCCGCGTAGTCCGCGCGAACAGACCGCCCAGGCCGCCACAGATCAAACCGCCTGCAACATCCCTGCCGACCTAGCAGTCCGCCAACCCTGTCCGCGTAGTCCGCGCGGATAGGTTTCCCAAGCCTTCCATTCACCCACTTTCACTTCACAGAATTCAACACTCTGAACGCAAATTTATATAATAATTATTCATCTTACTGCGATCGACGAACTCTGTATGGTTCGTCGAGCAGAGATCGACGAACTTGGGGCACAGAAAATGACTATGTTCATTCTCTAAGCAGAGATCGACGATCTCATCCCATTTTGTCGAACTCTGGTCGACGAACTCACAACATTTTGTCAAACCCAGGAAGACTTAATAAAAATTATAACTATAACAACAACCCTAATCAAACCAAAAAAACCCTTTAACCCTCTTGCTGATTGGATAATACCACCTATAAGATATCACCCCTTAGGATATAAATTACAACCTGAATTCTCTGTGATATCTAGTTTTTCTTATCAGCAAAACAAAGGACCCAAGGTAACCTGGGTCAAGAATAATTAATTATTTTCTCTGCAGGTGAAGAGCTGTCCAGTTGTTAATCAACTATGATATCTGGACAGTGGATGCTCCTAGCACATGACTGGTAGTAAGGACAACTTACACAATTACAAGTCCAAGTTGGGACCAAAGGTAATCTTTGGTGATTCAAAGTGTGGCCAGTATGAAGGCTATGAAGAAGTAAGGATTAGAGCAGTCACATTCAAGAAGGTGACTTATGTAAAAGGACTCAAGCATAACCTCATCTCTATCAACCAATTATGTGATGAAGGTTATCAGGTACACTTTAACTCTATATCCTGTATTATTTCTAATAAAGAAAAACAAAAAGTTTTAATTGGAAATAGACAAGGAAACATATACTTGTTGATTTTCTTTCTGCCAATTCAGATATTTGTTTTCTTAATATTGTTTGCAATCAAAATGAATTATGACATAAAAGACTAGGACATGTAAACATGAAAAATATTGCTAGGCTATATAAAGATAGCCTTGTAAGAGGCTTACCTTCTGGTCCCTACAAGAAGGAAGGCCTTTGCAGGGCTTGTCAACTAGGCAAGCAAACTAAATCTAGTTTTAAATCAATTAATAAAAGTGATTCACCTAGGATCTTATACTTGCTACACATGGATCTCTTTGGACCCATTGCTATACAAAGCCTCAGATGGAAATCTTATACTCTAGTCATTGTAGAGGACTTCTCAAGATTCACTTGGGTGTTCTTTCTGAGATCTAAGTCAGATATCTTTAAAGTTCTTACAGATTTTCTCAGGACCATACAGATTGAGTACTCTACTCATGTTGCATTGATCAGAAGTGATCATGGTACAAAGTTTGAGTCTCTTCTTATGCATGAGTTCTGTGAGAAGGAAGGTATCAGGCACTGCTTCTCAGCTCCTAGAACCCCCCAACAAAATGGGGTAGCTGAAAGAAAGAATAGAACCCTGATTGAAGCTGTAGACACATTACTTGAAGATGCTTATATGCCACTATCCTTTTGGGCAGAGACTGTAAGCACAGCAAATTATGTACTGAATAGAAGTTTGATACATAAACTTAAGAATAGGACTCCCTATGAATTACTTAAAGGGAAGAAACCTAAAATCACCTATTTTAAAGTATTTGGATGTGTATGCTATATACATAATAATAATAAGAAATATATTAGAAAGTTTGAAGCTAAGACTAAAGAGGGAATTTTTCTAGGATATTTCCAAGTAAGCAAAGCTTATAGGGTATTTAATAAATCATCTTTAAAAATTGAGGAATCCATACATGTAACTTTTGATGAAGTTAACATGTTTTGCAAGGAGAAAGAGATTTCTACCAGTAATCCTTTGCAGGTACCTCATTTGTGTGAGAATTTGGATGGACTAAGCCTCACACAAGAGGTTCCAACACATCCCTCTCCATAAGTTGATGAAGATAGTGAAGAAGAACCTTTGGAAGATGTTGAACCTCATACAACAGCAAACATAATTCCACAAGAGGAATTAATTCCAAATACTATTGCTGAACTAACTTCACCTACTGACTTTGTCACACTAAGGGATCACCCCAGATCTCAAGTGATTGGAGACATGTCAGTAGGTGTACAGATAAGGCATCAACTCAACCAAGATGTGATGCATGCATGTTTTCTCTCTCAAGTTAAACCTCAATCCATAAAAGATGTTGAACAAGATCCCCGCTGGATCATTGCAATACAAGAGGAACTCAACCAGTTTGAGAGATGTAGAGTTTGGGATTTAGTTCCAAGACCTAAAGACTACCTAGTCATTGGAACTAAATGGGTATATATAAACAAACTAGATGTCTAAGGTGTAATTGTGAGAAACAAGGCTAGGCTTGTTGCTTAAGGCTACAGGAAAGAGGAAGGGATAGACTATGACCAAACATTTGCACCAGCTGCAAGATTAGAGGCAATCAGAATCTTTCTTGCCTATGCTGCCTACAAGAAGTTCAAGGTATATCAGATGGATGTAAAGAGTGCTTTTCTGAATGGAGTACTGAAAGAAGAGGTTTATATTGAACAATCTCCGGGTTTTATCTCTCCAACCCATCCCTCTTATGTATTAAAATTGCATAAAGCCCTCTATGGTCTAAAGAAAGCTCCAAGAGCTTGGTATGAGTCCTTAGCTAGCTATTTGATAGAGCATAAATTCACTAGAGGCATAGTAGATAAAACCTTATTCACTAGACATCATAAGGATCAAACCTTGTTAGTACAAATATATGTGGATGACATTATATTTGGGTCGATTTTGATAGAGCTTTCTAGAAACCCTTATATCTAGGTTTTCTTCGACCTCCTTCCCGCGCTTTCAGTTCCCTTGCACTTGATCTTCGTTTTTCTCTTGCAGGTGAACTAATGGCGATTCCAGCAGGCACCCTCGCAGAAATGAAATTTGACACTGGATTTGATGTCGATTTTGATTCCTTCCAACATTCAGACCCAATCTTCATGGACATCCTGCAACTCCTTGAAGAACAGCAGTTGAAGTATCTGCTATCCACCAGGATCAAGATATCTAGCGCTGAGATCAGAGAGTGGGTCTATACTTCTTTCACCACAGATGAGAACTCTATGACTGGCACAATCTCTAGTAATATTGTTTCACTTACCCCCGTCGTTCTAACTGAAATTTTTGGATTAACTAATGGTGAAGAAGCGTTAGAAGTTGATACTGAGGAATATGATATGATGCTGAGTATGATGAGGTATACTGGAGAAACCTCAAATAAATTGCTGAAGAAACACCTGTCTGCTGAGTTCAAATTTCTTGCAGATATTGTGGGGAAAGTGTTGCTGGGCAAGCACACTGCCCATGATTACATAACCAGGCACCAATTCCTGGTAATGTGTGTTGTGGTAAACAAGAAGAAGATAAACTGTGCTCAGATCATGTTTGATCTGATTAAGAAAAAGAATACAAAGAAAGAGGTTTGCTTTGGAAGAATATTAGGAATCTTCCTAAAGGAAAAGGGTGTTGAATCCCTGGTCTCCCAGACCATATTCATCAATGCCTCCAAGAGGCTCACCTGTGCTCTCTTTGGCAGGTGGGAGAGGACAATCACCAAGCCCTCCAATACTTCCTCCTCCTCCACCAGGCCTTCTGAGAGTACCAGGGCTGCTCCAGCCACTCCCCACCCTGCTGAAGAAGCTCCCTCCACCTCCAACATTCCTTCTTCTCCTCAACACCAACAACAACAACCACTTAACATCACTACCCCAATTCCATCTCCTGCACAGTCTCCACCTCCACCCTCTCCACAAATAAATATCACTGAAATTCCCTCCTCCCCCATTCAGGAATCCCATCAACCCTCTCCTTCCCAATCACCACAACCATCCCATTCTCATATTCCCTCTCCCCATGATACACCAACTACATCACCACCTTCATCTCCTTTACCCCCCCCCCGATCTGGACAACATCCCATCTTTCAATCTGCTCTCTTCCCCCCTCCATACTTCTTCTCCTCAGGCTGCACACATATAAGATACTTTACCTCCTCCTCCACCATCCTCTTCCATCCCTCCTTCTATCTCGACTGACACACCCTCTACATCTCTACCCCTGGACCCCTCAATCATACAACCTCTGATAGCACTCCATACTCCCCTCCTAAAAAATCTTATAGCAGAGGCTATTTACCCTCTTACTACCTCCATAAGCTCTCTAGCTGACAAGATCTCTGCTCTTTCTGCTACTCCTTCTTCAGCTAGGGGCCTGGCTTCAGTTCCCACTAAAACCAGGTAGGGGGAGATACTCTATGAAGAAGAAGCAGAAGCAACAGCAGAAGCAGTAATAGCAGCAGCAACAGACACAGCAGAAAAAGCAGCAGCAGAAGCAGATGCAGTTGCTGATCAAGATTTATTTGATTTAATTCATTTTATTGAATCTGCTATGGAAATAGATGAGCAAGTCCCAGAGGAAATAATAACTGCTGGTGTTTTCATTATAAATCCCATAGTTGATCTTTTAAATTTTCTGAGCAATTTTGATACAGCTTATTTTAATAACCTTCCAGAGTACAGCTTCAAGCCATCCATGGCTATAGTCCCTTACAACACACCAATAGGCCCCAAAGTTGCCAAGCAACTAAAGGCCAGTTTTGCAGTAACAGAGATTACAGCCATTCAATCTCCACCACAAGCTGTTTCCCCCATTATCTTATCTCCTCCTGCCCCAGTTTTTGTTATGGATGATTCACCCATGCCTGATCTTGATGCATTGATCATCGCTGACATTGAAGAAGAAAATAAGACAGTTGCTGAAAGCACTATTGTGTATAGCCCTCCAGCTCCAGCTCCAGCTCCTGCTCCAGCTCCTGCTCCAGCTCCTGCTCCAGCTCTATTTCCAGCTCCTCCTCCAGCTCCCTCCCAGGCAAAGAAATCATTGATATCTGCTGAAGCTCTAAAAGAAATAAATGCAATATATGATAATCCTCAGGATTCTTCTGATGATGATGATGATGATGATAATGATGAGGACTCAGATGATGAGTCTAAGAAAAATAAAGTATCTAAGAAGAGGAAAGCTCCTCCACCTCCTGCCCCAAAACCAAATCCAGCAAATGACACTCCTTATTATATACTCCAGAAGATCACACCCTATAAGGGCAGGCCAGCATGGATGTGGCTATCCAAAAATCAACAGAAAGAAAGGATGAAAAGTAGGAGATATTCCCCACCTACTCAGAGATACAAAATGATCCTCCTCCTCCTCCTCCTCCACCTAGTGCTGGTGCTTCCAGTTCTTCAACTTAGAGGACTACCCAATTTCAAACCTATCAGATACATCAGGGTAGGTCCTCCTCTTCAGGAATCAGCCAGCAAAGGCATTATTCATCTGGCAAGCAGTAACATCAACAACATCAATAGCAACAATTCACTGAACATCAAAAGGCTGAAATCCCCAAGAGACCTTCTTCTCCTCCTGTACCATTTGAAGATCTTGAGACAGCTACAACTGCTAGGATGGCCAGGTTCCAAGAACTGGTTGGCATATCCATGATCAACAAGGCAAAAGCTGAAGGAAAGGATCCTTCTCAATATTCAACCATGTCCAAATATAGGAAGGAAGAACTTAACAGGTTTGCTAAGGCTAACAAATTTTTCAATGTTGATGATTATATGAAGTTACATCCTAAAGTTGTAGTGCCAAGAGCCACCTCCCTTAACATCATTGGAGCTGCTGACATGACAATGACAAAAGCTTAAGCAGCAGATCCAAACAGGGAGATTAAGTTTAAACAGCCTGGTGACAAAGCTAAGGGGTTTGAGCAAAAGGAGACCAGGAATAAGAAATGAAGTTTAAACTGATTTATCTCTGTGTTGTTTTAAAACTATCTGCTTATATCTTGAAACAAGCCTTCTGTACATATATATCTGCTGCATTTGTTTAAAATTCCTGCCAGATATATCTTTTCTTGCTTTATTATTAATTTGAGTCTGTAATTACTGACCTCACCCAAATAGGGGGAGATTGTTGGATCCCTAGTTGGATTTGGGCTAGGTTCACTAAACTAGGATGTTTGACCCAACATGTATAGTTCGGGTCATGTCTGTATCCTAGAGTATAGGCCATGTCCTTAGAGTCAACACTGCATGGACCAGCCAACAACAAACTGCAAAAGACTCAAGACTTAGAGAAACTTCAAACTCAGAAAATGAGTTCGACGTTTGTTAAACTCAGGTCCACGAAAGTCGTGCTCAGCTCGACGAACTCAGAGAAAATTCTCTGAGCTGAGCTCGACGAACTAGGTTCTCAGGTCGACGATCTATGGACACTATACTTCAACATTCCAAGTCCAGAATTCTTCTCACTGAACTCCAGTCGACGAAGTTAGAATATCAGCTCGCCGAATTTGGATCTTAGGTCGACGATTTCTGGATCATCTACTTCAACACTATAAGACCAGAAACACTCAAGTATTCTAAGTCCAGAATCATTCTTCAGTCGATGAATTCATCTTCTCAGCTCGACGAACTTAGACAACATTCTTGGCAAGATTTATCAAGTAGTAGTTATAAGTTCTCAGCTCGACGAAACTAGTTCTCAGGTCGACGAACCCAGTTCTCAGGTCGACAAACCCAGTTCTCAGGACGACGATTTCTAGACACGTTACTTCAACATTCTCAAGTCCAAGAAACATGGAATTCTGTTCTTCAGTCGACGAAGTTATATTCTCAGCTCGACGAACTTGATGCACATAATATGCAAGATTCTAGAGAAAGCAGTTATCTACTCTCAGGTTGACGATCTTGGATCTCAGCTCGACGAATAACTATTATCTAGTCGACGAACTTGACTTCTCAGCTCGACGAACTCTGGACACAGGTCGACGAATTCTGTTCTCTGCTCAACAATTTCTGTGAAGTTACATACTTAGAAATTTCCCTCCCTCTGTCCCTTTTCTATTGCAATAATTCCTGAGTAATCAATGTTACATATTCTCTGAATATTACCATTAGAAGCAAGCATTGATTACAGTCTTCATCAGGATTATTACTTGCCGCTTTCCAATGGGACAGTTGGGAAAATCAATCCCCCAAAAGTCTCCTTTTTTGAAACAAGAGACTTTTTCCTGGTGCACCTTTTGTATACTCTAAGAATTTTTAGAGATGACTGCATATGATATTTTGGGGGGCTTGCATAAATTGGCTCACTCTACCTACTGCATAACAAATATCTGGTCTTGTGACTGTCAGATAAACAAGTTTATCGACCAGACATCTATACCTGGTGACATCTTCAAGAAGTGGAGAAGTCTCACTCTAGTATTTGTTATCTCCAACAGCCATAGGAGACCGAGCAGGTTTAGTCCCAAGAAGACCTGTCTCTTCCAAAAGATCCAAGGCATACTTCCACTGTGAGAGAACAATAGAACCAAACTTCGGAGATATCACAATCCCCAAAAAGTATTTACGAGACCCTATATCCTTGGTAACAAAATGCTAAAGTAGATGCTTCTTTGTCATGTCAATACCTTTTCTATCATCCCCTGTAAGAAGAATGTCACCCACATATACTCCAAGAACAACAAGGCCAACCGAGATTTTCCGAATAAACAACGAGTGATCTGCAGGGCTCCGAAAAAGCCAACAATAGAAATAACTTCGTTGAAATTTTCAATCCATGCATTCAAACTTTTTTTAAGACCATATATAGCCTTCTTTAATTTGCACACCTGAGACTCCCCCTGAGCAACATACCCAGGAGGTTGCTCCATATAAACCATCTCATTCAAATCACCATAAAGAAAAACATTCTTCACATCTAACTGTGACATTTCCCAATCCCTATTTACTGCCACGAAGAAGAGAACACAGATCGTAGTAATCCGAGCAATAGGAGAGAACGTGTCAAAGTGAAAGTCCTTATTTTTAGGATAGCTAAATCACCTAGAGGGGGGTGAATAGGTTTCTTAGTCCTTAGTGACTAACTTTTATTTTCTTTTAGTATGCTGCTTTATTGGTTGGTTAATTTTTGTTTTCAAGATGAGCTACGTGCACAAAGAAAACCAACATAATAGAGTACACAAAGATTTATAGTGGTTCTCCAATCTTTGGGTACATCCATTCTCCTCCCACCTTGCCAACTTCCTATTGGTCATGACTCTTCTCCAAAACAATGCTCCAATGAGCTTACACCTCAGATCTCTCAGAATATCTCAGTATCCTCCAAGACTTACACCTCAGCCATAAGGGCCTACACTCAGTGGTACAAGTATCACCTACCTTAGGCAATTAAGCCCTACCACTCAGGCTATGGAGGATAGCCCTATCTCAGAGGAAACTTGCTCCTACAACTCAAAGAGATACACTCTCATACAGCTCAGGCACAAGTTCCCTACCACTCAGTGATCAACTGATCACCTACCTCAGAGCAAGTTTGCACCTACCTCTCAGATCCACAAAGGATCCTAATAGATGGAAGTGGGTTGTTGAGGTTCTTGATTGGACATAAGAGGAATTCCTCTATGCCAATCAACCTTGGGTGAGTAAGACTCAGCCCCACTTTGACACCAGGAATGTTTTCCTGTGTCTACTTTTCTGGACTAAGAACACCTTAGTCCCAAATACTTCACAGCATGGAAGTGACTTGCAGAACACTGTTCTGCTCCTTTCCGAGCTGAACCAAAAGCTCAGCCCTCTCTTCTTCATAGCAAAAGTGATGTATATAAGTTAGCTTATGATGGAAGAAACTTGCATATCGGCTTCTCTGCCTTTCTGAACTGAGCCAACTACTCAGCTTTATCTCCTTCTTCACAGCCCCTCAAGAGAATATTTGTTGGCTGGATCTATGAGGGACTTGCAACAAGGATCGGCCCTAGCTGCTATCTTTTCTCATTGAATCACCCTGAGCTTGCTAGCCAGTGCAGATGAAGATGGCACCAACAATCTTGCTGTTGAAGATGTTGATGCCAACAACTAACTTGTTATGCCTCTAGACTTGCTGTCTTGGGCTCACTGTTCTTCAGCCACACCTACAGCAATGGCGATTTGGAAGAACTACTATTACAACTTCTCTTTCTGTAAAGAGCTTCTCCTTTTATTTAATGTAACCCAATGACTCTTTTAGCAGTGGGTCTTACTCCATTAATGCTGGTTGCATACTTGCTTTAATGCCCAACTGACGTACAGTAGGCCTGCGGCTCCTTTTGTCATGTATTGTGGATTTGTCGCTAATAATTTGAATATTGTTGACTTTTTGACTTACTGACATCAGCACCTGAAGACTTAGTCAAAATTCAAACATCAGTAGTATAGGCGTTGAGTGAGTGAGTTTCACTTAATGCTAAAGTACTTAGATAGATTTACTATCTCTTGGAGTTGAGTGAGTTACCTTCTCTCAACACCAAACTACTTAGAATATAAATTTGTTTTTAGTCATTGTGTGATTCAGCATCACTCAACGCTAACTTGCTTTCTCAGCTTTCTGCTGCTTGGCGTTTAGTGAGTGAGTATGACTCAACGCCACGTACCTTAAATAAAATTTTGTCTTCATTAGACGGTGACAGCGTTGAGTGAGTAATGCACACTCAACGCTTTTTACCTTAACAAATTCTATGTCATGACGTTTAGAGCGTTGAGTGAATATACTTCACTCAACGCTTTCTGCCTTAGCCAGATTTTCTATTTCAGAATTCAGTTTGAGCTCGATGAACTTATAACACAGTTCGACAAACTTTGAACTCAGCTCGACGAATAAGTAAGAGCACAGTTTGACGAATTTAGAGTTTAGTTTGACGAACTTTGAGCTTAGCTATTCAATAATTTTGAAGCTAAGGTGTTGAGTGAGTGAGCTACATTCAACGCCTGTGGACTTAGCCATTTTCATATCATTTTTCTTTAGGCTTTGACTGTATTAGCCTGACTCACAACCTTCTGTTGTATAGCATTGAGCGAATAGACTTCACTCAATGCCTATGGACTTGGACACATTCTGAGCTTGTCACTTCATGGATTTGACTGAATAACCTTTACTCAGTGCTATAAGTCATCCGGAGTTGAGTGATAGATCTTCACTCAATGCCTGTGGACTTAGACAGTTTTTTGTCTTCCCACCACTTAGGTAAGAACTTAACTGACTTAGCCACTTAGGCTACCTGTCTCATCATTGCTTACCAGGACAATCTGCAATCATTAATCTTGAACACAAGTTAGATCACAACATGTGTATATATTATTTGCTGGTCCTTCTTCAAATTCAGGACATTGGGATCAATGGACCCAACATAAAGAAATCCACACCATAAGTTTGCATAAACCCTTTAGCAACAAGCTGAGCTTTGTATCGATCAACAGTCCCATCAGGGAGAAACTTAATGACAAAGACCCAATGATAGCCAACCATATCAGCTCCAGAAGGGGTAGGAATAAGAGACCAAGTACCCCGTTCAGTAAGAGTTTGCTTCTCTTCATCCATAGCAGCTTTCCAATGAGGAATAACCATACCCTTATGATAGGAGGCGGGAAGAACATTTGCCGAGAGAGCAAGAGCAAAGCTCTTAGACAGATGAGACAGTTGCGCATAGGAGACCACATCCCAAAGAGGATGTTGTGTGCATGAACGAACACCTTTCCGAAGAGCAATCAGAAGATCAAGGCCTATCCTATCTACTGTATCAGTTCCATCCGAAGGAGAGACTACTGGACTAGGAGCTGTTGGCAGCGGCTCAGTAGAAGAATCAGAGACGGTAGGAGAATAAGAAATAGAAGGAGAAGAAGGAAGTGCAGGCTCTATAAAAGGTGTCGACAAAAGGGAAAGAAGCAGAATCAGTAGAAGAAGAGTGAACAGACGAAGAAGAAAAGAATGGAGCATCCTTAAAGAAAGTGACATCGACAGAAACATAATATCGTCAGAGAACAAGATCATAACACATATATCCTTTCTATGTTAGACAATAACCCAGAAAGATGAACTTAATAGAACGAGAAGAAAGTTTGCCACGACCAGAATAAGGAGAGTGGATAAACGTTATGCATCCAAAGACACAAAGAGGTAAAGGAAACAGAGTCGCATCAGGATACACGATAAAAATTGGTGTCTTTCCATTGAGAACTGACAAAGGAACTCGATTAATGAGAAAATAAGAGATAAGAACAGCATGTCCCCAATAAGACTTGGGCACATGCATATGAGTGAGAAGACTATGAGCCACATCCAGAAGATGGCAATTCTTATGTACGCTTAGCAATGCCATTCTGTTGAGACGTGTAAGGACAAGTAGTTTGATGAACAATGACATGATACATACAAAATGTTATAAATTAATGACTAAGATACTCCTTAGCATTATGAGTTCAAAGAATTTTAATAGGGGTATCAAACTGCGTACGAATCTCATTATAAAATGCAGTAAAAATAGAAAAAATTTCAGAGCGGTCATGAAACAAATATAACCGTGTACACTGAGAAAAGTCATCAATAAACGTAACAAAATACAAAATACTCCTACCAACAATCAGAATGGGACCAGGACCTCATATACCTAAATGAACAACTTCAAAAGGACGAGAAGAATTATGTCCATGCTTAGTAGGAAAAGTAGACCGGTGATGTTTGTCAAATTGACAAGCCTCACGATGAAAAGAAAATTTTCCTCGAGGTAAATCAGGCAGAAGCTGATAAAGAATCCGAGGAGGAGGATGTCCAAGCCGAATATACCACTACAGTAAAGAAGAGGAGGCAGAAAAAGTAGAAGATGTATCAAGGTAGAACAAGCCGCCACTTTCAGTCCCAGTGGCAATTGTCTCCTTGGACTGAGGAACCTGAAAAGCACAAGTAGATGCAGTAAAAATAGCTTCACAACTCAACTGTTTGCAATGAGCAGTGACCGAAAGAAGATTGCAGGAAAAATTTGGGATGTAGAGAGTGTCCTGAAGCTGAAGAGAATGAGTAATATGCATTGCGCCAGACCCATGAACCAGAGACGGAGATCCATCAGTAATAAGAACTTGAGGTAACCGGTTACTCTTGTCAAGCGAAGAGAAAAGACGAGAATTCCTTGTCATATGATTAGTGTCACCAGAATCAACGAGCCACCTACCTATAGTAGCCAACTGAGCAGCACCAGAAGTAGTAAGAGAAGAACTAAACTTCTTGGAGGAATCAGCTGAAGCAGGATGGAGGTGAGGATGTTTGGCCCAGCCACGATCAACCAAGTGGCCAACTTTGCCACAATGAGAGCAATGAAATTTAGAATATCCACGGCCACCAGTATGACCACCTTGACCACCAGAGTTGTCATGATGAGTAGGATGTGCAACAACATCAGTAGAAGGAGAGGGAAGCAAAGGATGCTGAAGAAGAGTTGTAACAACAGAAATGCGAGCAGCAGTAGCATCCAGAGTTGGAGTATCCATCTCTCCTAGAATTTGTTGTCGAATCATATCATACGAGTCTGGTAGACGAAGTAAGTAGAAAACTACATGAAGCTCCTGAAAGTGTTTATGTTGCTCAACAAGATCAGTAGAAAATGGTCAATGCTTAAGAAGTTCAACACAAAGAGTTTGAACCTCCTGATAAGCAGCATCAGGAGTCATGACAGGTCGAGCAAAATGATTCGCATAAAAAGTATAAATGTGCGAAGTCTGGGCTCTTTTGGAGTATAAATCAGCAAGATGATTCCAGGCAGCCTTGATCGTATGATCATGTCGAATGACAGGAAGGCACTCATCAGACAAATTGTTAGCCAACCAAGTTCATACCAACGTATCAGTAGCATCCCAATCATCAAAGGAAGCAGAGCCAAAAGGAGAGGGATAATCAGTCAAATGATGACACTTATGCTGAGAGTGTAACAGGAAAATAAAAGAAACACTCCAATCCTGGTAATTTGGACCTGTAAGCTTAGAAGCAGTACCCAAATTACCAGAAGTTGAAGTAAAGGAAAGAGAGAGAGGAGCAGACAGAGTGGAAGAAGAAGATGGAGTGTCCATAGAGAACCACAACAAGCAGCACGATTTAACAAAACAAACCGCGCGAACAAAAAAGAGAGACCGTGCGATCAAAAAGAACAAACCGCGTGGGAAGAAACACCAACCCGCAGAAGAAAGCAAAGGAAGAAGTCGCAGGAAAAGCGACAAGCAAGGGAGGGCAGGGCGGGACGAAGATCGCGGTTAGAAAAACAAACCACAAGCAATAAGGAGCAAAGGACCGGTTAGCTCTGATACCCTGTAAAAAGAGCTAAATAAATATAAATTGTATTGCTCCAAAAAGATAATCATTACATATATATGCCCCCTTATTTATATAAATGCGGGAGATGAGAGGATACAACAGGCGATGTGAGACTAAATACAAGCCGCGCGGGTTGGACGGTTTGTTCATGACAAACTGCCAGACTATACAACAAATACAATCTCTTGGGAAGCCTCTGAACACCTGCTGCGGCTAACTGCCAGACTGCTGCTACGGCTAACCTCCAGACTGCTGCTGCGGCTAACCTCCAGACCACTGCTGCGACTAACCTCCAGACCGCTGCTGCAGCTAACCTCCAAACCGCTGTTGCGGCTAAAGACCAGACAGTTGTTGTGGCTAACCTTCAGACCACTGCTGCGGCTAACCTTCAGACCGCTGCTGCGGCTAACCTCCAGACCGCTGCTGCGGCTATCTACCAGACCGTTGTTGCGGCTAACCTTCAGACTCTTGTTGCTGCTAACCACCATACCGCAACTACGACTAACCTCCAGGCGACTGCTGCGGATAGCCATCAGGTCGCTGCTGCGAACTCTTACTTAGCCGTTGGGAAGGCAACACGACAGGCCGCTGGTTCAAACCGCCAGACCGCTGACCAGACAGGCCGCTGCAACTATAAAAGCTAACCGCCCAGTCTCAGGTTCCAACAGTATTTTTGCAGCCTACAATCTAATTGTATTAAATAGTGGTTACGACCTTAATTTACCTACTCTTTTAATTATACATTGTTATATATATTTTTGTGGCTTCCTGTTAATGCTTCCAAAATACTCTGTGATGTGAATGTTGTGATTCAAGCCGAGGAAGGAGGCCAACAAGTGTTTAGTGGAGTGGGTTGTTGCCACCTGGGCAACACTGGGTGGACGTCTTGGGCAAGTAAGGTCCCCAAGCCTCGGCCCTGCCCGAACAAAGGTTTGGGTGGGGGGGGGGGGGGGGGGGGTCTTACACCTATCATCGCCGCCCGACCAAAACCTCACTGTCATTTGGCATTAAGGACGCACGATCGTGCTGGATGGGCGGCCCAATAGCCTCGCACGACCGCACACTTCCACCACGTGACCCCTTGGCCACACAGTCGTACGTGTCCATGCAGGGACATCGGGCCGCGTATGCCAATGCCCGCGGTCGTGTGGCCCCATAGCCACACAGTCACACGTGCTCATGTGTGGCCCATTGACCACACGGCCGTGCGCACCCATGCGCTGCCACCTAGTTGCACATGCCCATGCGTGTTGTCTCACGATTGTGTGCCACCACCGCGCGACCACACAACCGCCGGACCGCACACCCCTAAGCGCACAACTGCACGGTTGCGTGTCGTCGCCATACAGTCACGTGCCTCCGCCGAACAGTTGTGCGTCATTGTCGTACATTCGCGCACCGTCGCCGCACGACCGAGTTCCATCTCCGCTCGACCACGCTTGCCCATGGGTGCAACCGCATGGCCGCATGCTGCTGCAATGCAACCTCATTGGTCGCACAGCCAGGCACCTATAGCCGACTGGCCACCAGGCTGGCCTCCAACGGCGGGACCTTTGGTCATCGCCCAACTTCTACTGCACGCCCTCCACTACCTCAACCGTGTAGCTTCCACGCCCCGTCATCCGCAAAACCACTCATTATGGGGTGTGCGTATAAGTGGTATAACTAAATTTCCTTAATGGGTATGCACATAACCAATTATATCAATGCAGGTGTGTGCATAGTAAAACATATGACAATGAGTGTACGTATAGTGGAAATTCGCATGACAGGTATTCATATAACAGAAACTCATATGACAGTGTGTGTAGAGTAAATTATATGGTTATGGTATGCACATAGTCATATAATCTATCATGGGTGTATGCATAGCCAAGCAACCCATCATAGCTGTGTGTATACCATTAAAACCCATCATGGGTGTGCGCATAATGATGAAGCCACCCATAATGGGTGTATGCATAACAAATTATATGGTTACCGGTGTATTGATAGCCAACCCCCCACCCCTCGAGCCATTTAATTACAGAAATAACACCGTCAAAATTTATAAAAGTGCCCCAAGCTCTCATTTGAACTCACCATGTCTTTTATGCCCAAGAGAGCTCTACAGGATTCCTTCAAAAATCTCCTTTCGTACTCGGAGATTTCCTCAAAGATCTTTGAAGGCTTTGAAGATTGCTTGAAGATTTCCCACGAGCACTTGAAGATCTCCTTCGGCTGCTGACGCGCGGTTCTAGGAACCAGAGATATCCTGCTCCCAATGCTCCCTTCCGAGAAACTAAGGTCCGCTTCAGGTCCTGATGCTCCCTTTTGGGAATCAGAGGTCTTCTTCTGCTCCCGACGCTCCCTTCCGAGAACCATAGGTATACATCAGCTCCCGACGCTTTCTCCCGGGACATGAATCTCCCGACCACTCTACAAAGGACTATCAAAGGGAAGCTCAAAAACTATTCCCGACTCTGACGCTCGGGTCTAGAGCACATGTTGCTAATTCCATAATTTCAGATATCTTTCGAGCACATCCTCCACCATGATATTTCTTGCCGACTCCAGCAATCGGGAAGAACAATTGTAACGAGTGGTAGTCTGTCACCCTCGATAAAATAACAATGATAACTGACTAAAAGATTGTGAAATTTGGCTAAGACAGACCCAAACCCCGTGATTTTTCTCCTTTTCAGGGCTTTCCATGTAAAAATCTGCTTGCCAACCGTCAGCATTTTTCTATGACTGTTTGAACGCTAAAGTCGCTCACGAGCTAGGATGTTTCGTTTTCAACCAGATCACGAGTGCCTTGAGTGACCCGCAATAAGAGTATTTAAATTTCTTTCTAACTTTAATTAATAACAACACAATCACGATATAGTTTATTTGATGATATAAACACAATAGAAATAAGAAGTAATAAACACAACATACAAACACAGTCATAGAAAATTTGCAATTCAGAAGACAATAATTTATAGAGATTTCCCAAATTTGTATACATCCTCTCTTTTACACCTTAGTAGGTATTCCACTAATTAGTGTTGAGTCATTTGATAAGGCACTACAACATTTTTGGCTATTAACAACACTTAAAAACTGTCGCCTAAAACTGCAGTGTGTTACCAAAACATTGAAAACTGTTGTCATATGTGTGTTATCTATACGCGTGTTACCGAAGGTCTAAGGCAGCAGTTTTATTGAATGCTGTATAGATACCTAGAGATGCTAACTTATTGCAACACTTACAAAATTGTTCTCTATCAAGATTTAGACAACGTTTTTATAAATATTGTTGAGTCAGGTGTTACTAAAGATCAAAAATATTGTAGTGAGAGACTTTTGAATTAATATAACTGAATCTTTTGATAAGAAGATTCTCATAATCCTAAGAAATTTTGATAAGATATCTCAAACTAACCAACTTTTTGATAAGGTGACTGAACCAACAATGATCATTTTGATAAGTAGGATCAAACACACAAAGAACCTTTTGTAAAGTTGACTCAAAATCTAAACCACCACCGAATAAGGTCGACTCAAACAACTTTGATCCTTCTGATAAGGAGAATCTAAACCACCACCGAATCTTTTGGAGAGAGATTTAAGAACTCTTTCAGAACATTGGAGTAGAAAGTTATGCAGCAGAGTGAGATGATGTTGATTCCTTTTGAAAGACCAGATTTAATACAGAGAAGAAGTAAATTTGTTGAGGAAGAATATCAGATGAAGCTCTTGCGTTTTCTTCCTTATAGTCAGTCCATGGATCGAGAGAAGATGATCTTTTTGACCAAATTTATTATTTCAATTACTCGAGAGAAGAGAGGTGAGGAATAAGGAAGGAGAGAGAGAGAGAGATCGTATGCTTTCAGATGGCTTTTTGTACAAAATTGTATATCAAATTTCTACAATGAATTGGAATGTTAATCCTTATAAAACTCCAATTCAGCTTTTATCGAATATGATTCAATAATAATAATTGTCTTTCTTTCTTGAATATTAACGACTATAATCATTCTGATTTTATTGCCTTCAATCACGCTGAATCAATTTGAATTTGATCAGCATATAAGTTGATGCAGTCTTCCCAGGCCACCGTCGGCATCCTTCCCCTTGCCGGCAAACTCCACGGTGAGTTTGCCGGCCGCCCGTGAATTCCCAGTCCCGTCTTCCGATCGGTTGGAAATGTCCCCGACCGTCCGATTTGCGTGTAACCACCCACTAATTACCGGGTTAGTGGGGGATTTAATTAATAATTTTATGATTTATTTAAATGGTCTCTAAATAGCAAAATTAATATCCTAATATGCGCATTTAAACTATAATGAAAATAATCATGATGGTGGTTATGGTGTGCAGATAGCCGCATAACCACCATACCCACCACCTGGAGCCTATAAAAGGAGCCTCATGCCTGCTCATTTCTCATCTTTTTTCTCTGAGTCTTCTTCTTCCACAGGTTGAAGCTCTGCTGAATTCCTCCTACTGGCAGCACCCGAGCAGCACCCGAGCTACAAGCGAGTCAAGTCAAAGCCACCTGGAGAAGCAAGATCTCTCGAGTTCCAATTGGCCCCCGCAACCGCAAGTTCAGACGCTCCGCTCCCATATTCAGGATCAGCAAGTCGCTAATCGAAGACCACCAGCTTGGAGCGCAATTTGTAACAACTCTTGGTGCGACGGTCTGTCGTCCGTCGTGTGCCAAGAGTTCTCTCACCCCAAAGCTATAACGAGAGGTGGTCTGTCACCCTCGACTTCACAAACAAGCTGTAACAACCAGAAAATAGTGGACTTTGACCGGCACAGATCCGGTCACGTGGTTTTTTATCCAGTTGAAGGGTTTTTCCTCATTAAAACTCTGCGTGTATAATCGATATACCTCATTGACTGTGTGCGCGCTCCACCGTTCCGAGAGCTGAGGCGGTACAGGTTATTCCGGTCCAACCAGGACGTCGAGTTAGACCGCAACAATTTGACGCCGTCTGTGGGAAGCGAGTTCCCAACATCCTCAGAGGACTGTACCCCAGGCACAACGGTACTCTAGATAGAACTTTCAAGCCAACAGTCTTCAAATAACAGCCTCAATGGCAAAAAGAAGCATCCGGATGACAGAAGCATCTGTCCCAGGAGGGCGCACAGAGCCAACCCACTCCCATTTACTCGTGGATGTGCCTCTTGAAGCAGAAACTATTCTCTCCCTAGTAACAACATTGGAGGGACGAGTTCGGCAGACAAGAGATCAGCAGAATGCCCGACAAGGAGGAGCCGGCAGCAGGAAAACGATCGGGAACATCAAAACCATCGCTGGATCTATGATTTTACCTACCCAGGTGCTCTCAGTGAGCGTACGAGAAGACGTCCACGAAGAGAAGAGGTAAAAGCAAGACTCCACCATAACCTTCGGGGACGAGGATCTTGAGGGAATATGGACACCTTAACATGATCCTCTAGTAATCTGTGCAGGGATGGGCAACCCCTGTTATAATATCAAGCGAATACTCGTCGACAACAGGAGTTCGGTCCACGTCATATTCCTTTCCGCCCTTCAGAACATGAAGCTTACTAGCCAACACCTCGCTCCGGCAGCAGGGCCAGTCTATGACTTTGATAACCATCCAGTCCAAGTATAGGGGATGATAACCCTGCATGTCACCATGGGAGAGTTCTCGAGGCAAGCCACGCACGAAATCCAGTTCGCCGTGGTTGATTCAAGCTCAGCCTACAATACGATCTTTAGAAGACCCATTCAGTCAATCTTCAAAGCTGTTCCTTTAATCCCGCACCTTGCACTGAAGTTTCCCACTACCAGAGGGGTAGGTGTTGTGTGGGGAAATCAAGAATCCGCCAGGACTTGTTATTCAAAGAAAGTCCGGCTGGTAAAAGCCACAGCCATGAATATCGATGACTTTGACCTACGTGACAAAGCGATCTTACAACGGGGAGCGCCAACCGAGGAATTAATTGAGGTCCCTCTCCCGCAGTTAGTCTCAGGCCGCACCGTCCAATTTGGATCGCTCCTCCCATAGTAGGAGAAGGAAGAATTGACGACCTACCTCCAGGCAAACAAGGACATTTTCGCTTGGAATCCCAAAGATATGCCCGATATAGATCCACAAGTCATTCAACACTCCCTGAACATAAACCCGGCATGTAGACCGGTCATCCAGAAGAAAATAAATTTTTCCCTCAAACGACTTCAAACCATCAAAGAGGAAGTAGGAAAGCTCCTCGAGGCACGATTCATACGTGAGGTTGAATACCCTGTTTGGTTGGCAAACGTAGTGATGGTAAATAAATCCTCCGGAAAGTGGAGAATGAGTGTGGATTACACAAACCTCAATCAAGTTTTCCCAAAAGACAGCTTCCCCCTACCTAGAATTGACCATCTTGTCGATTCAACCGCAGGACACCAACTTCTTAGCTTTATGGATGCTTGCTCCGATTATAACCAAATCAGAATGAATTCGGCGGATGAATAGCATACAATGTTTAGAATAGACTGGGGAATATATTGCTACAAGGTAATGCCCTTCGGTCTTAAAAATGTCGGAGCCACCTACCAGCGACTCTTGAACAAGGTATTCAAAGATCACATCAGAAATTCCATGGAAGTATATATAGACGACTTGCTAGTAAAAAGCATCCGGCGGGAAGACCGTGTGGGGGATTTGAAAAAGTGTTTCAAAATTCTCCGGCAGCACGACATGAGACTCAACCTGAGCAAATGCGCATTTGGAGTGATGTCAGGAAAATTTCTAGAATTCATGGTGACGCAGCGAGGGATAGATGTGAATCCATAGAAGATTAAAGCCATCGAGAATATGGCGCCCCCTCGGTCTCTGAAGGAAGTGCAATGCCTAAACAGAAGGATTACGACAGTCTTGCGATTCCTAACACGAACTGGGGATAAGTATCTACTGTTTTTCAAAATCCTTAGGAGAGCAAAGAGCGCATGATTCCAGTGGACGGATGAGTGTCAGGCAGCTTTTGAATCACTAAAGCGATACCTGGTTTCCTCGCCACTCCTCTCCAAGTCTATCCCCGGGGAGACACTTTATCTATTTCTAGCAATCACACCCGCAACATTGAGTTCGGTATTGGTTAAAGATGAAGGAGGAGTTCAGCATCCGATTTACAACCTCAGCAAGATTCTCTCAGACACAGAAGCTTGATACCCTGTAGCGGACAAGAGAGCTCTAGCACTAGTCTTTTCAGCTAGGAAACTCCGACCATACTTCCAAGCCAACACAGTTAAAGTATTGACCGAACTCCCCCTCCATGCAATCCTTCAAAAGCCAGAAGTGTAACGCACTTAGCTCAATGAATGTCCACTAATATACAAACTCCACATTTATATATCAAAATCAGGAATGTATACAACACACACACCCATGGACTTACGGCCATACATGTTCCTCTTTACACAAATGTACAATTTCATACATCTGCACGCAGGCCGACCATACATGAAATCCAACCACACTTTGCACGGCCTTCAAGGGCCTTAAGCAGCAAGCCTTCATTCCGCTCAAACCAATTCAATCATCAACACCTGCAATTAGCCATCCACCCAAGAGCGGTAAACAAAGTAACGGTCAGTATTAGCTGACCAATTATAACGACCCTACCCCTTACCCGGGGCAGTGGTTCCTTCCATGTATGCATTGCCATAACAATCTATTAATCTACCAATCACAACCACATCACAAACACTGATATCCACCAGACGCTCCGTGCACTCAGGGCGCCTTATTGGTATACCGGATATCCCAGTCGTACACCGCCAATCAGAGGTTCTTCACTTGTTGGTTGGCAGGTTCCATCCTAGTCCACCAATCCCATAGGCTGGAGACATTCCGTCCATACCACTCAGAGGTACTACCTCACAACATCCACAAACAACCAGAGCAAATCGACCCACGCAAGTGGTGTAGTAAGCCGGGCTTATCGATGCTCCCTAGGCATTACCACCAATCGATCACTCACCTATTTCTGATCGACCCACCCCTATGGTGCAGCAAGCCGTGTTTAACTCGGCTCCCCAGGCGTTGCCACCAATCGATCCCTCATCTATCCAGATCAACCCACCCTAGTGGTGTAGCAGGCTGGGTTTATCTCGCGCTCCCCAGGCGTGCTACCAATTGACCTCTCATCACAACCAGGAGCTTACTTAAAGCCTCCATACAGTCATAAGCACATCCATACATCCATACATCCATCCAACAAAGCGTAAATGTTTCATATCATCAAATTCACGGAGTCTTCACCGGTTTACCCATAATCATCACCAATCCAGACTACCCGTCCAGATGGGCTTCATGCATCATGCCTATGTCGTACTCCACACTTCCGGCTCTAGATGCAGACTCAACCAAGGAATCGCTTGCGACATCCACCTCTTGGTGGAGGATCCCATGCACATACATAAAGAAAGGACTTCGATGCCCAAGAAGGAGATCGTTACCCTTGAAGATCGCTTCGGCGCCATGAAGTAGCCGGATGGAAATCACCGCCTCGGCTTTGCCTTCATGAATCCGATCTCGGATCTTCGCTCCGCACTCCGCAGCCCCTCCAGCAGTTGGTTTCTCCTACCTCCTTTCCTTCCCTAGCTTTCCCTCTCTCTTTCTCTCTCTTGGAAAGTGAGGGAATAACTCCTCATTCTCAGCCTTATATCCATAGGGAAGCTGCTTGGACATTTTGCTCGAGGATAGGGAAACGAATGGCTTAGATTTGCCCAAAAATAGGCTGAACATGGCCTGACACGCCCTGTGACACGTCCGTGTCACAGGCCGTGTCACTTAAGCGGTAGGTAACCGACTCAAATCCAACCAGTACACGGCTGTGTGACACGCCCGTGTCACACCCTACACGCCCGTGTCATTCCCGACACGCCCATGTCCAGTAGCCGTGTACTTCACACAGCACAATCTCCACTTCACCCGAGCGGGACACGGCCATGGGACACGCCCGTGTCCCAGACCGTGTACACCAGGACACACCCGTGTCCACCAGTACACGCAGTCCCGCCTGAAACCTGCAAGGGACACGCCCTGTGACACGCCCGTGTCATAGGCCGTGTACTCTACACTCGACGATCGTCGACCAAAATTCGTCGACCACACACCCAACTGCTCAACCCGAGCATGACACGCCCTGGGACACGCCCGTATCCCAGGCTGTGTCACCCAAAACTGAACCAAAAGTGGGCTTTGTGGTGTTACAATCCTCCCCTCCTTCAAAAAATTTTGTCCCCGAAATTTGGCTCACCTACATCCCTTCATCGAAACACTCTTCATTACACCACACCATAAGCAACCCAACACTCAAATCGAACGAGCCGGGTTTGAGCTCAGAGGCCGCAGCTTGTCTCGCCCCACGACATCACACAAACCAAACAACACACAGCACATCGCACAAACCAAACAACACACAACACATACACACATACATAACCTCCTCATGTGCACATTCATCCACAAAATTCATCAAGTGCGCTATATTCAAAAACAATATTATATCACGATTGATCGAGCACTTACATACCACCAACTGTGCACCAACATTTCAATGTTTAACATAACATATAACACTAGTATCATCATCAGTAGTTACAGTAGTCACATTATCCAAGTGATACAAGTCACTTTTCTATGATTCCTTTCGCTCAGCCGCATGATTAAACACTCGAGGTGTCAAATTAAACACTTGAGGCTGAACTTCACCAATTGAACTTTGCGGCTCTTGCACTTCCAAATTATGCAAATGGGGTTGCATCCGGGATGCAGATGACTCGGCCACTGCTTTACCCTTTTCTTCATAAGATGCACCTGTCTTTTTTTCACTCCCTAAAGGGGCATTCCAACAAAAATTAGCTATATGTCCTTGTTTCCTGTAGTTATAACATATACGTGTATCAACACATCTTTGCCCATACGTTGCTCCCGAAGAGACAGTCGAAGGAGCTGATTCAGCAGGCCTGAATCTTTTCTTCTCTCGTCTTCTAAACTCCGTTTGCTCCGACTGTGGCACTTTGAATTCTGGCTTCTCCACTGTCGGTCTCTTCTTCTCTTGTACCCACTTCAAGTCCTTCTCCAACGCCCGGGTCGTATCGACCAACGCTTGGAAGCCTTGGTTCACTGAACTCGGGAGTGTTAACCTCAATTCATCCCGCAGTCCCTCATAAAATCGATTCGTCTTTCGCGCTTCCTCCGCGAAGGTAGACCCCGCATAACTCCCCAGTCTGGTAAACTCATGCAGGTACGTAACAATATCAGTCTCACCCTGCACCAGACGTTGAAACTCGTTCTCCATCGCAATCCGCTGCGACACTGGCAAATACTTGGCGAGAAACAATCTGGCGAATTCATCAATTGAGACATCCGATAATCCTCGACCTGCCAAGTAATGCACTTCCATATCATCCCACCACAATCTCGCATCTTCTTCCAGCAAAAAAGTGGCTAAGGTCACTTTCTGCTCCTCTGCAGGCCTGATTGTTGTCAGGATCCTCTTCACTATATCAAGCCAATCTTCTGCCTGCGTTGGGGAAGTTGCCCCGGGGCGTGACCTGGGCGTGACCTCCTTGACTCGACGAATTTTCTTGCGTCGAGTTGAGCTCGATGAATGGGGTACACGCCCCGTGACACGGGCGTGTCACGGGCCGTGTCCCGCTATGTCGAGTGTCGAGTGTCAAGTGTCGAGTGTCGAGTGTCGGGTGTCGAGAGAGGGGACACGGCCTGTGACACGGGCGTGTCATAGGGCGTGTCCAGCTTTGTCGAGTGTCGACACTTAGAGTCGACGAGATGTCGAGACATGGGCTACACGCCCTCGGTCACGGGCATGACCGACCTGTGACACGGGCGTGTACCCGGCCGTGTACTTTATGGATAAGCTAGAATTTGTTGGCGTCGGCACCGCTTACGGTACACGCCCTGTGACACGGACGTGTCACAGGGCGTGACAGGGCCGAAAATCGATTTTTCCCAGTTTTTTGTGCCGTTCATGTCTTTGATTCTAGATCAAATGGACCAGCTCGGTTCTGGAGGAAATAAGGACGAAACAAAGATTTCTTCTCCTCATTTCACCTTCTTCTTCATCTTCTTCCTCATTCCAAAAGAACATCAAGGGAGCAAAGCTAAGACAAGGGAAGGAAAGAGAGGAGCAGCCGTCGCGGTGTCATCTCGGTTCAGGCAAGCGGTGTTCTTCACCCTTGCCAATCTTGTTTTCTTATTCTTTGATTGTGCAAGTTTAGCTAATTTTTCCTCTTTCAATTTTATTAGCCTTGTTCTTCTTGTTTTTGTTTAGTCATGAATCCTCTTGTTCCTTCATGTCTTACATGCTTACTGCCTTGGTATCAAATTTCCCTATGCTTAATTACTTCTTATGCAAAGTTGATTCATGTAGCTTTTCTTGTTCATGTCATGATCATGTTAAAATCACTTGTTGGTTTAGTTAGCATTATCCTTTGAGGAGTAAGTAGAAATTATGGTAGCATACTCATGTTAGCATACACATGGGCAATTTGTCGTCATGAGTGAGGATGAAGGAAGGAAACGTGTGTACTTGGGTTACGGTGAGATTTGCTTATGGTGTTGAGCTTGGGTTCGTTTATGGTGAGTTTTGCGAGGCGAATTGTGAACCATGGCAGGAGTGTTTGTGTGCGGATTCAGTAAGGGGTGGTGTGGTTTAAGCCTTTGTGGCCACCGGGTTTGGATTTGTGGTGTAGAGCACCATTTTGGCCCCGATTTGTGCTGGCTTTTATTGGTGCGTTCCACTTTAGGGCTGCCACCAAAAGACCCTTGCGGAATCGCATTTAACCGCTGCTTATGTGTAACAGTCCAAAATTCTGAAACAGGAAATTTTTGGGTGACACGGCCTGGGACACGGGCGTGTCCCAGGGCGTGTCGAGGTTGTGTCGACGATCGGCCTTTGTCTCGACGATTTTTCGCTCGACGCACACGGCCCAGGACACGGGCGTGTCCAAGGCCGTGTCGTGTGCTCGACGATTTTTACTTGACGATCGTCGAGTGTCGAGACGTGGGTGTCGAGTGTCGAGAAGTTGTACACGGCCTGTGACACGGGCGTGTCACAGGGCGTGTCAAGTCGGGGTCGACGATCTCAGCCCGACGAAGGATTTCGACAGGGCATGTCTTTGTGCCGTGTCTGCGCACACGGCCTGGGACACGGGCGTGTCACAGGCCGTGTAAAGTCTCGGGATGATTTGGGATTTTTTTCGCCCAGGCACACGGCCACAAACACGGGCGTGTCTGAAGGCGTGTTGGTGACACGGCCCATGACACGGGCGTGTTCCAGGGGCGTGTCACTGGTTTGGATAAGTCGGTTGCCCACCGCTTGAGGCACACATCCTGGGACACGGCCGTGTCACAGGCCGTGTCAGGTCAAATTTAGCATTTTTGGCAAGTTTCTGGCAGTCCATTCCTTCAGCTGGGATTCAAGGGCTGAAACTGCTTTCCTCTGTTCCTAAAGGCCGAAACTGAGAATTTCTTCTCATTTTTCTTTGCCCTTTATCTTTCTTCAAGTTAAGAGAGAGAAAGAGAGAGGAAGAAGGAGGAAGAAGGGGAAGGGCTGCTGCTGGTGGTGCTGCGGTTTACCGACAAGAAATCCGAAGCCAACGTTGCGGAGGAAACGCTCTTGCGAGTCTTTCAAGGAAGCTTTGAGGTCATGGCACCGAAGCGGTCGTCAAGGGTAACGACTTTTCTTCCTAGCCATGTGAAGGCTTCCTTTGAGCATATCTTGTGATTTCCCCCACCAAGAGGTGGCTGATTTTGGGAATCTTTAGGTGGATGCTTGACATCCCCTTTGTTAGCATATAGATCCGGAAATGGAGTACGGAATAGGCATGCTGTGTGAAGCCCATCTGGACAGGTTGGTCTGGATTGGTGATGTTGCATATGAACCGGAGAAGACTCCGTGATAACGTGTAGTTTAAGGAGTCTACGGGTTATGCCTGCGAAGAGGAGTAGCAGGAAGTACTGGGGTGGTAGCCCAGGAAAAATAGTCATGTGATGTTTTTGGGTCCAATCCGTGTATGCAACACAGGAAGTACTGGTGTGACCAGGAAAGGCCCTTTGTGATGTTTGATGTCGTAGGGTGTCCACCTGTGAAGCGAGTAACAGGAAGTACTGACATGATAGCCAGGAAAGACCCCCGACATTTGTGTTTGTGCGGTGTCCACTTGTGGAGAGAGTTACAGGAAGTACTGGGAGGCCCAGTAAAGACCCGCTGTTGTGCTAAGAAATGGGTATAGAGAAATACCCAGGCTTGAATGTCAAGAACAGGATTGGTGAGACCGACCCGCGCCTTTGATATAGCCATGAGTACGCTGTACTCGGAGAAGGCAAGCTGATTTGAGCAACGGGGGGTGGAGGATCCGACCTGCGCTATGTCCGTCCGACGTGAGACCAAAAGGTGCGGTCTGTTGGAGCGCATAGCAAGAGTCTTCGGCCTGCGCGCCATGACACAATGGGGGGCTACGGGCCATCCCGGTGTAGGAAGACTAACTCCGGGTGCACGCCATGGAGTAAATGCTCAAGAGATTTACCGTTGGGTTGTGACCCTGATACGGTGGTGGGCAAGAGATTTGCCAGAACACCAAGAATGTGCCCTGAGTGCACGGACCGTTGGGCCGGGTGGTGAACGGTTGTGATGGCTTGTGTGCGTGAAATCACATTTTGATGATATATCTTGCCATAATTGTGATTTGCTATGCCCGCAGGGAAGGATACCGCTGCCCCGAGAGAAGGGGTAAGGTCGTTATAATTTGGTCAGCTGAACGCTGACCGTTGCTTTTGTTTGCCACCGTTGGGTGGATTGTCCCTGTACAGGTGCTGGAGAGCCGAGCGGGACACATAGAGGTTGATGTTCCTACTGTTGTTGCTGTTACTGCTGCTAGCCCTCGAAGGCTATCTGTGTTATTGTGTGTTTTCTTTTATTGTGGCCGGCCTGCGTGCCAATTTGTTTAGGCCACTGTTTGAAAGCCATGTAAGGCCATAAGGCCACCTCTTTGTACTTGTTGTAAGACATTCCTATATGATATAAAATGTGGAGTTTTATGTTTGGACATTCATGAGGAGTTCAAGTTGTAGTCTAGGCTTCCGCTAGAATGATTTGTGTTAGCTGCGATGCGCTACTCTGGTATCATCTTGTACCTTCACCGCCTGTTTTGTGATATATACTGTGGGGCCCCGGCCGGACCTTCTAGAATATACCATATGTACGGATGGGGTTGTTACATTTTTGGTATCGGTTGTCCTGGTCTTTCCCTCTCGAAGTCGTGGCCGACTTCTTTTGTGGGGTGGCGAGCACGTGTTTGTGCAACCCAAAGTCTACGAATGAAGTCCTGAATGTCCATGATAGGAATGCACATTTGTGTGTTTGAGGAACCTGAGTGTTCTTATTTTGTGTTGTTTGCCAGCATTCTGATGAAAGTACGGCACCAGCCACGGTGCCTACACCTCCACCGTCTGCGGAACATGTGCGTTTAGTTGCGGAGGCCTTATTTACCATGATCCAAGGCCAGCCCCTTAGGCAGGAGCAAGCGGCTGTGAGGCCAGAACAGGTGGCGGCAAGGCCGGAACCTGTAGTGGATGTGGCTCCTCGAGCGGCGGAGAAGCAGATAACGCGGTTTATGAGTTTCCATCCGCCTATGTTTTCGGGAGCAGGAACTCCGACGCAGGCTGAGGATTGGTTATCGCGCGTCAAGTGAGTGATGACGGCGATTGGAACGGCGGAGCATCAGAAAGTGACCTTAGTTACCTTCTTACTTGAAGGAGAAGCTCGATTATGGTGGGATGAGATGGAGTTGCATCATTTGGCGGGTCGTCTGTTAACCCAAGTATCGATGGAAGAATTCTCCAGACTCTTCCTAGCGAAGCACCTTCCTGCGGCTCAGCGGATAGCCATGGAAAATGAATTCCAACGGTTGACCCAAGGTGATGGCAGTGTTGACGCATACCTGCATGAATTTACTCGCTTGGGGCGGTATGCCGGTTCTATATTTGCTGATGAACAGAGGAAGACCAATCGGTTCTATGAAGGACTGAGGGACGAGTTGAGGTTCCTTGTGTCAAGTTCAGTGTACCAAGGTTTCCAAGCATTGGTTGACACTGCGAGCGCGCTGGAGAAGGATATGAAAAGGGTGCAAGGTAAGAGAGCTTTGGCTGTGGCGCAACCGGAATGGAAGGCGCCCCGATCGGGGAAACCATTTTATAAGAAGAGATGGGGCAAGAAGTCCAAGCCTAGTGGACAAGCTCCTTCATCCGTTGCAACGGGAGCAACGTCAGGTGCAACCTCCAAGCCAGATACTCGTATCTGCTTTAATTGTGGCCGAATGGGGCATATTGCGCGAGATTGTAGGATGCCGCCAAAGAGTGAAAAGAAGGTAGGAGCATCTTATGCGGAAAAAAGGAAAGGCGGTGGTGGATTCCTCTACCTCGCAGGCGCAACCCCGGGTGTACAATCTTGGCCTGCAAGAGGCCATCAAGCAGAGTGACATGGTCACAGGTATGAGTTTAGTTTTGCATATGCTATTGTTTGTATGCTTTGTTTAGTACCCCTATGTTTGCGGTTTGTGTGTGTGACATGTTTGTCATAGGCTTTGTGATGATTCGGGACACACTGGCGCGAGCACTGTTTGATACAGGTGCATCACATTCTTTTCTGTCTAGCGAGTTTATTACGCGGCTTGGGATACCCAGTCGTGCAGAGACAGATAGCGTCAGAGTGGTGTTGCCGAATGGCTGTTGGATGCTTGCGGATCAAACTTGCGATGTGGCGGTTCAGTTAGGAAGTCGGGATTTTCGTTTAACTACATTTGTTTTGCCAATATCGGAATTCGACGTGATTTTTGGGATGGATTGGCTTGTGGAGCAGCATGCTATGATTGATTGCCAGTCCAAAGAAATCACGTTGGGCCAGAATACCGAACAGGAGACAAAGTTCGCAGGTATGCGAGGAGTGGGCGGGACGTTGTTGACTGCACTCCAGGTAGTCAAGGCTGTTCGGAAGGGTGCGGAGTGTTACTTTGCACTAATTCAGGCTGTTGAGCCTAAGGCCAGTTTATGCGAGGTTCCGATTGTGGCAGAATTTACAGATGTGTTTCCCACAGATCTCCCTGGGCTACCACTCCAGCGGGAGATTGACTTCACGATCGAGTTGGTGCCAGGTGCGAAACCTGTGGCCCGCTCGCCATATCGCGTTGCGCCAAAAGAGATGGCTGAATTGAAGGTTCAACTACAATAAATCTTGGAGCAAGGTTATATACGCCTAAGCATGTCACCTTAGAGCGCGCCTGTACTTTTTGTAAAGAAGAAAGATGGTGGGTTGCGGTTGTGTATTGATTACCGTGAACTGAATAAGCTGACCGAGAAGAATAAGTATCTGATACCCCGGATTGATGAGTTATTCGATCAGCTGGTGGGCTCGACCGTCTATTCGAAGTTGGACCTGAAGTCTGGTTATTACCAGTTAAGAATTCGGGAAGGTGACATTCCCAAAACCGCATTTGGAACGCGTTATGGGCACTATGAGTTCACTGTCATGCCATTTGGACTGTGCAATGCTCCCTCGGTGTTTATGGATCTGATGCACCGTATTTTTCGCGAGTACCTGGATCTGTTTGTGATAGTGTTCATTGATGACATCCTGGTGTACTCGAAGTCCAAAGCTGAGCATGAGATTCACTTGCGGTTGGTGTTGAACACGTTGAGGCAAAATCAGCTCTATGCCAAGTTCTCGAAGTGCGAGTTTTGGCTATCGTCAATGACATTTTTGGGCCATGTGGTGAGTGGAGTGGGCATTGTAGTGGATCCAGCGAAGATAAGGGCCATCCAGGAGTGACCAATGTTGTCTTCCGTGGCCGAGGTCAGGAGTTTTCTTGGACTTGCAGGCTACTATCGAAGATTTGTGGAAAACTTCTCGCGGATCGCTCTGCCGCTAACCACACTGACGCGAAAAGATCAGAAGTTCCTTTGGACGCCTGAGTGCGCACGAGCTTTTGAAGAGCTGAAGATTCGGTTGACCACGGCGCCGGTGTTGTCTTCGCCACGTGGAACCGATGGATTTATAATTTATAGTGATGCCTCAGGGAGCGGCTTAGGCTGCGTTCTTCTACAGAGCGGAAAGGTGATTGCTTATGGCTCACGCCGGCTGAAGGTGCACGAGCGAAATTATCCCGTCCATGATTTGGAACTAGCGGCGGTGATTTTTGCACTCAAGTTGTGGCGACACTACCTTTATGGTGTGAAGGTGGAGATCTATACCGATCATAAGAGCATAAAGTATCTTTTGGAGCAGAAAGACTTGAACATGCGACAACGAAGGTGGTTGGAGTTCCTTGGGGACTACACGTTCGAAATTCACTATACGCCCGGGAAAGGGAATGTTGTCGCGGATGCCTTGAGTCGGCGGGTTCCGGCTAGAGCGAATTGGTTACAAAGGCATGATGAACGTCTTATCCAGGAGTTGGAAGCATTAGAGATCTATTGTGTTGACAAAAGTTCCACTGCCACTGCATGTTTGAACTGGACGGAGGTGCAATGTGACCTTGCGGACCGAGTTCGACGGGCAACGGAGTTGGATGAGGATCTCTTACGCTATGTGAATGAAGGGCCAGAGGGCAAATTCACCTGGATTGACGTTCTTTTGCGAAAAGAGGGCCGTTTGTGCGTCCCAAATGTGGGGAAGTTGAGGGAAGAACTAATGTATGAAGCGCATTATACAAAGTATTCCATTCACCCCGGGAGCACGAAGATGTTCAACGATATGAAGAAGCTTTTCTGGTGGTCAGGGCTCAAGAAAGATGTTGCCCTTTATGTCTCGAAATGCCAAACATGTGCGATGGTGAAGGCGGAATGCCAAAAGCCGGGCGGTTATTTGAAGTCATTGCCGATCCCAGAGTGGAAATTTGATGATATTTCCATGGACTTTGTGCATGGATTGCCAAGATCACAGCAAGGAAATGATTCCATTTGGGTCATTGTGGACCGGCTAACGAAAGTAGCACATTTTATCCCGAACAGGCGGGATGATTCAGTTGAATGTTTGACAAAGTTATATGTTGACCAGATTGTGCGGCTTCACGGTGTTCCTCGGAGCATCGTAAGTGATCGAGATGGGCGATTCACGTCAAATGATTGGAGGTTAGTTCACCGACTGTTGGGCACGAAGTTGACTTTCAGTACGGCCTTTCATCCCCAAACGGATGGCCAAACTGAACGTACCAACAGAACAATGGAGGACATGCTCCGAATGTGCGCCCTTGACTTCGGAAAGAGATGGGAAGATCATCTCTATATGGTAGAGTTTGCATATAATAATAGCTACCAGGCGAGCATTGGGATGACACCATATGAAGCTCTATATGGAAGGAAGTGTCGTACTCCCTTGGCTTGGGTAGAAGAGGGCGAAGCTCGGGTTTTTAAACCAAATGAGATTGATGAAGCAAACTCAACCATACGAACTATTCGAGAGAGATTGCTTATTGCCCAAGATCGACAAGCGAAGTACTACAACGCCAAGCACCAGAACGTGGAATTTGCGGTTGGCGATTGGGTCTACTTGAAGATCAAGCCATTCAAAGGTGTCTCCAGGATTCGACGATTGAAAAAGTTGAGTCCAAGATATTTGGGTCCTTTTGAAGTGGTTGAGCGAGTTGGCGAAGCGGCATATCAGCTAGCTCTGTCGGCAGACTTGGGTGGATTACATGATGTATTTCACATCTCGGTGCTTCGGAAGGCCGTGAAAGATCCAGCTCAAGTGATCGCGGATGATCGTGTGCCGGTGGAGTATGGGCTAACAACGAGAGTTAGACCCATTCAGATCGAAGATCGAACCGAGAAACAGTTGCGGAACAAGATGGTCGGCATGGTGAAAGTCCGATGGGACAACTGCGGCCGTGAAGAACTGACATGGGAGCACGAGCAAACCATGCGAGAAGAGTTCCCTGAGCTGTTTTTGTAATAGGGAGAGAGGATGTTGTAACATAAAAGTTTGGATGTTGTAACATTTTTCTTGCTGGTTACTGTTGCTTTTCCTGTATCTGAATTTCGAGAACGAAATTTCTTGTAGGAGGGGAGGATTGTAACAGTCCAAAATTCTGAAATAGGAAATTTTTGGGTGACACGGCCTGGGACACGGGCATGTCCCAGGGCGTGTCAGCTGACACGGCCTGCGACACGGGCGTGTCGCAGGGCGTGTCGAGGTTGTGTCGACGATCGGCCTTTGTCTCGACGATTTTTCGCTCGACGATGTGTCGAGAGGAGACACACGGCCCAGGACACGGGCGTGTCCAAGGCCGTGTCGTGTGCTCGACGATTTTTACTCGACGATCGTCGAGTGTCGAGACGTGGGTGTGGAGTGTCGAGAAGTTGTACACGGCCTATGACACGGGCGTGTCACACGGCGTGTCAAGTCGGGGTCGACGATCTCAGCCCGACGAAGGATTTCGACAGGGCGTGTCTTTGTGCCGTGTCTGGGCACACGGCCTGGGACACGGGCGTGTCACAGGCCGTGTAAAGTCTCGGGATGATTTGGGATTTTTTTCGCCCAGGTACACGGCCACAGACACGGGCGTGTCTGAAGGCGTGTTGGTGACACGGCCCATGACACGGGCGTGTTCCAGGGGCGTGTCACTGGTTTGGATAAGTCAGTTGCCCACCGCTTGAGGCACATGGCCTGGGACACGGCCGTGTCACAGGCCGTGTCAGGTCAAATTTAGCATTTTTGGCAAGTTTCTGGCCGTCCATTCCTTCAGCTGGGATTCAAGGGCTGAAACTGCTTTCCTCTGTTCCTAAAGGCCGAAACTGAGAATTTCTTCTCATTTTTCTTTGGCCTTTATCTTTCTTCAAGTTAAGAGAGAGAAAGAGAGAGGAAGAAGGAGGAAAAAGTGGAAGGGCTGCAGCTGGTGGTGCTGCGGTTTACCGACAAGAAATCCGAAGCCAGCGTTGCGGAGGAAACGCTCTTGCGAGTCTTTCAAGGAAGCTTTGAGGTCATGGCACCGAAGCGGTCGTCAAGGGTAACGACTTTTCTTCCTAGCCATGTGAAGGCTTCCTTTGAGCATATCTTGTGATTTCCCCCACCAAGAGGTGGCTGCTTTTGGGAATCTTTAGGTGGATGCTTGACATACCCTTTGTTAGCATATAAATCCGGAAATGGAGTACGGAATAGGCATGCTGTGTGAAGCCCATCTGGACAGGTTGGTCTGGATTGGTGATGTTGCATACGAACCGGAGAAGACTCTGTGATAACGTGTAGTTTAAGGAGTCTACGGGTTATGCCTGCGAAGAGGAGTTGCAGGAAGTACTGGGGTGGTAGCCCAGGAAAAATAGCCATGTGATGTTTTTGGGTCCAATCTGTGTATGCGGCACAGGAAGTACTGGTGTGAACAGGAAAGGCCATTTGTGATGCTTGATGTCGTAGGGTGTCCACCTGTGAAGCGAGTAACAGGAAGTACTGGCATGATAGCCAGGAAAGACCCCTGACATTTGTGTTTGTGCGGTGTCCACCTGTGGAGAGAGTCACAGGAAGTACTGGGAGGCCCAGGAAAGACCTGCTGTTGTGCTAAGAAATGGGTATAGAGAAATACCCAGGCTTGAATGACAAGAACAGGATTGGTGAGACCGACCCGCGCCTTTGATATAGCCATGAGTACGCTGTACTCGGAGAAGGCAAGGCGATTTGAGCAACGGGGGATGGAGGATCCGACCTGCGCTATGTCCGTCCGACGTGAGACCAAAAGGTGCGGTCTGTTGCAGCGCATAGCAAGAGTCTTCGGCCTGTGCTCCATGACACAATGGGGGGCTACGGGCCATCCCGGTGTAGGAAGACTAACTCCGGCTGCACGCCATGGAGTAAATGCTCAAGAGATTTACCGTTGGGTTGTGACCCTGATACGGTGGTGGGCAAGAGATTTGCCAGAACACCAAGAATGTGCCATGAGTGCACGGACCGTTGGGCCGGGTGGCGAACGGTTGTGATGGCTTGTGTGCGTGAAAGCACATTTTGATGATATATCTTGCCATACTTGTGATTTGCTATGCCTGCAGGGAAGGATACCGCTGCCCCGAGAGAAGGGGTAGGGTCGTTATAATTTGGTCAGCTGAACGTTGACCGTTGCTTTTGTTTGCCACCATTGGGTGGATTGTCCCTGTACAGGTGCTGGAGAGCCGAGCGGGATGCATAGAGGTTGATGTTCCTGCTGTTGTTGTTGTTACTGCTGCTAGCCCTCGAAGGCTATCTGTGTTATTGTGTGTTTTCTTTTATTGTGGCCGGCCTGCGCGCCAATTTGTTTAGGCCACTGTTTGAAAGCCATGTAAGGCCATAAGGCCACCTCTTTGTTCTTGTTGTAAGACATTCCTATATGATATAAAATGTGGAGTTTTATGTTTGGACATTCATGAGGAGTTCAAGTTGTAGTCTAGGCTTCCGCTAGAATGATTTGTGTTAGGTGCGATGCGCTACTCTGGTATCATCCTGTACCTTCACCGCCTGTTTTGTGATATATACTGTGGGGCCCCGGCCGGACCTTCTAGAATATACCATATGAACGGATGGGGTTGTTACATTATGTTTCACTCGTATAGCTGTTTCTTGTGCTAAAGATGAGGAATTGGGCATGTGTATTGCCTTTTTGCTCCTGCGGGTTGAACAGGACTTGATGAGAATTGCACGCACTTGGTGCGTTTGACACTTTGGTTTTCCACATGTTATTTTCACTCATTTTACTTCCATGAAACATTGCTACGGGGTCGGTAAGCCCCTTCGTTATATTTCCTGAACTTCATACTTTACTGTGTAGCTTTGATGATTGCTGAGGTGTTCTTTCTTGAATGCCTCAGGTGCAGGTTGTAGCCAGTTGAGCGGCTAGTGCTTGGGTAGAGTTTCTTTGGAGCTAGCCGAGCTTACTGAGCGAGGTAGTTCTTTCCTCTGTTGTACAGACATACTTGCACCCCAATGGGTTTGTGTCAGCTTGTTGGCGCCCATTGGTGGTTTTCTTTACTTGTGATATATATGAATGCTAGACTGCTAATGTGACTCATTTGGCTGAGATGATGTCTACTTGCTCTTGGGAAGGATTTATGGTAGGTTGCATTAGGTATTTTTAAGCTAAACATAACCTATTATTGTATAACATGCATAACATGTTTTGGTCACCGTACAAGTATTTTCCAAAGAACGTAAACAAAGATGATTTCTTATAATAGTATAAATATAGACTGCATATAGGAGATCGTCATAAGTAAACAAAGTATTTCCGCCGCGTACAAACACACATTTTGATGCCTAAGGCCGAGGGATACGGCCATTAAACTAAACTGTTTTCTTGCATTTAACTGATGGATTTCAACTCATAAAGTAAGCGTCAAGGGTTTGCCTGAGCGTGTGCAGTTATCCCCTGCACGACGTGGCATCATAACCCGTAGTTCCTCTTGCTCTGATACGATGTACTCGTTGAGGAAATGCGGGTTGTGACAGCCCCACCAAACGTAGGTGGATGAAACTCCATAAATCTTTTCAATGACTCATCCATTGCTTGCTCATCCACCACAACTTCAGCGCGCTCTTGCCTTACACCAGCCCGTACTGGCACCCCTGCAGGCCATGCCTGCCCAGTAGGCTATGCCTGTAACACTGGAAGAACCGTCTCCGTCACCATCCGTATGGTCTCTGCCGAAGGAGGCGTAGACGCTTCAACTGGTGCTGCACTCTCATCGGACCGCTGGGGCTCAGACTTCCTAGCACCACTCCTCGCCACCTAGCAATGTACAAAACACCATTAATCATCCATGTCATAACGGTAATTATACATTAACTACACACTCACGCACTTTACGTGCATGGAATACATTCCTAGTGGACATTCGTGAGTTCAATTATGTTCTTCCTCCCAAATAATCTCAACCTGGCTTTGATACCACTTTGTAACGCCTCCACTCGTCACATGGAATATAACGGTGGGTCCGGCCGGGGCCCCACGTCATATTTCATAGACAAGCGTCGGAATTACGTGTGGAAATAAAAATCTACTCGTACTTAGCTCAAAACATTCTAGCGCAGCATTTTAAGTTGGATGAACTCAGCTCAATGAATGTCCACTAATATACAAACTCTATATTTATATATCAAAATCAGGAATGTATACACCACACACACACCCATGGCCTTACGACCTTACAGGTTCCTCTTTACACAAACGTACAATTTCATACATCGGCACGCAGGCCGGCCACACATGAAATCCAACCACTCTTTGCACGACCTTCAAGGGCCTTTAGCAATAAGACTCCATTCCGCTCAAACCAATTCAATCATCAGCACCTGCAATTAGTCATCCACCCAAGAGTGGTAAACAAAGTAACGGTCAGCATTAGCTGACCAATTATAACGACCCTACCCCTTACCCGGGGTAGTGGTTCCTTCCTTGTATGCATTGCCATAACAATCTATCAATCTACCAATCACAACCATATCACAAATGCCGGAATCCACCAGACGCTCTGTGCACTCAGAGCACCTTATTGGTGTACCAGATATCCCAGTCGTACACCGCCGATCAGAGGTTCTTCACTTGTTGGTTGGCTGGTTCCATTCGAATCCACCAATCCCGCAGGCTGACGACATTCCGTCTGTACCACTCAGAGGTACTACCTCACAACATCCACAAACAACTAGAGCAGATCAACCCACCCAAGTGGTGTAGCAAGCTGGGCTTATCGATGCTCCCCAGGCATTACCACCAATCGACCCCTCACCTATTTCTGATTGACCCACCCATGTGGTGTAGCAAGCAGGGTTTAACTCGACTCCCCAGGCATTGCCACCAATCGATCCCTCATCTATCCAGATCAACCCACCCTAATGGTGTAGCAGGTCAGGTTTATCCCGCGCTCCCCAGGTGTTCTACCAATTGACCTCTCATCATAACCAGGAGCTCACTCAAAGCCTCCATACAGTCATAAGCACATCCATACATCCATACATCCATCCAACAAAGCATAAACCTTTCATATCATAAAATCCACAGAGTCTTCTCCAGTTTACCCATAATCATCACCAATCCAGACTACCCGTCCAGATGGTCTTCACACAGGATGCCTATGTCGTACTCCACACTTCTAGCTCTAGATGCAGACTCAACCAAGGAATCGCTGGCGACATCCACCTCTTGGTGGAGGATCACATGCACATGCATAAAGAAATGACTTCGATGTCCAAGAAGGAGATTGTTACCTTTGAAGATTGCTTCGGCGCCATAAAGTAGCCGAATGGAAATCACCGCCTCGGCTTTGCCTTCACGAATCCGATCTCGGATCTTCACTCCACACTCCGTAGCTCCTCCATCAGCTGTTTTCTCCATCCTCCTTTCCTTCCCTAGCTCTCCCTCTCTCTTTCTCTCTCTTGGAAAGTGAGAAGGAGAAGAAGAATGAAAATGAGGGAATAACTCCTCATTCTCGGCCTTATATCCACAGGGAAGCTGCTTGGACACTTGGCTCCAGGATAGGGAAACGAATGGCTCAGATTTGCCAAAAAATAGGCTGAACACGGCCTGAGACGCCCTATGACACGCCCGTGCCACAGGCCGTGTCACTTAAGCGGTAGGCAACCGACTCAAATACAACCAGCACCCCACACGGCTATGTGACACGCCCGTGTCACACCCTACACGCCCGTGTCATGACCGACACGCCCGTGTCCAGTAGCCGTGTACTTCACACAGCACAATCTCCTATTCACCCGAGCGGGACACGGCCATGGGACATGCCCGTGTCCCAGGCCGTGTACACCAGTACACACCTGTGTTCACCAGTACACGCAGTACCGCCTGAAACCCACAGGGGACACGCCTTGTGACATGCCTGTGTTACAGGTCGTGTACTCTGCACTCGACGATCGTTGACCAAAATTCGTCGACCACACACCCAACTGCTCAACCCGAGCATGACACGCCCTGGGACACGCCCGTGTACCAGGCTGTGTCACCCAAACCTGAACCCAAAGTGGGCTTTGGGGTGTTACAAGAATCCTTCGGCAGACTGGTGAAATGGGCGGTCGAGTTAGGTGAGTTCGATATCCATTTTTTAGCTCGGCCAGTCATCAAGTCGCAGGTGCTAGCAGACTTTGTTGTAAATAATACTATTATGCCAGAAACAACCACTGCATAAGCTGCAAAAAACCTTCAATTGGTCTTATATGTCGATGGAGCATCAGGAATCGAACAAAGGAATACTCTTAATATGCCCAGAGACGGTCATGTTGGAACCCTAGTTCTGATTTGGGCAAGGATCACTATTAGGATAATTAAATTGACCCAAAATGTATAGTCATGGGTCTTAGGATTATTTCCAGATTTGCCTCAGAAGGAATCTCCAGAATTGCTGAAAGAATTCCAAGAAATGTAGTTGTGACAAAGGCAGAAAATAAGTTCGACGATAGTCGAACTCAGGTCGACGAACGTCGATCTAAGGTCGACAAATTCTTAGTTCCTTCTATGAACTCAGGTCGACGAACTATGATCTCAAGTAAGAAGTTCAGCTCGATGAAATCCAGGTGAGCTCGACGAACTCCGAGCTCAGTTTGACGATCGCAGAACTCAAGACAGATTCTCAGCTCGATGAAATAGAAACTGAGCTCGACGATCTGCAAGCTCCGGTCAACGAATTCTATGCAGTTATTCTAGGCCTATTTACTTACAGTTGGAAGATTAACTTAAGGATTAATTACAGTCAATTAATGCCCAGGACATTTAATGTTAAACATTCACGATGGAAATAGCCGTTCAAAGTGGGTAGTTTCAGAAGTTAATTGTGACTTAATTTCCAAGGCGTCTTCTACTCTCGGGAATGCCTCAACCGTTATCAAGATAAATGAATCCAAATAGATATAAAGAGATTTTACAGAAAGACACATATACACAGTGTGCAGAGGCATAGTGAAGGCTTTTCTGTCTTATAGAGAAGGAGGAACTCTGTATTAATTAACATATTCATAGTTTTCTCCATCTGCTCCAGGCCTTTCAAGAGATACACATCAATATCAGTCTGAAATCTTGCAGGAGATAATCATCATATTGAAGGCCTACTCCCTGAAGGAAAGCTTCCTGCAATCCTGAACCATTCAACATCTCAGGGGGAGCTTTGACATCATCAAATCCACTAAAGTCTTTTCTCAGTTGTATTTGAGAAAGACAAGACAACATCACTCATTTTCCCTTTCCTGTGTACAGGGTTATAACTACTTCCAAAAGTTATTCTTGGTTGCAAGTCTACTGATCAAAAGACTTGGGGTTGGTTTTTGAGCACCTGATCAAAAGCTCATTGGTGGAAGTCACCTGATCAAAACCTGCTAGTGGATTCCTACCAGGGTGGTAGAAGAGTGGATGTACCCAGTTAGGGGGAACCACTATAATCATTGTGTGTTCTGTGTTACTTGCTTTCTTTTTTTTACTTTTGTGCTGTGATTTTCTTTTCTTAGTATATATATAAATCTAACTAGTGCAAGTTAAGATCTATCCCTCTCTTTCAATTGGTATCAGAGCATGGTTTTCTTGGTTATACAGGCCAACACCTGAACCAAAACGATCTGATAGATATTATTCATCTTTAGAGTTTATCATGGCACAAAATGAAGAGTTTTCAAGCACCAGACCACCTATGTGTAATCTAAATAAGCTTGCACTATGGAAGACAAGGATTAGGCTTTATATGAACTCCATTGATGAAAACATTTTAAATTCCATTTTGATAGGACCAACTCAACCTCAGGCAACAACAAGTACCAATGTTGTTCCATCATCTCAATGGACAGATGCCCAAAAAAGGCTGAAGATTGCTGATGCACAAGCAATGAACATTCTTGCACAATCAATGTTTGATGTCATTTTTCAGGAAGTTGCTGAATGTTCATCTGCAAAAGACATGTGGGACTCCCTCACAATAATGGTTACTGGATCAGCTAAAGAAAGAAACCCTGAAGCTAAAACCTGGAGTGACTCTAAAGCTTCATCTTGTACAACTAAAGATGAAGAAGAGTCAAGAGCTAGATAATTTTGCCTAATGGCAATAAATGCTTCCTGCAGCAATCCTGATGAAGAATCAGACTCTGAAGAAGAATCAGAATATAAATCAGAAGAAGAACAGGTAATCTCTACCCTTGATCTTTCATCAGAAAAATTTAAAACTGATTTCAAATTATTATGCAAAGACTTAATTCAATCTGAGAAGGAAATAAAACTTCTCAGAGAGCAATTAAATAAGGTATCTTCTGAAAATATAAAACTCAAAGAAGAATTAAAAAATGCTCTTGAACGAATAAGTTATTTAGAATCAATTAAAGGAAAAGATAAATTAAATGACATAGATAAAATTACTGAAGAATTGCAACAAAATTAATCAAATCAATCTAAAAATCTTCAGAAAATTTTTGCTCAAAATAATTCATCGAACCGAGCTCGACGAAAACAACATCATTCGTCGAACAAAGCTCGACGAACTGTGAACAGAGATTTTGATTTCAACTATTCAGGAGTCTATGCTCGACGAAATAAATACATTTCGTCGAACCGAGATCAACGAAAATGGAATACGGAAAACAACTATTATCATTCTGTGAATAGAGCTCGATGAACTCAATACCATTCGTCAAACTCAGGTCGACGCAATTACTTTAATTCGTCGAACTCAAGATTTAAGAACAGAAATTTTTATTCTCTTTAGAAATATAATCAAATGCAAAATTTTACAAATCCTTTTGCTGAGTGGATAATCTCTCTTAGGAAATATCATCCACTTGGTTATAAAAATCAACCTGGATATTCTTTTATTTCTAATTATTATAAAAGAGAACCAGACCCCAAGGCAATCTGGGTCCAGAACTCTTAACCTCTCTTTGCAGGAAAAGACCTATCTTACTACAGAGGAACTGTGGTATTTGATAATAATCAAAGGTATAGTCTTAGCCAACACAGAGGATACATCAGTGGCTGCACAGTGAGAGATAGTTTGGAAGGCTACAACAGTAGAGAGAGACTGTTTAGTCTACTCAACTAGAAATTCTACTCAGATTTGGGGCAAGGTATTTGGGCAAGGAAAAGTAAATAAGGGAGATTGTTTGATATATAAAGAGGAAACTTCTTTGAAGGATGCAGCAATATCTTTATTTTATTTCTCAAAACACCCTTGTATATCTGCTGAAAAGTTTTATAAATCAGGCAGATTGTTTTAGCTTTGTATTTTATTTGTTGTTATGTAAACAGTGTCCTCAACCAAATATGAGGAGATTGTTGGAACCCTAGTTCTGATTTGGGCAAGGATCACTATTCAGACAATTAAATTGACCCAAAATGTATAGTCATGGGTCATATGATTATTTCCAAATTTGCCTCAGAAGGACTCTCCAGAATTGCTGAAAGAATTCCAAGAAATGCAGTTGTGACAAAGGCAGAAAATTAGTTCGACGATAGTCGAACTCAGGTCGATGAACGTCGATCTAGGGTCGATGAATTCTGAATTCCTTCTATGAACTCAGGTCGACGAACTCTGATCTCAAGTAAGAAGTTCAGCTCGACGAAATCCAGCTGAGCTCGACGAACTCCGAGCTCAGTTTGACGATCGCAGAACTCAAGACAGATTCCCAGCTCGACGAAATAGAAACTGAGCTTGACGATCTGCAAGCTCCGGTCGATGAATTCTGTGCAGTTATTCCAGGCTTATTTACTTACAGTTGGCAGATTAACTGAAGGATTAATTACATTCAAATAATGACTAGGACATTTAATGCTAAACATTCCCGATGGAAATAGCCGTTCAAAGTGGGCAGTTTCAGAAGTTAATTGTGACTTAATTCCCAAGGCATCTTCTACTCTCGGGAATGCCTCAGTTGTTATCAAGATAAATGAATCCAAATAGATATAAAGAGATTTTATAGAAAGACACATATACACAACGTGCAGACACATAGTGAAGGCTTTTATATCTTATAGAGAAGGAGTACCTCTGCATCAATCAACATATTCACAGAGTTCTCCATCTGCTCCAGGCCTTTCAAGAGACACACATCAATATCAGTCTGAAAGCTTGCAGGAGATAATCATCACATTGAAGTCCTACACCCTGAAGTAAAGCTTCCTGCAATCCTGAACCGTTCAACATCTCAGGGGGAGCTTTGACATCATCAAATCCACTAAAGTCTTTTCTCAGTTGTATTTGAGAAAGAGAAGACAACATCACTCCTTTTTCCTTTCCTGTGTACAGGGTTATAACTCCCTTCAAAAGTTTTTCTTAGTTGCAAGTCTCCTGATCAAAAGACTTGTGGTTGGTTTTTGAGCACCTGATCAAAAGCTCATTGGTGGCAGTCACCTGATCAAAACCTGCTAGTGGATTCCTACCAGGGTGGTAGAAGAGTGGATGTACCCAGTTGGGGGGAACCACTACAATCCTTGTGTCTTCTGTGTTGCTTGCTTTCTATTCTTTACTTTTGTGCTGTGATTTTCTTTTCTTAGCATATATATATAACTCTAACTAGTGCAAGTTAAGATATATCCCTCTCTTTCAGGTCATCCTAGAGTATGGACTTAGGCTAAAATTTGCAGCTACCAACAATGTAGTAGAGTACGAGGCCCTGATCGCAGGACTTAGGCTTGCCATCGACTGCCACGTAAGAAACTTGGTCGTCTATTCAGACTCCCAGCTCGTCGTCTCACAAGTAGAAGGTGACTATGAAGCAAAGAATAAGAAACCAGCTCAATACCCTTCATTGGTAAAGTCTCTCGTGCTCAAAGTATCGCAGTTCCAAATTCTTCACATCCCTAGAGAACAGAATTCTAGGGTAGACGCCCTCTTGAAGCTGGTCACGTCACCTACCCAATATCAGTCCAGGAGATGCCAAGTGGAAAAAATCATCATCCCCAGCATCCAAGGACCTTGGGAAATAATGGAGATCGAAGAAACAAAAGGATCATGGATTGATCCACTGATAGCTTACTTGGAACACCAGTCACTGCCAAAAGACCAGGGGGAGGCGAGGCGCCTGGGGATGCGAGCGGACATCTTGACCCTAATCAATGGGGAGTTGTATAAACGGTCCTTCTTCGGACCATACTTGAAATGTTTGTCAGAGCCTGATGCAGAGTACGCCTTGCGAGAAGTTCACGAAGGAGTCTACGGAGAGCATCTAGGTAGAAAGGCCCTGGCACGTAATATATTACGCCAAAGCTTCTACTGGCCCATAATGAAGAAGCAAGCCACTGAGTTCGTCCAAGGATGCCAAAGCTGTCAGTTGCATACAAGCCTTCCTCGACAATCGCCAGTCACTCTCTCCATATTGCAAGGATCTTGGCCCTTTGCACAGTGGGGAATTGACCTCCTCGGTCCCTTACCCCAAGCCTCGGGATAGAGGAAGTTCATCATAATGGCTATCAACTATTTCACTAAATGGGTCGAGGCGGAACCTTTGGCCAAGATCACTGAACAGAACGCCAGACAATTTGTATGGAAGAACATCATCTGTCATTTTGGTATCCCAACAATCATTGTTGCAGAAAATGGGACCCAGTTCACGGGAGAATCCTTCACAAAAATGTGCGATGACTTGAAGATCAATCTGCGACATACCGTTGTGGCGCACCCCTAAACCAATGGACAAATTGAGGTGAATTATCGAACAATCTTGAAAGGGTGGAAAAGCCGACTGCAGGAGGCCGGGGGGGCAATGGATCGACGTACTCCCAAATGTTTTATGGGCATACTGTACCACAGAGAGAACCCCGACAGGAGAAACACCGTACAACCTCTGCTACGGAACAGAAGTAGTCATCCCAGTCGATATCAACATCCCAAGCTCGCTAGTCTCCAACTTTAACTAAGAATAGAATGATGAAACCCTCCTAGAAAATCTGGATCTGATATACGAACTTCAAGATGCGGTGGCTTTTCACAACAGTGCCTATCAGCAACGGGTAGCACGACATTACAATCAAAAGGTGAAATACCGACCCACAAACATAGGAGATTTGGTTCTTCGAAGTATAGAGCTACTGGGAAAGGACCGCAAGGATACAAGCTCTCTCCCTCATGGGAAGGACCATTCATCGTCACCGTAATTGTAAAGCCAGGAACCTACAAGCTAAAAAGCGCAGCGGGAAAGATCCTACCCCGAACATGGAACACACAGAACCAGCATCGATTCTATCAGTGACTCTATATTTTGAACTTCCTAAATAGTATTTTTATCACATTTGAACTCTATGATGAGTAAGAACCGCAAGCCCGGACATGTGTAAACAATCAGTTATTTAATTATTTTGTTTCCTTTTCAATAGTGTCCGAATAGTTTCAGGTAAGACTAAGCCGCGAGCGATCCTCGTACAAAAGGTAAGAGTAAGCCGCGAGCAATCCTCGTGCAAAAGGTAAGACTGCGCATACGGTTTGAATACAAAATCTATTCACCGAACCTGCGTTTCTACGCCAGGACGTCGTAAGGGCTTGCCCCCCTCACGACCAAGCCGCGAGTGATCCTCATGCAAAAGGTAAGACTGCACATGTGGTTTGAATACAAAATCTATTCACCAAACCTGCCTTTCTACGCCAAGACGTTGTCAGGGTCTGCCCCCTCATGACCAAGCCACGAGTGATCCTCGTGCAAATGGTAAGACTGCGCATTTAGTCTCTCCTCCATTGCAGTTCTCCACCTTCTCCTGGACCACCTTGACCTAAGATATAGGCCCTATATGTCTCACATCACAAGTCAACAGAGAGTTAGAAAGTCCGAACAAATAGTGCATAAAAGAAGAGCTAAACAATGCTCTGAATAGAAGTAGCAAAAGATAAACTAATAACACTCTAAAATTCATCATCCAAAAGATCATCCTGATCTGGATTCCAGTCAACCAGTGCTCCTCCTATCCCAGCAGCCCCTGTAATTTCTACAGAGAATTTCACTTCAGAATGAATTCTATCCTTTACAAATTTGCAAATATCTAGTTATACTACAAGAACTTAGTGTTGATCATTTTATTTTGGCTGGGAGGACACGTTCACAGAGTATTATAGTTTTACCTCAGAACCTGATATTTGTTTCAACCGAAACAATTTCAGACTTCTGGATACCGCATCTATATTTGTGATCCTATATGGAATGTCACGGTTAATGTTATTCTAAAGTTAATTGGAACTCATCAAGTTTGGAATGAAACCAATCTCCAAAATAAGAGACAAGCCCAAGTCAGATTGTGTTATCAAGTTCGGAATAACACTCTCCTTCAAGATAAAAGCCGAATCCAGGTGAAGTTGTTAGCATCAAGTTTGGAATGAAACAACTTACCAGATCCGAGCTCAGCAACCAAGAGCATCAACGAAACACAACATGCTTTCTTTGATAAAGGAAATCAGAATAATCAAAATGTTTGGACAAAGGCTGAACAAAATTGCCTATTGCTGAACTAAGGCTGAACTAAATCGCCTTTAGTCACATTTCCCCCACTGTTTTGATTAAACGGTCTTTGGGCATTCCTTTGGTCAATGGATCAGCCATGTTATCCTTTGAACGTACATCGATCAAAGTGATAATTTATTATTCTTTCAGAAAATTCAACAAGGCATGTCTCAGTCGTACATGTCTCCTCTTAGTATTATAAAGGGTATTCTTAATGACTTGAACTGCTGCTTGATTATCACAATACAAGCTCAATGAGTTGACTTGTAACTTAGACAAGGGAATGTCTAAAATCAAGTTCCTGATCCGATATGGCTCTTTACCGGCCAAAGCTAAGGCAAAGAAATTGACTTCCATAGCCGACAATGCTATACAGGTCTGTCTTTTGGATTTCCAAGTGATAACAGCTCCACCCAAAGTGAATATATATCCACGGGTGGACTTACTATTCCCGACTTCTAAACAACACAACACATCAGAATGTCCCTCCACAGAAGGTGGGTAACCATTGTACACAGAACATGATCTTTAGTACCTTTCAGGTACCTCAACAGCCTATCTAGGACTTCCCAATGCGCTTTGCTTGGATTACTGGTAAAATAACTCAGCATGCTAACCGAAAAAGCAATGTCTGTTCTTGTACAACTTGTGGCGTACATGAGACTACCAATTATTTTGAAATATTTAACTTGATTAATGCATGTCTCTTCATTAGTACTCAACTTGGCATTATGATCAAACGACATCTCAATCGGCCTACAATTATCATATCCCCAAGTAGAAAGAAGTTGCTCAATATAATGAGCCTAACTAAGAGTAACTCGACCCTTGTCAACTCTGACCTTCATACCTAACAGGGTATCTACAGGACCAAGGTCCTTCATGTCAAAGACTTCTGCCATAGTGGATTTAATATCCCTAACTGCAACAAGATTAGACCCCAAGATCAGCATGTCATCCACATATAAACATATGATGATTGTCTGATTTAACAATGAGCGATGATAAAGGCATTTATCTGAGAGACTAGACTGAAATTCGAGGCTCTTTACCACCTGATCAAACTTCATATGCCACATCTTAGGAGCTTGTTTGAGCCCATAAATTGATTATCCAGTTTCACACTTTATCTTTTAGATCTTTTTGTACATAACCTTCAGGTTGTGTCATATAGATCTTTTCATCAAGCTCTCCATTTAAGAAGGTTGTTTTCACATCCATCTAATGAACTATATAGTTCTCGATAGACGCTAAGGTCAGAAAAATCCTGATAGTCGATAGGTGACACACAGGTGAATAAACATCAAAATAGTCTATCCCCCCTTGTTGTTTATAACCTTTAGCTACGAGACGCGCTTTATACCTGGCTATAGACTCATCACTATGAAGTTTCTTCTGCAACATCCACTTGCATCATAGGACTTTAGCGCCTTTCGGCAAGTCAATTAGATGTCAAGTATTGTTATGTAACAACGAATCCATCTCATCATCAATGGCTTCTGCCCACATCAACGAGTATCTAGACCTCATTGCTTCCTGGTAGGAGAATGGATCATCCTCTAAGTGGTAGATGACGAAATTTTCACCAAAGTTCTTAAAGATTCTCTCTCTTGTAGATGCTCTAAGTGAAACAGGTTTCACCTCTAGAGGTTGGGGAGCAGTGCTAGAAGGGCCAGCTTCAAGTTCTACGATAGATTCTGAAATCATATCATTAGACCCGGAGACAGACAAACCACGATTCTTGACAAATTTATTTTCAAAGAATATGTCATCTCTAGAATCTATCACGGTATTCGTGGATAGATCGAGAAATCTGTATGTTGCACTATCTTCTGCACTAATTAGATAAACACATGTCGTTGTTCTAGGTCCCACCTTAGGCCTCTTAAGGTCTTGTATTCCCACATAGGCAATACAGCCTCAAGTCTTTAGAGTATCTATATACAAGGATGACTGTGCCACAACTCATATGGGGTAAAAGTGAGCTAAGAATGGACACTTTATTCAGAATATGATTTGCAACACGAACTGCTTCTCCCCAAAAGGAATTAGGCATGCTAGCTGTTAGGAGCATAGAGTTCAATATTTATGTTAAAGTTTTATTCTTATGATTGGCAACACCATTTGACTGAGGTGAGTCAGGAGTTGTGGTTTCAAGGATTATTCCCTCAGAGGCACAGAATTCCTTAAACCCAGTAGCAGTATATTCTCCTCCCCGATCACTTCTAAATCTCTTAATTTTATGATTTACCTGATTTTTCACACGAGACTTGAAGGTCTTAAATATCTCAAAAGCTTCGTCTTTTGATTTTAACAGACACACATGACAATATCTAGAAAAATCATCTATGAATTTAATCAGATACTTCTTTTCCCCTCTTGTGACGTGACTACAAAAATTACAGAAGTCTGAATGTATCAATTCAAGAAGTTTCGTGCTTCTAGAAACCGATTTGAATGACTTTTTAGTGATTTTAGTTTGAGCATACACCTCACACTTGTCAAATCGAATCGACAAATCTAAGGGAATGTTATGACTCTTCGCTAGATCTAGTATTTTCCGATAGTTCACGTGTCCAAGTCTGTTATGTAACAACTTAGGATCAATAAAGTTCGAACTTATTTGGTTAATGCTATCGTTGTTTAACCTAAGCCTATACATTCCGTTGATCAGGTACGCACACCCAAAATATTGTGAATTTACCGTTAACATTATTCTACCGTTTTGAGTTGTGAAGGATATCCCAGCCTTATCTAACAGACTCATTGAAATCAGATTTTTTGGTTAAAGAAGGCACTACTTTAACATTATTTAGAAAAAGAATTTTACCTGATGAGAGGACCAGCTCGGCTGTCCCAGCATTGGTCACCTCGATCTCTCCTCCATTGCAGTTCTCCACCTTCTCCTGGACCGTCTTGACCTCAGCGAGTAAACCTCTGTCATTCGTCACATGACAGGTAGCACCGCTATCTAACCACCACTCAGAGGACGAACTATGGTGACTGCTTTCGATCATAGCCACGAAGGACTTGGGATCTGAGGCATCTACTAACATGTTCATCACATTTTGTGGGGCTTCCTCCTTCTTCTAAGGAGCCTTATAATCAGCCGCTCAGTGACCCCACTTGCCGCAGTTGTGGGACTTGCCCCTCTTCTTTTTTAAAGAGGGCTTTTTAGGCGCCAACTGTGTAGAGGCTTCACCTTTGGGTGCTGGGGGCTTCCGTCGAGGCTTGTTGGGTTGAGAAATGAAGTTGAAAGCCTGTGAGGACAGACCACTTTGTTCCAAACTCTTGCCAGCAATATTTTTATCCTCGATATGAATGAACCTTTTGAGTTCATCCAGTGCGATATTTTCCTTTAGCCTGTGCAATTCAGTCTTGAAATTCAACCACTCAGGAGGTAGCTTGCTAAGAATTAGACACACAAAGAGATTATCCGAGATGTCGGACTTGTCGTCCGCCAACTTGAGACGCAAACTCTTTAGTTCAACTATTTGAGAGGTGATTGACGAGTTTAAATTAAATTTTGAAGTGAAGAGTGTTGGGTATTGTATCCACGATTACCTAGATTTGAGGAAGCCACCTGTCAAGCTAAGATGAATTCACAATGTATTTGATGAAAAACCTCTAGTTGTGCTTGCAGTTCCTCCACGCTAAGTGCACACCAATGTCAGGGTGCAGTAGGTCAATATACACGGGTCTGCACGACGTAATCCCTCGTTGAGCAGATCAGTGTGTTGGGCTATGTGTACTCTCTCTATTGGAGTGCACTTACTTTCAAGTACAGGGCCGTTCATATGCAAGAGAAGACAAGGAGCATGGAGAATCAAGGAGCAGCTCCTGGGTGGAAGACGAAAATTCGTCCAAGGCAAATTCGACGAGAATCACCAAGTGATTCTCGCCGATTCGGCGAGAATCACTAGTGATTCTCGCCGAATCGACGAGAATCATTAGTGATTCTCGCCGACTCCTTCTGGCCACCTCTAAATGGTGCCAAGTAAGATTCGGCGAGAATCACTAGTGATTCCCGCCGAACCAGTGGCCAAGGAGCTCATGTATACAAAGTGAAATTCGTTGAGAATCAATAAGTGATTCGGCGAGAATCATTGACGATTCTCGACGAATCGTCGAGAATCACTTGGTGATTCTCGCCGATTCGTCGAGAATCGTATGCGATTCTCGCCGATTTTTCCTTGGCGTTTTCTCTGGAATTTTCTGAACCGGAGTCTGCCTTTAGACTAGCTTGAACCGGACTTGGGGATTTCAAGTGTGGGTCCCACAAACGGTCATATTGGAAAGCATCTACAGTATATATACTCCAGTATTTTGAACAGTATAATCACGGAGAAAGAAAAAGAAACCGAGCCGTCTCCTAACCCTAATTCCGCGACTTCTCTCTGCTGCCGCCGTCGCGCTCGGGATTGTTGGTCGCCGTCCACATTCGAGATTCCTTCGTGATCTCCGGCGACAGAAGCTTAGCAAAGCTTGAGTCTCACGTGTCTATCCAGAGATCTCTGGTCTCTCGATTTGTTGACCGGGAAAAACTCCCCCTTCCGAATCGATCGAGACGACCGATCCTAGAGTGACCGTTGGTAGACCTAGTTTGTTTTGCTACGAAGTTTGGATCTCCAAGTTCAGCAGCCGCTCTTCATCGTAGCCGCCGATCCCGAAGCTAGCCGCCGCTCGTGTGCCGCCGCCGGTTCCGGGGAGATCCTCTCCAAGTGAGACCAAGGTCGTAGACTCTTCATCGACTTCAAGAACACGTCGTCGAACAAAGAGGAACACCGTAGTCTCCAAAAGAAGTTTGTATCACATGTACACTCTATATTTAATTTCTTTGTAAGGGAACTTTTGTTCCGTGTTGTAAGGGTTGGGTGCAACCCGTTTTGTGGGAGTGTTGACTCTCACGTGTGGAAGGGCTCCTTCCGTTAGTGCAGGGATTGGATTTCAATCCCGTTGGAGAAGTGACCGAGTCGTCCCTTGTTGGGTAGATAGGTCGAAGGGGGAAAGTGGATGTACCCAAGTCGGGGAACCACTATAAATTTGCTGTGTTTTTTGTGTGCTGTGCTTTTTATTTTTATTGTGCAGGTACTCTCGTATATTCCGCAAAAGCGCTACTCGTCACCTATTCCCCCTCCCATAGGTGCACATAGCTGACACTAGGTGGACTTTCAAGTGGTATCAGAGGGAGGTTACTCATCAAAAAGGTTAACACCTTGAGTAGAATCCTGCCACCAGTGTCAGAAGCATGGATCTGGATTATGAGATTCCGCCACTCAAACTCCCCGCATGCACAAAGGATTATTATCCCATCTAGAGAATGAGAGTATCCTTTCACCTTGATGCTATCGATCCTCGAGCATCCTTCATCCTGGAAGAGGGTCCGTTTATCCCCATGAAGACCTCCGACTCTGGGATCCTAGTGCCCATGGACGTTGCTGAGATGTTTGAGACGGAACTATCTCTATTTCACTTGGACGAGAGGATTCGACAAATTATCATGGATGTCTGGTCCGGAGCCTCTCGCTCTAGATTGGAAAAATGTCGAACGGCTAAATCTCTGTGGATGATGATCTCAGAGCTGATGGGGGGTCAGAGAAAGCTGAAATATGCTGCCAATCAGAGGATGAAGCGTATGTGGGGGTCATCACTTCTGAAGATGAATGCAAGGATCCCTCGGATTGCATCAGAGCTCCCGTGTCCGTGTCAGAGACTGACGAGACCAGTGAGGAAAGCAGCTCTGACGAGGACGAAACAATGGTCACTGATTCTAATGACAATAACTCAGATGAGCATGTAACATCTTTACCCTGCTCCATATCTTTTGACTTTTCTAAAGACAAAAACTGCTCTCCTCCAGAAAATACTGATTCCCTGAAGAGAGCACTTCAGGAAAGCAATCTACTTGATGAGGAGCAAGCTCGAGAGATTGCTCGACTGAAGATCTTGTTGGTTCTCCAATTGGCGTCCAACAAGGTCAAGGACTCTGAGATCTCAGCTCTAGAGAATAGTCTAGATAATGAGAAACGTATAGTATCAAACTTTTCCAAAGTTGATGCTATAAAGAGAAAGCAAGAAACCGGGTGGATCTCCCGGATTATTCAGGGATGGAGAAATGGGGAAACGGTGTTCCGACCCCCCACTCCAAGCAGGAAGGCAACTCATCATGCCTTCAGGTATGACCACAGGAGTAATCGTGGTCACTGCAAGGGTGATTTGTCCCCATGTGGAAACGTCCATAGTGCAAGGGGCGTCATGGCCACCCATGAGGAAATACCTAAGGCTCATTCTGAGCCCTTTGTATTCACGGCCACTGCCACAACACAGTGTGGATCTGCATGTCCCAGCTCACAGAAGACTTCTCACCATTCGAGGACACGGGATAGGGAGGATAGAGGTCATGATGTCAGGCTTCATGGGGCCTCAGCAAGGGAGATGCCTGAAAGATTGGCACCACCTTCTCGGACTCATAACGCTCACAACATGTATTCGTTCCACCCTTCCACGTGTCACGATGGAAGAGGAATTTGTGTGACAAGAACATGCCCTATCCCGTTTAGACCTAGGACCGTGACTACGTCAGTCACTAGATCATGTCGAAAACGGCGATACAACATTCACCCTTGTTGGTGCTGCGGCAAAGTGGGGCACTTTGCCATTGACTGTTGGCACAACCCCTCTGTGCCCACAGCAAGGGCTTATCCACATTCTAGGGACAGAGGTAGTCTTCCAGACAGGTTTTCTGAAGGAAGGCAGTTGCGTGCTTATGCTAATAGAAACCTAGGACCCAATATGATTTGGGTTACTAAGGTAAAGTAATTCTGTCTTGCAGGGCAGTCCAGGTCCCCGTGAATACGATGGGGACTGGACAGTAGGTGGCTCAAGGCTAACGTGGAACAAGCGTCTGCAATAACGGATGTGCTACCTGTTTGAGCATATTCACCTTGAGCCTCTAATGTGTTCTACTTGTGGAACTAAAACGATAACTCTCAAAATCCCAGGCAATTTTGATCAGTTCAAGGACTTGTGTCGTGATGCACCCTCATTCAAAATAAATATATATATATATATATATTTCTATCCTTGTGTATACGTATACTTATGCTTATCATGTATGTGTGCACCTTACGGAGAGATTAACTCTATGCATGCAAACCATTACACATCAATAAAAGGTTAACAAAGATATGTCATTGTAAATTTCGACAAATCACAATTGACATCAAGATATGTCTGGAGAAGTTCCGCTCAAATCCGAATAGATTGTCGTTACAATAAACATGTATTTATTACTCTTATGTTAATTTGACATCCGAAGAATTTGAAAATGTTTCAATTCCTAGTAAAGAAAACCCTTAAATTACAATTGGTAAAGAAAGACCTCACTTTCACTGTATATACTAGGAATCCCGCCGAAAGAGCTCGCCGACCCTTGGCATTCACCCCGAATCCCGACGATCTAGATAAACCCTGCCGAACGAGTCACTCCGCCCATTCTCCTTCTTCACGACACCCGCAAGACTTCTCCCGCAAGAACTCTCCCGCCGACCCGCAAGAGTTCTCCCGACGACCCGCAAGCGCTCTCCCAAGCTCTTCCGCCGATTCGCCGCAACCCGCAGGAGCTCCCCCTCCGACTCGCCGAAACCCGCGGCTCGTGAAGTCTCCTCCTTAGCTCCCGCAAGGGTCTCGCAAAGTTCTCCTCGAAAGACTCCCGACGACTCACGCCGAAGCTCGCACCGTCGATCTTCCCAAGTCACGATTTTTCTCCGCTCAAACCACCTCACCGACTTCACCTCTAGGTATCCCCTTACCCGAAGCATCCACTAATGAAGTTTTCTTTTTGAAAGTTCATTAACGTTTTGAGTAGGGCTTCTCTCTAGGTCTACAATGGCTCCAAGGACGACTGCAGGGTTGGTCTCTGGCTGCAAGCTGGTTCGCACTGGATTTTCTCATGCCTCGGACGAATTCCGCAATATCATTCTAATGCTGGAAGAGGTTGGGCTAACCTTCGTCCTGGAGCACCCTTGCAAAATTCTTGACAAAGAGGTGCTGGAATTCTTCTCTACGGCCAGGCTCCGAGATAGAGACTCCGTAATCAAGAGCAAGGTGGCTGGGGCAAAAGTAAAGATGTCTGCCAGCAAGCTGAGTCGCTACCTGCAGCTTTCTAGTTCGGAGTAGGAGGACTATCTGGAGGACGCGGACAAAGCCAGAACTCTCTTGTTCTGCGGTCTTCCAAGAGGCACTCGATCAATAAAGAGAAAAGAGATGAATGAAAAAGGGAAGCTCCTATCTGACGTCATTGGAAAAGTGCTCATCTGCAAACCAGGCTCGCATGATCATATCTCAGGAGATATGTTCAAAATCCTCATAGCTGTTGTCTTCCGCAAGAGGTTCAACTGGGGGGAGTTGCTATTCCAGAAGATCAAGGACACTCTGGGCACTCCTAGTTTCGGCCGCATCATAAGTCTATATCTCAACCAGCTTAACGGAGACAAGTTCGACATGAGCAAAGGAGTCCCTCTCCACTACTTGAAAAAGATGGATGCTACTGTGTTTGATCGATGGGAGCGGCGTATCGGGCAGCCTGCTGTGGAAGAGCAAGAGGAAATATCTCCAGCAGCCACCCCCCGTGAAATTCCTGATACCCTGACTGCAGGAATCGAGGGGAAGACTCTACCCCCTCATACGGCTGTAGTTTCTGAAATCGCCCAGGTGGCCAGGGATGCGGTGGCCGAAATTCATGACGTAAGTGAACCTGAGCTGGAGGATGAGGAGGTCCTGAACCGAAACACTCAAGGAACCGAAGCTGAAGCACTGGAAACTGCTGATCGGGAATTGGAAGAAGCTGCTGACATAGATGAATTCTTGGATGAGGACGGCGAGGAAGATGAGAATGAGGGACATGGAGCATTTGAGACTCCGGATCCTGTTGAACCTCCATCTGACAAGTCTGCACCCGTGGAGGGGGAGTTAAATAAATCTACAGAGGCCGCCCACACTCCTCCTGTAGAGACTGTGATGGTATCCAGCTCTACAGATGCGTCTGCAGAAATGCAAGGCCCACAAGTGCCTCCGACCATCCCGTTACGAGATGAGCTAGCCACTCACACTGTCAATATCGTTCAGGGCATTATGAATGAACTTAAAGTCTCATTTGATGAAGCCCAGAATAAACTGCTGAACAGGATTAAGTCGTCTGAAGATCTCATGCTTAAAAATATGGTAGAGATCAACCATAAACTGGATGTGATGGAGAAGAAATTCGAAGAAAAGTATACCGCGGCCGGTGAAGCTGTCACACTTTTAATGGCCGGTTTGAAAAAGAATACTGACACTCTGGCTGTTGTAAATCAGAACGCACACGTTGTAGCCAACAATATTCAGAAATTTGTTGGTAATATGGTCACTTTAAATGCCAATCAGCAGGCCCTGATCACTGAATTCACCAAGACAACTAAGCATATTGATGACTCCCTGCACTCATATGCCAACTGCATAGCTGTCGAAGCCAAAAAGGGGGAGAAAGAGTATATCGCTAAGTTGGCCGAGCTCCAAGAAAGCATGGATACAAACTTCGCACAATCAAGCAAATATGTCTATGAGAGCTGCTGGTGGATGCTCCAACAGGCGCTAGGTACGTTAGGCGTCGTTCTGCCTGACAACCCTGTCGGTATTCATGTCCCTGAGACATCTAAGGCTGCTGAGGAAGTAAGTGTTGCTGAGGATGTAAGTGCAAGTGCTGCTGCAGATACTCCCACACATGACGCTGATGCTAGGGCTCTATCCAAAGCTAAACTGAGGAGTATGTTTGACCAGGAGGCTTTAGCAAAAGCCAGGGGAAAGAGAAAAGTTCAAGAAGGGACATCCAAGGAGACACAGGCTGCAAAGAGAACTCGAATGAATGAGGAGGATGTACGAAATGAAAGGTGGAGTACAGTTTCAAGGAACATCATCTTAGACACCTTCCGGCTGCAAGAAAGAGGAGAGATCAATCGAAATGAAGCATATAGCCAGTATGAATGGGAAACGCACAAAGCATTTGAAGCGAAACGCAACATCTTTTTCCGAAACAACAAGGATCCAGATAAAGTTGCTCCTCCTAGGTACTACCCGAAGCCCAAAGAATACATGGAGAGGCAAAGCAAGAAGTACTTGGCTCAAAATCTTAAGGGTGACGTAGCTAAGGACAAATAGTCAACACTTTATAGCTTGTCACTGTGTCTTAAGAACATTTAATGATTATTGTTGTCATATAAACAATTCTGGATTATATGTGAATAATTTTATCCTGGTATATATATTTGAATTTGTGAATGACTCAAGTCCTGATCTGATTGCATATATTCTCTTGTGCTGCATGTTTAATTTCTGAATGCTATGTTTATTATTTGATAAGTGTTATTCATCTTAGCTAGTAGGGTTTTGGCTTCGTCAAATAGGGGGAGATTGTTGGGTATTATATCCACGATTACCTAGATTTGAGGAAGCCACCTGTCAAGCTAAGATGAATTCACAATGTATTTGATGAAACATCTTAAGTTGTGCTTGCAGTTCCTCCACGCTAAGTGCACACCAATGTCAGGGTGCAGTAGGTCAATATACACGGGTCTGCACGACGTAATCCCTCGTTGAGCAGATCAGTGTATTGGGCTATATGTACTCTCTCTATTGGAGTGCACTTACTTTCAAGTACAGGGCCGTTCATATGCAAGAGAAGACAAGGAGCATGGAGGATCAAGGAGCAGCTCCTGGGTGGAAGACGAAAATTCGTCCAAGGCAAATTCGACGAGAATCACCAAGTGATTCTCGCCGATTCGGCGAGAATCACTAGTGATTCTCGCCGAATCGACGAGAATCATTAGTGATTCTCGCCGACTCCTTCTGGCCACCTCTAAATGGTGCCAAGTAAGATTCGGCGAGAATCACTAGTGATTCCCGCCGAACCAGTGGCCAAGGAGCTCATGTATACAAAGTGAAATTCGTTGAGAATCAATAAGTGATTCGGCGAGAATCACTGACGATTCTCGACGAATCGTCGAAAATCACTTGGTGATTCTCGCCGATTCGTCGAGAATCGTATGCGATTCTCGCCGATTTTTCCTTGGCGTTTTCTCTGGAATTTTCTGAACCGGAGTCTGCCTTTAGACTAGCTTGAACCGGACTTGGGGATTTCAAGTGTGGGTCCCACAAACGGTCATATTGGAAAGCATCTACAGTATATATAATCCAGTATTTTGAACAGTATAATCACGGAGAAAGAAAAAGAAACCGAGCCGTCTCCTAACCCTAATTCCGCGACTTCTCTCCGCCGCCGCCGTCGCGCTCGGGATTGTTGGTCGCCGTCCACATTCGAGATTCCTTCGTGATCTCCGGCGACAGAAGCTTAGCAAAGCTTGAGTCTCACGTGTCTATCCAGAGATCTCTGGTCTCTCGATTTGTTGACCGGGAAAAACTCCCCCTTCCGAATCGATCGAGACGACCGATCCTAGAGTGACCGTTGGTAGACCTAGTTTGCTTTGCTACGAAGTTTGGATCTCCAAGTTCAGCAGCCGCTCTTCATCGTAGCCGCCGATCCCGAAGCTAGCCGCCGCTCGTGTGCCGCCGCCGGTTCCGGGGAGATCCTCTCCAAGTGAGACCAAGGTCGTAGACTCTTCATCGACTTCAAGAACACGTCGTCGAACAAAGAGGAACACCGTAGTCTCCAAAAGAAGTTTGTATCACGTGTACACTCTATATTTAATTTCTTTGTAAGGGAACTTTTGTTCCGTGTTGTAAGGGTTGGGTGCAACCCGTTTTGTGGGAGTGTTGACTCTCACGTGTGGAAGGGCTCCTTCCGTTAGTGCAGGGATTGGATTTCAATCCCGTTGGAGAAGTGACCGAGTCGTCCCTTGTTGGGGAGATAGGTCGAAGGGGGAAAGTGGATGTACCCAAGTCGGGGAACCACTATAAATTTGCTGTGTTTTCTGTGTGCTGTGCTTTTTATTTTTATTGTGCAGGTACTCTCGTATATTCCGCAAAAGCGCTACTCGTCACCTATTCCCCCCCCCCATAGGTGCACATAGCTGACACTAGGTGGACTTTCAAAGAGTCTCTCCCCAAGGAGTGTCCTCGACAACCCCTCTTCCTTCTGGAAGTACGCATTCAAGCGATCCCAAATCTCCTTTGCAGTCTTATAGCCGCTGTAGGTATGGGCAAGCCTAGGGTTCAGTGAATTTAGAAGGTACTCCCTGCAGAAGTCTTCGTCCTTCTTCCACTGTAATTCGTTCACGTCCTCGACGGTAGTGGCAAAGTCACTCAGGACCGTGTAGAAAATCTCATGTTCCTTCATACCAAGTTGGACGTGCAGCTTCCAAGAGTGGAAGTCGGAGAGGTCGAACGACTGTAGCTTGACAATGTCGTATGAGGTAACCTTCGACATCTCGCTAAAGCTAGAACAGTAAAAACCAGAAAGAAGTCACTTGAATCACACAGAGACGAAACGCAGGTCTTCGGATCCAATCCAGAAAAATTTCCCGACACCTCTTCGGCTGAACACAGTCGCCAAAACCTAGGTCTGATCGGCACTTTCAACTGAAGTGCACCTCCTCTTGAAGGAAGATCAACAGATCTGTTTTGGTTTTCTCCTCCAAATGGAAAAATGGAACAGTCCACTGGATCAGGAACTTGCTGCAGAAAATTGGCCGAGCAAATAAAAAGTCTAAATCATGAATAGTCCAGGATCCACAAATATGATCTCCTTCAATTTCTTGACGATACCAGATCTTTAACCATTGTTCTTCAATAACAGAGAAATCTTAGGCCAGATCCAAAGGTGCAGGTCTTAGGAGAGATTTCTTGGCGGAGAAATCTCGTCAAGGAAGAACAATAGATCTCCCTTAACGGCCACAAAGTGGAGGGAGAAGAACACCGACAAGAACAGTGGACTTCCCAAGATCGGCAATGGACTATAAACGATAGCGACGACAGATCTGCGAACGACAAAGAGGCGCACGACTCTGATTCAGTGCAACACTCGTTCCTCCTATCGATCCAGAGCAGCTCTCCCTTTTTTTAATTAATTTTCGACGGGGAACTCGCTGCTGCCCGAGATCGGCGACGGACTGGAAAACACCCGTCTGTGTTAAAATTCAACAAACCCGCAGAGGCCTCCTTGGATACCATGTCGAAACTCAACAAACCGAAGGAGGACACCTCCACTTATAATGTTGAACGTTTTCCCAGATGTTGGAGTTAGCAGGGGTTATCTCAACAAAGCAGTAACAACCAGCAACACATGCAACACAAACTTCTTTATTGATCAAGAGCAAACTTCTTTACAAGGCGAGACATACATGGCGAGACATGCTTCACCAACAACCACACCAGGAGAGCAGAAACGGTTACAAAGACAAGAAACAAAACAATCAGCGCGGACTCAATCAACAAGCCACCGGTCTACTGCTGTGGAGTCCGCTCAGTCTGCCAGGTCGCCAGACCGCAACCCAAGCCGTGCGGACTACCCCTTATTCCAATGCTTAGCTCTTCACTGCCGATCTGCAGGCTGCCTGACCGCGAGGTCGCCTAGCTGCCAGACCGCACACGCTGCGCTACCGAATGGAACAGTCCGCCTGAGACAGGCGACTTACTGAATCCCGAACCAAGTTGCCAAAGAGACGACCGCCTAGTCACTGTCCGCGACCTGCTATTTATCGCTTGTTGCTTAACCGCAGAGTCCGCACTGTCCCTGACCGCATTCAGAGCCAAGTCCTGGCTTTCCAGCGCTATCCGTACAACCTGCACAGCATAACCCGGTCAACTCTTTCAAACCGCGCGGACACCCAAGTCCAGTCCGCAGCAACTTACGCGAGCTCAAATAACTGTTCACTTACTTCGGTTAGGTCACCGAGGTTTATATTCCTGATGTGACATGAGTCCTATTTATAGGCACGATGATGCGTATGGTCACCACCCTAGCCGATAGGATCACCGCCACATCCCGCAGCAAGAACAAGTGTATCCGCAAGCCCGCGGATACACACACCAGTCCGCCGCTCCTGTGCAGATAGCCTGCTCGCCTAGCTTCTCCAAAGCCGGACTCCAATATCCAGTCCGCCTTGTCGCCACAGGCCAAGCCGCCAAGACATCACCAAGGCCGGACAGCATACCAGTCCGCCTTGTCGCCAAGGGCCAAACCAGGACCACCACAGCCGGACTCCGCAACCAGTCCACAAATCCGCGGACACAGCACCAGCCCGCAAAACCCGGGCCCGCAGCCTCGCCATCAAGGCACCTGCCGGACTCAGTGGACACCTGGCTTCCGTCCGCACATCCCGGGTCCATTGCATCATCTCCAAGGCACCGCCGAACTCAGCGGACTCTAGCTCCATTCCGCACGCTCTTGCACACGCAATTCTCCAGTCCACATCTCCCCAAGCTAGCAATCAAGGCAACATCACTTCTACAAGCTTGGCGGACTGAGAAAACAGTCCGCGCTCCACTGCGCGATTTCACCGGACTGAGCCAACCTGTACTTGGTTCAATACCCACCAAGTCCAGTCCACTGGCCACAAGGGCCAGTCCGCACTTACTGGCGGACACTGGATCTAGCCCACCATACCGGGCGACCTCCAGCTTCTGTCCACACTGACCGGCGGTCTCCGCGGCTTCCCGCTGCACCAGAGCAGGACCAAGGCAACTGCCAAACCGGTCTGCGGAGCTCCAGTTCTTCAGTCCGCTTCATGCCGAACTCCGCGGATAGATTTGCTATCCGCCTGGTTACTTCCTAGGATTCAATTGGCTGCTGAGCATACGCCGGCCTGACAGACCGCTGCTGCTGTCCACGTAGTACGCATGAACAGATCGTCCAGGCCGCCACACAACAAACTGCCTGCAACATCCCTGCCGACTTAGCAGCCCGCCAACCCTGTCCACGTAGTCCGCGCGGATAGGTTGCCCAAGCCTTCCATTCACCCACTTTCACTTCACAGATTTCAACACTCCCCCTTGAAGTGAGAAGTGGTGAATAACTCCAGCAGCTCCCGTAACCATGCACCTGGTCCCTCTGATAGCATCTACGAAGAGATGTCCAAGACATAGTCCTCGCCCCGCATATCATGGACCATAAGGGATCCCTCCAGCATCTCCCAAAAGGAGTCATGCTTCCCTCTGCCTTCTTCAGCTTCCACCTCCACTCATGCATCACAGGAGAATCACCAACTACCTTGGGCACAGAAGCCCAAGCCTCGTTACCTCTGAGAGAAGTCACCTATACAGCCTTGGTGTCAACCACCTCCTTGATTCTAGTGGGGTCATCACAGCCAGAAGTACCTTGCTCGACCTGAGGGCTAACAAAGAAACACGGGACCAAGTCCGCCGTGTTCCCTTCGTTATATCGAGCTGGTGGCTTACTGATCCTCTTCGATCTCCGAAGAACCTGATCATGGCTAACCACCTCCGCTGCTTCTGAACCAGCTCCGTTCCTGGGCAAACCCAGAACAATACTCCCTTGCTCCCTGAACAAGACGCCTCCTTACTGGAACCAGAAGCACCTGGAGCAATGCTCCCCCTGCTACCTGAACCAGAAGACCCCTCTTGAACAAGAACGGCCTGGAACATCGCTCCCCCTGCTTCCTGAACCGGAAGCCTCTGCCTTCGAGTCAAAAGTACCTGGAGCATCGCTCCGCCTACTTCCTGACCCTGACACCTTTGCCTCGGAGCTAGAATAACCTGGAGCACCTGGTGACTCAGATAACTCCACTTCTTTAGCATCAGCCTCCTTCAGCCCATCATCTAACCTGCTCATCTCTAGCTCCACATGAGAGCTACCCCAATACGGCGTCAACTCATCGAAGACAATGTCTCTAGACACTATGAGTTTCTTCGTTGCAGGATCCATACACCTCCATCTTCTCCTCTGCTCATCATACCCAACAAAGGCTAGCTTTGTCTTGAGAGCATCTGGAGAGTGTATGTAGCAGGTAGATCCAAACACCCGAAGGTGCTCCACGCTGGGCTTCACTCCGAACATCAGCTCATAAGGAGTCTTCACTATGATCGAACTAAGAGGCATCCGGTTGATGACATGAGCAGCACAGGCTATCCCTTCCGCCCAAAGAGCCTTCAGAACGCCTTTACTCTGAAGCCAACACTTGAAGGTCTCCGTTAACCAACGGATCATCCGAGCTGCAACACTACCTTGTTGTGAAGTATGTCCATAAGAAAGCTTCTTCCGGATCCCTTGCTTCCTGCAAAAGTTTGAGAACTCGGTGTAGACAAACTCACCACCGATGCTTGTCCTCAACACCTTGATCCTCAGGCCAAGCTGGCCTTCCACTTCTTCTTCATGAAGTATACCCAAGTATACCTTGAATAGTCATCAACCAATATCAGCATGAACCTGCTGCCTCCAAGACTGGCTGTGACGGTCGGTCCCACTAGAGCACAATGGACAACCGCCAATGGTGCTTTACATCTGGATTGTGCTTTATCAACCATGAAGCGATAAGCTTCACTTTGCTGACATCTCGCACACCCCTGACCATCACCATAGGATGACAATCTAGGCAGCCCTCTTACGAGTCTTCTTCCTGCCATTGCTTTCAGCTTGTCCAACCCTACATGCCCCAGTCTTTCATGCCAGATAGCTGCACTATCACTGGCCTTCATCCGATCAACTCCAGAGCTTGTTGATAACCCAACAATGTTCTTATCCTTCCTCCCTACTTGAGCCACATTCGCAGAGAGCAAGACAACCTTGCACTCCTTCCTGAGATGACCATGCTGCTTGCATTTATAGCACCTTGGTCCTTCCTTCCTCTTCCTATCACGCCTAGGAGAAACAATACTTTCTTCCTGATATGAAGTAGAGGGACCAACTTCAGCAGCAACCTTCACCTCCTTCCTGAACAACCCAACAAGGGAAGTCCAAACCTCCGCAGCTGACCGACATCCACTGATGTGGTCCAAGAGCTCCGATGAGATCAACTGCCTGAGAATAGACTCCGCTCTCGCCTTTGTCTTTTTCCAAGCTCTCATCTGACCAGCGTTGCCAGCAGTAGCCTCTTGTCTTCCTGCTCCGCATACAACCTCCCAAAGGTCCTCGCCAAGAAGAAAGCTCTTCATACAAGACTTCCACCTTTCAAAGTTCGTCTTTGTAAGAAGATCAATTCCAAGATAACTTGCATCTTCCGTTGTCATGGTTCTACCACTGGTTTCCTCTTCACAAGAGCAACTACTTCTGTTGATCACTGCTTGACCACTCCAACCTCCCTTTGATACCATGTTAAAATTCAACAAACCCGCAGAGGCCTCCTTGGATACCATGTCGAAACTCAACAAACCGAAGGAGGACACCTCCACTTATAATGTTGAACGTTTTCCCAGATGTTGGAGTTAGTAGGGGTTATCTCAACAAAGCAGTAACAACCAGCAACACATACAGCACAAGCTTCTTTATTGATCAAGAGCAAACTTCTTTACAAGGCGAGACATACATGGCGAGACATGCTTCACCAACAACCACACCAGGAGAGCAGAAACAGTTACAAAGACAAGAAACAAAACAATCCGTGCGGACTCAATCAACAAACCGCTGGTCTACTGCTGTGGAGTCCGCTCAGTCCGCCAGCTGTCATGGTTCTACCACTGGTTTCCTCTTCACAAGAGCAACTACTTCTGTTGATCACTGCTTGACCACTCCAACCTCCCTTTGATACCATGTTAAAATTCAACAAACCCGCAGAGGCCTCCTTGGATACCATGTCGAAACTCAACAAACCGAAGGAGGACACCTCCACTTATAATGTTGAACGTTTTCCCGGATGTTGGAGTTAGTAGGGGTTATCTCAACAAAGCAGTAACAACCAGCAACACATGCAGCACAAGCTTCTTTATTGATCAAGAGCAAACTTCTTTACAAGGCGAGACATACATGGCGAGACATGCTTCACCAACAACCACACCAGGAGAGCAGAAACAGTTACAAAGACAAGAAACAAAACAATCCGTGCGGACTCAATCAACAAGCCGCTGGTCTACTGCTGTGGAGTCCGCTCAGTCCGCCAGGTCGCCAGACCGCAACCCAAGCCGTGCGGACTACCCCTTATTCCAATGCTTAGCTCTTCACCGCCGATCTGCAGGCCGCCTGACCGCGAGGTCACCTAGCCGCCAGACCGCACACGCTGCGCTACCGAATGGAACAGTCCGCCTGAGACAGGCGATTTCCTGAACCCCGAACAAAGTGGCCAAAGAGACGACCGCCTAGTCACTGTCCGCGACCTGCTGTTTATCGCATGTTGCTTAACCGCAGAGTCCGCACTGTCCCTGACCGCAATCAGAGCCAAGTCCTGGCATTCTAGTGCTATCCGCACAACCTGCACAGCACAACCCGGTCAACTCTTTCAAACTGCGCGGACACCCAAGTCCAGTCCGCAGCAACTTACGCGAGCTCAAATAACTGTTCACTTACTTTGGTTAGGTCACCGAGGTCTATATTCCTGATGTGACATGGGTCCTATTTATAGGCACGATGATGCGTATGGTCACCGCCCTAGCCGATAGGATCACCGCCACATCCCGCAGCAAGAACAAGTGTATCTGCAAGCCCGCGGATACACACACCAGTCCACCGCTCCTGTGTAGATAGCCAGCTCGCCTAGCTTCTCCAAAGCCGGACTCCAATCTCCAGTCCGCCTTGTCGCCACAGGCCAAGCCGCCAAGACATCACCAAGGCCGGACAGCATACCAGTCCGCCTTGTCGCCAAGGGCCAAACCAGGACCACCACAGCCGGACTCCGCAACCAGTCCGCAAATCCGCGGACACAGCACCAGCCCGCATAACCCGAGCCCGCAGCCTCGCCATCAAGGCACCTGTCGGACTCAGCGGACACCTGGCTTCCGTCTGCACATCCCGAGTCCATTGCCTCATCTCTAAGGCACTGCCGGACTCAGCGGACTCTAGCTCCAGTCCGCACGCTCTTGCACACGCAATTCTCCAGTCCGCATCTCCCCAAGCTAGCAATCAAGGCAGCAACACTTCTACAAGCTTGGCGGACTGAGAAAACAGTCTGCGCTCCACTGCGCGATTTCCCCGGACTGAGCCAACCTGGACTTGGTTCAATACCCACCAAGTCCAGTCTACTGGCCACAAGGGCCAGTCCACACTTACTGGCGGACACTGGATCTAGCCCGCCATACCGGGCGACCTCCAGCTTCTGTCCACACTGACCGGCGGTCTCCGCGGCTTCCCGCTGCACCAGAGAAGGACCAAGGCAACTGCAAAACTGGTCTGCCGAGCTCCAGTTCTTCAGTCTGCTTCATGCCGGACTCCGCGGATAGATTTGCTATCCGCCTGGTTACTTCCTGGGATTCAATTGCCTGCTGAGCATACGCCGGCCTGACAGACCGCTGCTGCTGTCCGCGTAGTCCGCGCGAACAGACCGTCCAGGCCGCCACACAGCAAACTGCCTGCAACATCCCTGCCGACTTAGCAACCCGCCAACCCTGTCCGCGTAGTCCGCGCGGATAGGTTGCCCAAGCCTTTCATTCACTCACTTTCACTTCACAGATTTCAACAGTCTGGATCTAACTCAGATCTACTATCTGGCCGATGATGAATTTGAAACCAGCGACCTTTCCGTCCAATCGATCTCCTTCAAGCCGCGACAGAGATTCGGCGGCGTCGAGAGAGACACAGATCGACGAGGAAATTATTTTGCTTCCAGCGTGTAGCGACGGCAGAAACAGGAACGGCTGAGCAGCGGGTCGGGAAATCGCACGGAGCGGAGGATTTGTGAAAACCAAGCAGAGCGCAAGCCGAGTGGAGCACATGAAAAATTGTTTTGAGAATGTTAAAGGCTCCGCTCAAAGTATTCTACAATACCTCATCTAAGTATGAAATGAGTATTTATAGCACTTCAAGTGTAGAGCAAGCCCTAGGATGACACGAACTCGTTAACATGTTTCCGAGTCGGCCAAACACACGAACGGACATATATATAAATATCTAACACAAATATCAGCAAAAAAACTATCCAATACCAGTAGCATACATTTATTACAGTTAAAAATGAAGAAAACTATTACATACAAACCAAAAATATGAATTAGATATAGATGAATACTACCATTTAGGAATGGGGCTACATCCGCGCTTGACTGTTTTTGGTTAACGAATAAGCTCCGTCTGACCGTGATTGCTTTTGGTGCTCATGAACTTGTAACAAATCGAAACACGAGGATGACATTAGAGAAGAGCACACCACACAAATGAGGATAAAGTTTGATCCGCACACCACCTTACCACACCAACTAACAACACACCATCTTAGCAAAACTGATAAATGCACACCACCATAACAACACTACTAACAACACATCATATAACATCCTACTAATTGCACCCCCACCATAATAAAAAAAGATATTTGCACACCATTTCACAACCCGTGAACCTTATAAAATTCAACAGAACTATGCCAAATATTATTAAAAAAATCAAGAAATTTTATCACATAAGTCATATTTTATGACATCCTCCTCTTTTTTTTTGGTATTAATAATGAATGGCGGAAATTTTCATTTTTAATAAAATATTATTTAATAATGAATGACGTACATATAATTGATTTTAATGATGCAATGCATTGTAAATTCATTAATTATTTATAAATGAATGGCAGACCGCAGAGACCGCTGCCGGTTAGCGTGGTTAGGAGTTGGCGGATAGCCGGTTCCAGGCTAGTATGTTTTCCCTACGGTCTGTATTAGCAAGCACCTTAGAGTTGTTACCGGGCGGTTGGAGGAAGCTAACCACGGCTTGCGGTCTGGATTGTGAGACCGCGGAGTTCGTTGAGGAGGCGGGTACTCTGGTTTGCGTGGAAGATTGCGGTAAGCGCGGATAGCGGTGGTTTACCGCAGGGCCTGTGGTGGCTGTACGCGCGGTCTGAAGCTAGACTCCGCTAGATTTATGGGCTTGATCACGGTGATGTTGCCTAGTTTGCGGAGACCGCATGGATTGCACGGCCTGGTTCTGGTATCCGCGCGTATGTGCGGATAGGTGTTGCTAGCTAGCAGCAGTTGACGGGCGGTTACCCTATCGCTTATGGGCGGGGACCGCACTCCCCTGGTCGCATATAAATAGGGGTCCCCGACTCGTCATACATATCGAGAATACTGAGAACTCAGCTTGCGTTTTGAACTTGCGGTTAGACATTGTTAACCACGCGACTAAGTGAAGATTGACTTGTGTTGTGTAGGCTGTGCGGCTAGCATCGGGCGACTATGCAACTAGTTAGGAAGCTCAGTGTGGAATAGTTTGTGGATAGCAATTTGTGGTATACAACAGGTCGCGGTTACTGCGGCCAACAGTCTTCTTGCTCGGGGTTGCAGTTTGTTCAATAAGCAGCTCACCCGATTCATCAGCGGGTAGACTGTTTCCCAATTAGGCATCTTCTATTCGCAGTTAGCTTCAACGGTCAGACAACTGTAAAAATTTGTGAAACGCGAAAACAGAAAACCAGGTTGCATGAACACTCAACCAAAACCAAGTCAAATAAATCAGATGCAACTAGGAGAGCAAGTAAATCTTGTACTATCAAAAATCTTTACAGTGTAAGGCATATATGACGATACATGATTCACCAATGTACTCTATAGAAGCAAAACATACAAGGCAAAACTATCCGAGTGGATAGAACTAGGTAACTGCCTACTCTGCCGAACTGGACAAGGAGTCCACTGAAGCTACTAAGTCGCCAGACCGCAACCTAATCGCGTGTACACCCGTTATTCCAAGCTAAAGAAATTATGTCTGCGATCTACAAGTCGCCTAACCGCAAGGTCACCTAGCCGCCAGATAGTCACTGTTGAAATTTGTGAAGTGGAAGTGGGTGACGGGACAGGCCGCGCGGCCTGTGCGGACAGCTTTGGCGGACTGGGCGGACTGGGCGGACTGAGGTTGCGGCCTGGTGAAAAGTCTGGTGGAAGCCGGCTGTGTTCTGAGCGGGTTGTTGCATGGTGTCCGCGGTTTGGTGCGGCCTGGTATCTGCGGATAGAGAGGCTTGCGGACTGGTGCATTGCTCAGTGGTCGCGGGTGCAAGTTGTGCTGTTGGCGGGTTGGTTCGAGTTCGCGGGAAGCCTTGCGGACTGGTGTGTCCGCGGTTGGGGCTGTTGCGGATTGGGCCTTGAGCTTGGCTGAGGCCTTGTCGAGCTCAGGTGTTACAGCAGGTCTTGCTGTGGAGACCGGTTGGCGGACTGATGTTTGGAGTCCGGCTTGGTGCTACTGCGTTGGACAAGTGCGAGGAGCTCGCGGACTGGTTGCGGTCTGTGCTAGGGTGTTTGGCGGACGGGACTTTGTGTCCGCCATGCTCGCACTGGCCCTTGATGGTTTTGGACTTGGTCACACTTGGTGTCAAGTTCATGGTGTCCGCCGTATCCGCCAAGTCCGCTGTGACCGGGCGGACTGTTGCTGTTTGCCTTTGGTCGTGGACTTGTGGCGGATTGAGGTGTGGGTCTTGCGGACTGCCTCGGGTTGGTGCGGACTGCCATTGAAGAGGGTGCTGTCCTGAAGCAGTTGGAGCTTTGCGGGCTGGTGCCTTGTCCGCTTAGCTTGGGCGGACTGGAGAGGGTTCGTCATTGGTTGCCTTGCTCCTGGCGGTTTCCCTTGGTGACTGGCTAAGTCCTCGCGGATTGAGCGGACAGTCGTTTTGTGTTCGCGCGGGCTGGGGCGGTGTCGCTATCTCATGGGCGGTGACCACACTCCTCACCTGGCCTATAAATAGGACCCCCCTGGCACATCTACAGTAACCAGAAGTAACGTGAGTGAACAGTAATTTGGGTTGGGCGAGTGCTGCGGTCTGTGTTTTTCAGTCCGCGCGGATTGTTTCAGGCTGACGGTTTGCTGTGTGCAGGTCGCGCGGATAACTTCAAGGAGCCAGGAGCTTGGCTGTGACTTCGGTCAGTGCTTGGAAGTGTGCGGTCTCTGCGGACTCAGCAGGAGGTCGCTCTGCGGCTTGTCAGTTCTGTTTCAACTTTCCCAGCTTCAATAACCTGTCCGCCGGCTTCAGGCGGGTAGGGGAGTTCCTCAGTTCGGGTTCAGCAGGAGGCGAATAACGGTCTGTCCGCGCGACCTCGCGGTCTCGGCGGACTCCGTGGTATTCGGCGGATTGCAGCATAGCTTGGGCGGTCTCGGCGGTCTCGGCGACCTCGCGGTCTCGGCGGACTGGAGTTCTGTCCGCCCGGCTTGTTTTTTGGTTCTTTCTGTTTACAGCTGTAATACTAGCGAAATCATGTCTCGCTATGTATGCCTCGGATTGTAATGAAGTGAATGCATAATAAGATCTTCTTGTGCTTCCATTGTTTTGTTGGGTGCAACCTCTAGTCCTTGGGTTTCCGCGGTTCAGCGTGCGAACTGGGTAGTTCCGAAGATATTAATTTGGTGTTTGGGCTATCTTGCTGACCACGTTGAGAAAATTTAACATGGTATCAGAGGGAGGTTCCTGAGGTTGCGGAGGTTCAGTTGCGTGAGCGGGGGTCAACCAGCGTTGTTACTCAGTGATTGAGTGGTGATCAACCTGTGTTGTTGCTCGGAGCTGCTGAAGGGTACCAACAGGTGATCGCAATGGAAGGAAGCTTAGCAAGAGGTCTGGGCATTGAACTCTTAACGCCGACTAACTATAAAAAGTGGAAGTCGTGCATGAAGAGTTATCTTCTAGGAGAGGAGCTGTGGGAAGTCGTCGGTGGAGACGACAGACAGGAAGTAACTGCTGCTTTCGGTACTGCTGAACAGGTGAGGCTCTGGAGAAGAACTAATGCTAAGGCTGAGTTCGTTCTGAAGAGAGCTGTCTCTCCGGAACTGTTTGATCACATCATTGGGTGTGAGTCGGCTGCTGATATTTGGACAACTATTGATGAGTTGTTCAATAGGAAGAATGTGGCGCGGCTTCAGTTCCTAGAGAATGAGTTGGCCAGGGCAACTCAGGGAGACCTTTCCATCTCCAGGTACTTCTTAAAGATGAAGAGCTTGTGTGCTGAGCTGTCGGCGCTGGATCCTGATGAGCCTATCTCTGAGGCAAAGATGAAAAGGCACATTTTCCGCGGCTTGCGGAAGGAGTATGTGGCCTTTGTTACGTCTGTTCAAGGGTGGGCTACTCAGCCGTCTCTGCTGGAGCTGGAGAATCTGCTTGCCTCGCAGGAGAGCTTAGCAAGGCAGATGGCTGGAGTGAATTTGAATCAGGAAGGCAGCGAGGCTCTCTTCTCAGGCAAGAAGAAGGGATGGGAAGGGAAGAAGAAGAAGAAGGTGCAGGCCGCTGTTGAGAAGGAGACTTCAACTTCATATCCGCCGGAGAGGAGCAATGCTCCTAAGGACTGGAAGAAGAATCTGAAGTGCTACCGGTGTCATCAGCGAGGGCACTTCAAGCGGGACTGCAAGGTCAAACTGCAGCCTGGGCATGCTGCGGGAAAGGAGGAAGCTTGCTCGCGAAGTGAAGAAGCAGAATGGGGAGGAGCTTTCATGACGGGCACTTGTGTCCGGGCCTTATCTGCTGAGGACTTCAACAGCGAGTGGATCATCGACTCCGGGTGTGGTCATCACCTCACCGGAGACAAGTCGAAGTTCACCTCCATGCAGGCTTACTCAGGTAATGAAGCTATTATCACTGCTGATAATACTGTTTATGCAGTAGAGAAGGAGGGGGTCGTGTCTTTGGGTAGTGATCAGGGGCCACTCACGTTAAGGAGTGTGTATCACGTGCCGGGCATGAAGAAGAACCTCTTCTCGGTGACCAACGCGGTGGACGCTGGGTATCACGTTCTGTTTGGGCCAACAGACGTGAGGTTCCTTCGCAACGTATCAGCGGTAAAGGCTGATGTTGCTCATGTTGGGAGGAGGGTGAAGAACTTGTTTGTTCTTTCTACCAGTGCCTATGTTGATAAGATGAGGGCCAATGATAGTGCGGCTATCTGGCATGAGAGGCTGGGGCATGTTGGCATGGACAAGCTGAAGGCAATGGCGAGTAGAAGTCTGGTGAGGGGGTTGCCGATGTTGTCCTCCTTTGGTGATGGGCATGTTTGTGCGGGCTGTCAATACGGTAAGGCACATCGCCTTCCGTTTGATAAATCTCAAACAAGGAGCAAGAAACCATTGGAGTGTATTCATGGCGACCTGATGGGACCGACTGTTACTGCCAGCCTTGGTGGAAGCAAATACATGCTTGTCTTGGTTGATGACTACTCAAGGTATACTTGGGTGTACTTCTTAAAGGAGAAGTCGGATGCCTTCCGTTTGTTCGTGGAGTTCAAGGAGTTGGTAGAAGGCCGGCTTGGCTTGCGGATTAAGAGGTTTCGAACTGATAACGGGGGAGAGTTTGTCTCTTCCGAGTTTTCTAACTTCTGCAGGAAGCACGGGATCCAACGGGAGCTTACATGTGCTCACACTCCACAACAAAATGGGGTAGCGGAGCGGAAGATCCGTCATTTGACGGAAACCTGCAAATGCTGGCTGCATGCGAAAGATATCCCGAGGTCCTTTTGGGCGGAGGGAATGTCTTGTGCTGCATATGTTATCAACCGGATGCCACTCAGCCCTATCAACATGAAGACGCCCATTGAGCTGTTGCTGAAGGAGAAGCCGAGTGTTGGACACCTTCGGGTGTTCGGTTCAACTTGCTACGTGCATGTCCCGGATGCTTCACGGACAAAGCTGGATGCGAAGGCAAGGAAACTTGTCTTTGTTGGCTATGATGAGCGGAAGAAGGGATGGAAGTGCATGGACCCTGTGACGAAGAAGTTCGTGGTGTCAAGAGACGTTGTCTTTGACGAGCTGACGTCATATGGAGGTGGCTCGGTGGAGCCTACCGGAAGTAGCAAGGTTGAGGAAGCACCGGTGGAGGATGCTGAAGGCTTAGAAGAGGAGCTTGCTGTTTCACCAGCAGCTCCTGTTGCTTCGAACTCCGAGGCTGAGCCTTCTGGCTCAGGAAGCAGGGGGAGCACTGCTCAATGCTTGCCCCAGGTAGGAGTGGAGCCTGAAGAAGCAACGGAAGTCGTGAGCAAGGAGCCGTGTCTTCGGAGATCGAAGAGGGTGGTTAAGCCACCAGCTCGGTACTGTGATGGGAATGCAGTGAGCTTTGTCTCCTGTTTCTTTGCTGGTCCTCTGGATGAGCGAGAGCCTGCAAACTTCAACGAGGCCACTGGAGTGAAGGAGTGGGATGGTGCCATGAAGGAAGAGATTGATGCTCTGAAGAAGAATGAAACCTGGGACCTTGTGCCCAAGGTTGATGGCATTACTCCGGTTACTTGCAAGTGGGTGTATAAGTTGAAGAAGAAGGCTGATGGGAGCATTGATCGGTTCAAGGCTCGCCTGGTCGCTAGAGGATTCTCACAGCAGTATGGAGAAGACTATGAGGAGACATTCAGTCCAGTTGCGAAGATGACGTCTGTAAGAGTGGTGATCGCCTTGGCTGCTAGCAAGGGATGGAGGTTGTGGCAACTCGATGTGAAGAATGCCTTTCTTTACGGAGAGATTGACAAGGACATCTTCATGGATCAGCCGCTTGGTTTCGTCTCTGAGAAGCATCCGGACTATGTCTGCAAACTCAGGAAGGCTCTCTATGGGTTGAAGCAAGCTCCTCGAGCGTGGTATGGGAAGATTGCAGAGTACCTGCAGTTCTGTGGATACCTGGCTTCTAACTCGGATTCTAGCTTGTTCGTCAAGAAGAAGGGAGAGCTAAGAGTCTTGGTCCTGCTGTATGTGGATGATATGATCATCACAGGGAACTCGGAGGAGGAAGTAGCAAGGCTCAGGGGAGAGCTTGCTATACGCTTCGAGATGAAAGACTTGGGAGAGTTGCATCACTTTCTTGGTCTGGAAGTGGAGAGGAAGGAGTGCGGGATTCTCATTAGCCAGAAAGGGTATGCTGATCGTATTGTGAAGCGGTTTGGCATGGGCGAAGGGAAGAAGTGCTCTACTCCACTGGAATCTGGGTTGAAGCTTCGACGAGATGAGGGAAGGGTGCTTAATGATCCCTTGGTGTTCAGGGCTCTGGTTGGGAGCTTGATTTATCTGACGATTACAAGGCCGGATATAGCTTATGCTGTTGGCCGAGTAAGTCGGTATATGGCTGAACCAAGGCAATCTCATCTAGTGGCGGCGAAGGGAATTCTGAAGTATGTCAAGGTGACTTCTGAGATGGGACTCCTCTATGGAAGGGATGCGGAGTTTGCATTGCTCGGGTACACGGATGCTGACTATGGCGGTGATTCGGATGATCGAAGGTCTACTTCAGGTTATGTGTTCACTTGCGGTTCAGCTAGCATCTCGTGGTGTAGCAAGAAGCAGGACTCGGTGTCGGTTTCAACCACGGAGGCGGAGTATAAGGCTTCGGCCTTGGCTGCTCGGGAAGCCGTTTGGTTGAGGAGACTCATAGAGGATGTTCATGAAGAAGTGCAAGGGCCTACTTTACTCCGGGGTGACAATGAGAGTGCTCTCAAACTGGTAAACAATCCAGTGTGTCACGCCAGGACCAAGCATATAGAGATTGATCACCACTTCATCAGGGAGAAGGTGTTGGAGGGGTCTCTGCTGGTCGGGCATGTTCGGAGTGAAGATAATCTTGCTGACATCTTCACGAAGCCGCTGTCGAAGGGGCCCTTTGAACGCTTGCGCAGCTTGCTGGGCTTGGTTACCACTTCTCACTTCAAGGGGGAGTGTTGAAATTTGTGAAGTGGAAGTGGGTGACGGGACAGGCCGCGCGGCCTGTGCGGACAGCTTTGGCGGACTGGGCGGACTGGGCGGACTGAGGTTGCGGCCTGGTGAAAAGTCTGGTGGAAGCCGGCTGTGTTCTGAGCGGGTTGTTGCATGGTGTCCGCGGTTTGGTGCGGCCTGGTATCTGCGGATAGAGAGGCTTGCGGACTGGTGCATTGCTCAGTGGTCGCGGGTGCAAGTTGTGATGTTGGCGGGTTGGTTCGAGTTCGCGGGAAGCCTTGCGGACTGGTGTGTCCGCGGTTGGGGCTGTTGCGGATTGGGCCTTGAGCTTGGCTGAGGCCTTGTCGAGCTCAGGTGTTACAGCAGGTCTTGCTGTGGAGACCGGTTGGCGGACTGATGTTTGGAGTCCGGCTTGGTGCTACTGCGTTGGACAAGTGCGAGGAGCTCGCGGACTGGTTGCGGTCTGTGCTAGGGTGTTTGGCGGACGGGACTTTGTGTCCGCCATGCTCGCACTGGCCCTTGATGGTTTTGGACTTGGTCACACTTGGTGTCAAGTTCATGGTGTCCGCCGTATCCGCCAAGTCCGCTGTGACCGGGCGGACTGTTGCTGTTTGCCTTTGGTCGTGGACTTGTGGCGGATTGAGGTGTGGGTCTTGCGGACTGCCTCGGGTTGGTGCGGACTGCCATTGAAGAGGGTGCTGTCCTGAAGCAGTTGGAGCTTTGCGGGCTGGTGCCTTGTCCGCTTAGCTTGGGCGGACTGGAGAGGGTTCGTCATTGGTTGCCTTGCTCCTGGCGGTTTCCCTTGGTGACTGGCTAAGTCCTCGCGGACTGAGCGGACAGTCGTTTTGTGTTCGCGCGGGCTGGGGCGGTGTCGCTATCTCATGGGCGGTGACCACACTCCTCACCTGGCCTATAAATAGGACCCCCCTGGCACATCTACAGTAACCAGAAGTAACGTGAGTGAACAGTAATTTGGGTTGGGCGAGTGCTGCGGTCTGTGTTTTTCAGTCCGCGCGGATTGTTTCAGGCTGACGGTTTGCTGTGTGCAGGTCGCGCGGATAACTTCAAGGAGCCAGGAGCTTGGCTGTGACTTCGGTCAGTGCTTGGAAGTGTGCGGTCTCTGCGGACTCAGCAGGAGGTCGCTCTGCGGCTTGTCAGTTCTGTTTCAACTTTCCCAACTTCAATAACCTGTCCGCCGGCTTCAGGCGGGTAGGGGAGTTCCTCAGTTCGGGTTCAGCAGGAGGCGAATAACGGTCTGTCCGCGCGACCTCGCGGTCTCGGCGGACTCCGTGGTATTCGGCGGATTGCAGCATAGCTTGGGCGGTCTCGGCGGTCTCGGCGACCTCGCGGTCTCGGCGGACTGGAGTTCTGTCCGCCCGGCTTGTTTTTTGGTTCTTTCTGTTTACAGCTGTAATACTAGCGAAATCATGTCTCGCTATGTATGCCTCGGATTGTAATGAAGTGAATGCATTATAAGATCTTCTTGTGCTTCCATTGTTTTGTTGGGTGCAACCTCTAGTCCTTGGGTTTCCGCGGTTCAGCGTGCGAACTGGGTAGTTCCGAAGATATTAATTTGGTGTTTGGGCTATCTTGCTGACCACGTTGAGAAAATTTAACAGTCACGAATCGCTGCTACTGAACTGAAAAGACCGCCAGAAGCGGACAGTCTTATTGAACTTGGAAAGGTTGCTGAAGAGAAGACCGCCTAGTAGCAAGCTTCGATCTGCTTCTAACCACCGATTGTAACCGTAGAGTACGCACTGATCCCTGACCAAATTTAGAACCAAGTCTTTGGCTTCTCAGCGCTATTCACACAATCTGCACAACAAAAACTGATCAACTTCTCAAATCGCGCGGATACAAAAATCTGTCTGCAACAACCAACCGAGTTCACTTACTGTTCATTCGGTTGTAATTATGATATGACAGGAGGTCCTATTTATAGGCGCAGTGAGAAGTATATGTAAATATTTGTTTTAGGATTGAGAGTGACCTGGAGGCAGGGGCGGATCCAAGGGGGGGCCCATGGGGGCCCAGGCCCCCCCAAAATTTTTAAAATATCTAAATATTTTTAATCTCATTTTAAAATTTCCTTATATCCTTTCACCCACCTCCGGTTCAACAGGCTTTTTTTCTGCTTTTTCCGCTCATTTAATTTTGCCGCTCATTTAATTTTGCCGTTGTTCGCCTGTTCCCAAAAAACTTCTACTACACGCCACCTTCTGTCCTTCACTGTTGCCCGCATGGTCTAAAATCACCCCTCTAAATAAAAAAATCGGGGATTCTTCATTGGCAGAGCTCCTTCATTGTTGCACAAAGAATGTCGCCTTCTCCGCTACTCCTCCACAACTCCACGATGGCTCCTCCTTCATAGAGCCTCCTCTATAGCTCCTTCGCTTCAGGCCTACTCTCTCGACATTGAATGCTAAGCCGCTAAGGTAATCTCTCTTCATCACGCTTCTTTTCTCCTGATTTGTAAGACATTTACCTCCTGAGTCCTGATTCTTTCTTTTTTCGATGGAACAAAGTTCTCTCAGCATCGCTCTCCTCCCTCTGTGCTCGGCGGCAACTTGGCGATCCAAACGCTCTCCCGGTAAAAAGAACCGGCACGGGAGCCAATCAAATTGATTCACTACAACGATATGGTGACACTAGATGGCCGTCACATCTGAACTCTGTTTACAGTGTTATAAATATGTATAATGCTACATGCTCTGTGTTGCTTGATATTAGTGATAATGGAGGAACATCTGCTCAACGAGGGGATGCTGAAGCAGCATTTAGAAAAATGGGAGTATTTGAATTTGTTTTCATTTTGCATTTGATGAAAGAAATTTTGGGAATCAGTGACGTTTTATGCAAAGCACTGCAACATCAATCTCAGGATATATTGAATGCCATAAATTTAGTTTCAACAACAAAAACTCTCATTCAGAAGTTGTGAGAATCTGGCTGGGAAAAGTTCTTACAAGATGTGATCATATTCTATGAGAAAAATGAAGTTAAAGTTCCTGATATGAATGCTCAATATAGTGATCGTCGGTTTCGAAGTCCGCGTGATATCATTACAGTGAAACATTATTTTCAAGTAGATATTTTCAATGGCTCAATAGATTGTGTGTTGCAGGAGCTAAATTCTAGATTCAGTGAAAATTCTATGAAACTCCTTCGTCTAAGTGTGGCTTTAGATCTAAGTGATGAATACAAATCTTTTAAGAATGATGATATATGTGCCCTTGCAAAGAATTTCTACCCTCAAGATTTCAGTGAACAAGAAATTTATGTGTTAAATACTAAATTGCAGCATTATCAACTCGATGTTCCTTCTCATAAGAACTTTAAAAATTTATCTACAATTTCCAAGTTGTATGAGAAATTGGTGGAAACAAAAAAATCGAAGACCTACTATCTTATTGACAAATTGATTCGTCTCATTTTGACTCTTCCGATCTCAACAGCAACCACAGAAAGGTCATTCTCTGCTATGAAACTTGTTAAAACGAGACTTCGTAACAAGATGGAAGATAAATTTCTAGCAAATTGCATGACTTTATATATTGAGCGAGAAATAACGGAGAAAATTGAGAAAGATTGTATCATAGATGAATTTTATGAAGTGAAAAATCGCCGTGCACAATTGAAGTGACATGTATATGGTTGTTTGTATCTTTTTTGGCTTATTGGAATATATGTTATGTTTTGTTAAAAAATTGTCTATATATTTTTTACATTAAAAATTTTATTTTAAAATTTTTTGGCTTCGCTTGGTGACTGGGCCCCCCCTAGCTAAAATTTCTGGATTCGCCCCTGCCTGGAGGGGGTTGAATAGGTCCAATTTGAACCTTGGCTACTTTTTATATTCTGAGATATACTTTCTTTATGTTTATTACCCCAGTCAGAAAAAAACAAGATAAACTAAACAGCAACTTAAAACAGTCACAACACAGCAATCACAGCAATTACAATACAGTACATACAGTTTTATAGTGGTTACCCAATTTATGGGGACATCCACTTTCCCCCTTCGCCTATCTAGCAATGAACTAGATTCAACCAAACTCCTTCTTCCTTTACTCAGATCCTCAGATCTTACATCTTAGAGCCCAACTGGCTCCTACAACTCAGACTATACAAGTCTTACCACTCAGATCACAAAGATCCTACACCTCAAGTTCTTCCCAAGAACTCTACCTCAGAATGTATCCACACTTCTATTCCTCAAGCAAATCCTGCCCTACACCTCAGAACATACAGTTCCTACAAATCAGAGAAATACCCACTTCTCCTACCTCAGGCAATTCCTACCCTACCTCAGCCTTTATAACACAGGCTTACAACTCAGAGAAATTGATTCCCCTACACTCAAATATACAAGTAGATCTTACAAGATTAATAATGGTGAAAAGAAATTAATTCAGAATTATTCACCCAGCAAGAGAGAAATGGGGGACTGCTTCTTGATCTGATTTGATGCGTATGCTTCCCTTGATCCTTGTTGTAATGGATTTAATCTGACCCTTCTTAGCTTTTCAAAGCTTCTTGAAGTTGAAATTAGGGTAGATCTAGGCTGGACAATGTTGAAGTCGATTCTTGATCAGGCTTCTCTCCAGCTTCTGTATTCTAGCAGATTACTTTTCAGATCTGGCTTTTCAATTTTTTCTCCTCTTCTTCTTTTTTTTACCTTCTGTAGAGTTGATCTCTTTATATAGACTCTGTCAAAGGTAACCGGCTGATCCGGTTAATAACTGACATCTGCCAGTTCCGACAGTTCTGATAGTTGTCAGAACCTCTAGCTTGATTTCTGTACTTAGGAAACAATTCTGCTTGAAGTGTTGAAACTTGACTGTTGGATGTGTCGACATCAATCCTGTGTGTCAACACTACTCTTGTAGTGATGTCAACATGCTTCTGAATGTGTCGACACAACCTTCACCTTGTCTCGACACAGCTAATGTAGAATGTGTCGACACTAGTCCTGAGTGTCGACACAGTTGTATTCAGTCTCGACATTGCTTGTATAAAGTGTGTCGACACTTGTCTTTAGTGTCAACATAGTTATTCCTTGTCTCGACACAACTTGTGCAGTGTGTGTTGACACTAGTCCTGAGTGTCGACACAGTTGCTTTCTTGTATCATAGTGTCGACCCAAGTCCTGCGTATCGACACAACTTTCTCCTTGTCTCATCATTTCTTGTTTAAGTGTGTCAACACTAGTCCTGAGTGTCGACACAGCTACTTCTTATCTCAACACATCTTTGACAAAAGTGTCGACCCTTGCCTAGTATCTCGACGCTTTTGTACTTAGCTTTATTTGTCTGCACACAAGAACTTAACATTCATCAAATATAACTATGTGTATATCATTGAGCTGAAAGGACTTCTTCAAATCAAGTATATTGTGACCAATGTACTCAACAATCTCCCCCTATTTGGAGAAGTCATAACTCTAGTTCAATGATATACAACATGATACCAAAAATATTAAGATTAAGACATTAAGATTACAGTGCAGTACAATATGTGAAATAACACTGATAAAAATACATATTTAACAACAATATTGTTGAACAGAATGTAAAACAAACAATTTCAATCTTAATTAATAGCACAAGAAATGTTACGCCAACCAAAATTTTCACTAATTGTTTGTCAACAGGTTTACAACTATAAACTTTAATTATACAAATTTTACAAAACAAGTTTGATGAGATTTAAAACTAAGAACATTCTGTGGCAGCTCTAGTTCTTTGATAACTATGCCTTTTCCAGATTGTATCTTTGCTTTTACCTCAGGCACCTTGTCATCAACAACCTTCTTTCCTTTGTCATCCTTAGCTTTTGCAATTGCTTCCTCTTTCAACATTTATCTTTCAAAATAATGATAGGTCTTGGGGAAATATTTATTGGGCTCAATAGAATTTGCAGGAATCTTTCCTTTCTTCAGATCTTGTCTGAACTTCTGGATAATCTCTTGTTTCTTCAAATATTTAGTCCATTCTTGCTCTTGATACCATTTTCCCCTATCTGTCATATTTGCATTGACTGCCTTCCATGTAGTAAGAATTATTGATCTGGAGATTGTACTCCACTGCTCAAAATCTGGTCTACCCTCAGCTTGTTCTCTAAACCATTTCTTGGAAAGCTGAGTTTCTTTTTCTTTAACTAAGGCAGATTCAGACATCTCCACCTCTTCACATATAACATTTTGAACTGAAGGTGGAGGACTGTACATGTGTTGGACAATTGTTTGGATAGCCTCCAATGTAACTTATGTTATAGGATTGTACATTATTTGCTCAGCAACATGAGTTCCAGTAGCATGAGGTGCTTCAAGTTGAGCTAGTTGAAAAACAGACTCAGCAGTTTAATCTCCAGCATACCATAGGGGAGGATAACCTAAAGTGTCTCTGATATTATTTGATATCTAGGTAGCATGTTCAGAACTGACCCTTATCATTACCCGCTCCCCCTTTATGATTTCTCTTTCTATGTGGTCTCTTAGATCATTTTTGTGAAACATGACTTGACCATATAGATAATTTATTTCATATATTAAGGAATTCTCGAGTTTAAGTAAGTGGTCATCTAACTTTTATCAGAATCTTTTAAATTGGTAAGTAATGAGGCTGAACGGGGTGTCAGTTGAGTTTTCATGTCCTTTGTAGCAGCAGCTATTTTGTTTTCTAACTCAGTAAACTACTCAGTCAACTTAACCATTGTATCTGTATGCAAAGTAGTCTTGTTTTCATCCAAAATTCTTTGATTTTTAAGGACATAGCCTTGTTTGACAACCATTTCATCTGTAGTTGTTTTTGCTTCTTGCTGTTGTTTAGCAATATAGACTACAACATTAGCTCCTTTCTCAAAGAAATTAGTCATGTCTGTTTTCAGGAAATTTACTTCAAATATGATTGACTTTATATCCTGAGCCAGCTGAAACTGCAACTCTTTATTGCTTTCATCTACATACTTCTCTAGATCCTTCCTTTGCTTATCCAGCATTATCTGAATTTGTACTAGCAGAGAGCTAGTATATCCTGTAGGAGCAGTTGGTGTCCCAGATTGTAAATACTTTTTGTAGCTTTTGCTCCTCTTCTTAATTTCAGATAAGTTTCTTTTCTTCAGCTGAGACTCGACTTTTTCTTCAGATTCAGAAGAATTTATCTCTCAAATTGTTGGTGTCTCCTTGGTTTTTCAGTATCTGGGGCCAACTCCCCCTTAGCTCTTGTACCTTTCTCAATAATGTTGAGACTTTCTAAGTTAGCATTTGCATGCTGAATTTTAACATCGGGAACTTCAATCTGAGGAATTTCAGTTATCGCCCCTAGATGTAAGTTTCTTTAGACAGAAGAATTCCTTCTTCAGTCTCTTTTGGAATTTCATCCTCCATTTCTTTCTCAGATATTTCTTGTTCAGGTATCTTTGATTGTTCTAATTCTTATACAACATCCATTATTATAGTGGTAGTTGTATCCATTGTCAAATTAGTGAGGTTCTCCCCCTCAATGAGATCGTTTTGTGGAATGTTCTCCCCCTGCACCTGATCACATTTTTCCAGGTAAGAGTCTTGGAGACCTTCTTTGATCTTCCTCAGTATCTTTATCTGAACTAAACTCCACTTGTTCCTCAGAATCACTTGATGACTTAACTTCCTCTACCACTACTTTCTTGCCTTTTACCTCCTTTCTCTTCTTGTGTTTTGGAGTCTCCTTAGACAAAACTCTATCCCATCTTAATAGAATTCTCATGTACATTCTTCTCATATGATTTATCTTAGACCCAATCTTCTGATTGATACTATCTGAAATTGCCTTTACCAGATACAAACTAATAATTCTGCCCATATTGGGCTTCTGAATCCATTCCGCAATCTTATCAAACACTACCCTGTTCCAATCAGTCTTGATCCTGAAAATAATCCTTGTCATCAGGCTAAACATAAAGGTTGAAATCCTGTCATGTGATCCAGTCTTGCAGAGGAGCACCTTTCCTATTATTTCAGATAAAAATTTACCCTGGGAATTCATTCCCTTCCTGTTTAGTGAACTACCAAACCTAGTGGTTGGAGCCAGTCCACACCATTCTAAGGCCTCTGCAGTCTTGCTTGAATCCAGTTCATCTTCCTGAGCAGTTCTAGGAATCTGAAAGTCTTTAGCTAGCCTTTTGATTGTGACCTTTACCCTTGCTCCATTCACACTGGATTTTATCTTGGCTATCTTAGGGTTTTGTGAAGCATTGGAATAGAACTCAGATACTTCTTTCTTCCAAATCTATTTGGTTCAGAAAGCAAATACTCAAGACCTGCCTCTTTGACAAGGTCTATCACATTCTTGATCTCTTCTTATGCGGAGAAGAATGTGTTTCGCACCAGTTCATAACCCTCATTGATATTTTTGTCCATCTTGGGTGCCATTTGAGTTGAGAGAGCTTGAGATTGAGAGGTGTCGACTAATGATTTCTAGGTCTCAACACTCAGTGAACAATCTCTCAAGTTTTCTAGTAAGCGTAGTCGACAACTCCTTATACCACATATTTATAGTAACTGTCTGCTGAAGGCGAGAAGGCGCGCTGCATTTAGTAATTTTCTAAATATTGGGAAATATCTAGTGTCGACATGGAAAACCTACTCTGTCGAGATGTGTCGACTTAGGTCGACACAAGGTTCATGTCTCTCGACACAGACCTCTGGGTCTCGACATCCTTATGTCTCGACACTAAATTTTAATGTCTCGACACATTGCATCTAATCAGTGTTGACACACTGTCTGGTGTCTCGACACACGACTAATTATTGTGTCGACACACATTCCGGTGTCTCAGCAAAATACTGCCTATAGTGTCGACACACACTGTGGTGTCTCGAAACAATTCTTTGACTTAGACAAAATTTGTGTTCTGAATATAATTTCTTGACTTATATCAAGTCTTTCTTGGTTATTTAGATGTGATGACCTGGTTAGTCATCTTTTATAAGTTGTATAAACTTATGTTGTTACTAACTGAAAATGTTTACTCAATGTTCAACATACCTAGTTCGAATTTAAAGTAAATGAACTTGCTTTCATCTAGGGGTTTTGTAAAAATGTCAGCAACTTGTCTTTCTATTGCAGTATACTGTAAGCTAATATTTTCTTTTTCAACATTCTCTCTGAGAAAGTGATACTTTATTTATATATATTTAGTTATACTGTGTGAAACAAGATTATTAGCAATAGAAATTGCACTAGTAGAATCACAAAACATAATAGATTTACTTAGCTATACACTGTAGTCCTGTAGTTGATGTTGAATCTACAACAACTATGCATAGTAGCTTCCAGCAGATATATACTTAGATTCTGCTATAGAAATTGCAACATTGGTTTGCTTTTTGCTGCTCCAACTTATGAGTCTTTTCCCTAAAACTGGCAAGTTCCAGAAGTACTCTTTCTATCTTCTTTACACCCTGCAAAATCTGCATCTGTGTATCCTGTGAGTTCAAAATCACTATCCTTAGGATACCAAAGCCCAAGATTGAGTGTTCCCTTAAGATATCTCAATATTCTCTTAACAACAGTATAATGAGACTCTTTTGGGCATGTTTGGTACCTTGCACAGACACATGTTGAGAACATAATATCTGGCCTACTAGTAGTCAAATATAGGAGTGATCCAATGATGCCTCTATACGAGGTTTCATCAACTGGTTTCCCAGATTCATCCTTGTATAGTGACACATAAGAACCCATTGGAGTTATAATGGTAGAAGAATTCTCCATACCATACCTCTTAATCAACTCCTTAGTGAACTAAGACTGTGAGATGGATATACTATCCTCAGACTGTCTAACTTGGAATCCCAAGAAGAACTTTAGCTCACCCATACTGCTCATTTCAATCTTGCCTTGCATAATCCTAACAAATTTTCTACATAGCTTGTCATTAGTAGACCCAAAAATTATGTCATCTACATATATCTGAACTAGGATGCTTGGACCTTTGATGTCCCTAAGGAATAATGTCTTGTCTATCTTTCCACTAGAGAACTTATTCTCTATAAGGTAGACAGGGTCTCATACCAGGATCTTGGTGCCTGTTTTAACCAATACAAAGTCTTGTGCAATCTAAAGACATGGGAGTTGAGTTTAGAGTTTACAAAACCTGGTGGATGCTCTACATACACTTCCTCCTTTAGTGTACCATTGAGGAATGTTGACTTTACATCCATCTGGTAGACCTTGTATCCTTTGTATGCTGCATGAGCTAAAAACAACCTTGTGTCTTCTAGCCTAGCTACAGGTGCAAAGGTTTGGTCAAAGTTTATCCCTTTCTCTTGTCTATATCCTTTACCACTAATCTAGCTTTGGTCTTAACTATAACCCCATATTCATCTAATTTATTCATATAAATCCATTCAATGCCTATAACATTATGATCACTAGGTGTAGGAACTAGACTCCAGACTTTGCATCTCTCAAATTGATTGAGCTTTTCTTACATAGCCATAATCCAGTTGGGATCTAAATTGGTTTCTCAAATTTTTTAGGTTCTACTAGAGAGAGAAAGTTTGAGTATAGAACTTCATTGTGATGTCTACTTCTAATAGTTACTCCTAGTCTGACATCACCTATTATTTGATCAATAGGATGATCTTTAAGTTTTCTAACTGCTACTGGCAGGTGCCTACCATCACCTAAATCTGTAGGAAGATTAGGATGATTCTCTTCCTCCCCCTGAGCAGTTATTGTATCTTCTATAGGAATTTCTACATTGTCTCTAGTGTGTAGCTCTAGATCAGGTGAATTATCTAAATTTGACTTTTCCATCCTAGAGTCTACATCACCTAGACTAGAGTTGTTAGAAATCTCATTATATAGTACAGAAGTTTAATCAAAAACTACATTAATAGATTCCTCTACAACTTGATGTTTCAATTTGTAGATCATGTGTGCTTTGCTGTGTACACTATACCATACAAAGATTCCTTTATAGGATTTCTCTGAAAACTTAGTTAGATGAGTTTTCCCATTGTCCAATATATAACACTTACTACCAAAAATTTTGAAGTAGGACAGATTTGGTTTTCTGCCTTTCATTAGTTCATAGGGAGTCTTGCTATGATTCTTGTTGATCAAGGCCCTATTTTGAACATAACATGTTGTGTTCACAGCCTTAGTCCAGAAATATTTTGTGAGAGATGTATCACTCAACATTATTCTAGTAGCCTTAATGAGAGTTCTATTTTTCCTCTCAGCAACTCCATTTTGTTATGGTGTTCTTGGAGAGAACTCCTGAAAGATCCCTAGTTCCTTATAGAAATTTGTCATCTTTTCAGATTGAAATTCTGTATCATGGTCACTCCTAAGCTTGACCACAGAACATCCCATCTCATTCTGAACTTGTCTGACAAAATCATCAAGGATGTCTAGTGTTTCAGACTTTCTCCTTAAGAAGAATACCCAAGCAAACTTAGAGTGATCATCCACAATCACATAGGTATATGACTTCCTACCCAAACTAAGAACTTGCATAGGACCAAATAGATCCATATGAAGTAAGTACAGACACCTCTTAGTGTCTTTGGACTAAATGTTCTTAAAGGAGACTTTTGTCTGTTTGCATTTTTGACATACTGGACAAAAGCCTTCTTTAGAGCATTTGAGTTGTGGACTGTTTCTAACTAAGTCAATAGAGAATAGCTTGCACATAGATTTATAGTTTAAGTGAGCTAGCCTTTTATGTCATTGCACACACAAAGAGTCTTTTTCACTAGCTATAAGGCATACAGGTGATTTCTCAATTACACTTAAGAAATTTAGAAAATAAATGTTCTCACACCTAGTGTAACACCCCGAAGTCAAGAGGATCATTTTGAGCAAAATCTGGTTCAGGCATGGGTGACACGACCTGGGACACGGGCGTGTCCCAGGGCGTGTCAGTTGACACGGCCTGCGACACGGGCGTGTCGCAGGGCGTGTCGAGGTTGTGTTGATGATCGGACTTGGTGTCGACGATTTTCGCTCGACATCGTCGAGAGGGGCACACGGCCCAGGACACGGCCGTGTCGGATGCCGTGTCGAATGCTCGACGAGTGTTACCCGACGATCGTCGAGTATCGAGTTTCTAGTGAGGACACGGCCTGTGACACGGGCGTGTCACAGGGCGTGTCAGTGGGCGTCGAACTCAACTCGACGTCTCGGGTTAGGGCGTGTTTGCAGGACACGGGTGTGTCCTGGTGCACACGGCCAGGAACACGGGCGTATGCCAAGCCGTGTGCCAGGCCGTGTGTAGTCTCGGGTTGATTTGGGATTATTTCTATTGAGGAACACGGCCTCAGACACGGGCGTGTCTGAGGGCGTGTCGGGTACACGGCACGTGACACGGGCGTGTCACACGGCCGTGTACTGGTTGGATTGAGTCGGTTGTCTGCCGCTTAGGGGGACACGGCCTGTGACACGGGCGTGTCACAGGGCGTGTCAGGCCGTGTTCAGGGTTTTCTGGCCAGATCTGAGCCGTTTGTTTCCCTCTTCTTGGATCCAGTGGCTGGGCTTTGTCCAGGTGTCTAGGAGGCCGAGAATTAGAAGATAAATTCTCTTATCTTCTCTTCTCCTTCTTCTTCATCTTCATTCCAAGAGAGAGAAAGAAGAAAGGCCTAAGGGAGAGAGAAGGGAGGAGTCTTCCAGCTGCTGTAGGAGCTGCGGAGTGCGGAGCGAAGATCCGAGAGCGGATTTGTGAAGGCAAGGCCGAGGCGGTGATTTCCATCCGGCTACTTCATGGTGCCGAAGCGATCTTCAAGGGTAACGATCTCCTTCTTGGACATCGAAGTCCTTTCTCTATACATGTGCTTGGAATCCTCCACCAAGAGGTGGATCGCGGAAGTGATTCCTTTGTTGTGTCTGCATTTAGAGCCGGAAATATAGAGTACGGTGTAGGCATGCTGTGTGAAGCCCATCTGGACCGGTAGTCTGGATTGGTGATGTTCATGGGTAAACCGGAGAAGACTCCGTGGCTTTAATGCTGTGCAAAACGGATTTCTGTTGTGATTAATGTATGGATGTGATGATTGTAAGGAGACTTTGGTGAAGCTCCTGGATATGAGATGATCAATTGGTAACACGCCTGGTTAGTGCGAGATACGCCCGGTGTGTTACACCACTAGGGTGGGTTGATCCAGTTAAGGTAGGATCGATGGGTGGCAATGCTAGGGGAGCCGAGTTAAACCCGGGTTGCTGCACCACATAGTGTGGGTCGATCGGATTAGGAGGGGGATCGATGGGTAGATAATTCCTGGGGAGCTTGGATAAACCCGGCTTGCTACACCACGGAGTGTGGGTCGGTCTGCTCTGTTTGTGATGCTATGAGGATGGACCTCTGAGTGGCTTGGGCGGGATGTCGCCAGCCTACGAGCTGGTGGACTAGGGCCGGTCAACCAACAAGTTAAAACCTCGAGAGACAGCGGTGTACGACGGTGGATTCCGGTACGCCAAGAAGGTGCCCTGAGTGCACAGAGCGTTGGTGGACTCCAGCGTTTGTGATGTGATGTGTTTGGTAGTTAGTGGAATAAAGAGAATGATCTATCTATGATGTGATTTGGTGATGTTTGCTGATGCTTGATGAGAAAGGAAGCACTGTATACAGGGAAGGAACCACTACCCCGGGTAGGGGGTAGGGTCGTTATAATGGGTCAGCAATGCTGACCGTTACTTTGTTTTCTGTGTTGGTTTGGATGATGAATTGCAGGTGCTGCGGTTTGGAAAGAATAAGTGGATTGGCTAGCCTGGTGTAGTCCTTGAGAGCTATATGAAGAATCATGGTTGGATTTCATGTGTGGCCGGCCTGCGTGCCGATGTACGAAACCATTGATGTGAAAGAGGAACCTGTAAGGCCATAAGGCCAGGGTGTGTGAGTTGTATACATTCCTGGTGTTTTTATATAAATGTGGTATTTATATATGGGTGGACATTCTGGTTTGAGTTCATGTTAACAAGAAAAATGCTGCGCTAGAATGGAATGAGTTAAGGACACACATAGATTTGATTTCCACACGTGATTCCTTCGCTTGTTTGTGCTATATGGCGTGGGGCCCCGGCCGGACCCACCGTTATATGTCATGTGACAGGTGGGGGCGTTACAAAGTGGTATCAGAGCCAGGTTGAGATTGTTTGGGAGGAGAGAACATAATTGAACTCATGAATGTCCACTAGGAATGTATGTCATGCACATGCTGTGCGTGCGGGTGTAGTCAATGTAGCAGTCCCATTATGCTTTGGTCGTATTAATGGTGTTCTGTACATTGATAGGTGGCGAGGGAAGGAGCTGGGCCGTCTGAGCCCCAGCGGTCGGATGAGAGTGCAGCACCCGTGGAAGCGCCGATGCCTCCCTCGGCAGAGGCCATACGGGTGGTAGCGGAGACAGTGCTTGTAGTGTTACAAGCACAACCAACTGGACATGCAAGACCTGGTGGAAGACAAGAGCATGCTGCCGAGGTGGTGGAAGTGCAAGCGAGTGACGACGCATTGTCACGTTTTATGCACTTTCCTCCACCGACGTTTGGTGGAGCGCTCTCACCAACGCAGGCAGAAGATTGGTTGGCAAGAGTAAAACGGATCCTAACCGCAATCAGGACGGTCGAAGAACAGAAAGTGTTGTTGACCACTTTTCTGTTGGAAGGAGATGCGAGATTGTGGTGGGATGAAATTGAAGTGCACCACTTGGCAGGTCGAGGTTTAATGGAAGTTTCAATGGAGGAATTCTCCCAAATCTTTTTAGCCAAGTATGTGCCGGTGTCGCAGAGGATTGCGATGGAAAATGAGTTTCTCCGCTTGGTGCAGGGTGAGCGAGATATTGATACCTACCTGCATGAGTTTACAAGATTGGGGAGATATGCAGGATCTACCTTTGCGGAGGAAGCGCAAAAGACAAATCGGTTTTATGGAGGATTGCGGGATGAATTGAGGTTGGCACTTCCGAGTTCGGCGAGCCAAGGCTTTCAGGCGTTGGTCGATACAGCTCGTGCCTTGGAGAAGGATATGAAGCGAGTACGAGAGAATAAGAGACTGACAAGGGAAAAGTCAGAGTTTAAAATGTCACCACCGGATCACTCGGAGTTTCGACGACAAGAGAAGAAAAGATTTAGGCCGGTGGAATTAGCTCCGTCGACTGTTTCTTCGGGGGCGACGTATGGGCCAGGACGTGTGGATACACGTATATGTTATAAATGTGGGCAGCAAGGACACATCGCAAAATTCTGTTGGAATGTCCCTCCAGGGAGTGAGAAAAAGACAGGTGCGTCATATGAAGAAAAAGGGAAAGCAGTGGCCGAATCATCTGCACCCCGGACGCAACCTAGATTGCATGCGATGGAAGTGCAAGAGCCGCAAAGCTCAGTTGGTGAAATTCAGCCTCGAGCGTTTCATTTATCATTAAATCGTGAATTTCAAAATCGGGAGGCTGAGCGGAAGTGAACTGTGATGTGAATCATGTCGATGCTCTGAAAGCTGTGTATGTAAACTATGTTTTGATGAATAATAGTTGATGGTTGATGTAAATGATGTTTATATCTATCGTTGTCGATCTCTATAATAGCTTGGTGCACGTGTGATTGTGCCGAAATCAATCAATTATGTCGTTTTGTTTGAGGTCTTATGTGGTTGAATGTGCACAAGTGGAAGCTAGGGATGTTTGTTGTGTTGTTTATTTGTTAGTGTGTGCGGAGGCTTGGGGTGTATGAGTTTGTGATGTTGTGACTGATTGGTTGTTTGGAGTCAAATTTCGAGGACGAAATTATTTGAAGGGGGGGAGGATTGTAACACCCCGAAGTCAAGAGGATCATTTTGAGCAAAATCGGGTTCAGGCATGGGTGACACGGCCTGGGACACGGGCGTGTCCCAGGGCGTGTCAGTTGACACGGCCTGCGACACGGGCGTGTCGCAGGGCGTGTCGAGGTTGTGTCGACGATCGGACTTGGTGTCGACGATTTTCGCTCAACATCGTCGAGAGGGGCACACGGCCCAGGACACGGCCGTGTCGGATGCCGTGTCGAATGCTCAACGAGTGTTACGCGACGATCGTCGAGTATCGAGTTTCTAGTGAGGACACGGCCTGTGACACGGGCGTGTCACAGGGCGTGTCAGTGGGCGTCGAACTCAACTCGACGTCTCGGGTTAGGGCGTGTTTGCGGGACACGGGTGTGTCCTGGTGCACACGGCCAGGAACACGGGCGTGTGCCAAGCCGTGTGCCAGGCCGTGTGAAGTCTCGGGTTGATTTGGGATTATTTCTGTTGAGGAACACGGCCTCAGACACGGGCGTGTCTGAGGGCGTGTCGGGTACACGGCACGTGACACGGGCGTGTCACACGGCCGTGTACTGGTTGGATTGAGTCGGTTGTCTGCCGCTTAGGGGGACACGGCCTGTGACACGGGCGTGTCACAGGGTGTGTCAGGCCGTGTTCAGGGTTTTCTGGCCAGATCTGAGCCGTTTGTTTCCCTCTTCCTGGATCCAGTGGCTGGGCTTTGTCCAGGTGTCTAGGAGGCCAAGAATTAGAAGATAAATTCTCTTATCTTCTCTTCTCCTTCTTCTTCATCTTCATTCCAAGAGAGAGAAAGAAGAAAGGCCTAAGGGAGAGAGAAGGGAGGAGTCTTCCAGCTGCTGTAGGAGCTGCGGAGTGCGGAGCGAAGATCCGAGAGCGGATTCGTGAAGGCAAGGCCGAGGCGGTGATTTCCATCCGGCTACTTCATGGCGCCGAAGCGATCTTCAAGGGTAACGATCTCCTTCGTGGACATCGAAGTCCTTTCTCTATACATGTGCTTGGAATCCTCCACCAAGAGGTGGATCGCGGAAGTGATTCCTTTGTTGTGTCTGCATTTAGAGCCGGAAATATAGAGTACAGTGTAGGCATGCTGTGTGAAGCCCATCTGGATCGGTAGTCTGGATTGGTGATGTTCATGGGTAAACCGGAGAAGACTCCGTGGCTTTGATGCTGTGCAAAACGGATTTCTGTTTTGATGAATGTATGGATGTGATGATTGTAAGGAGACTTTGGTGAAGCTCCTGGATATGAGATGATCAATTGGTAACACGCCTGGTTAGTGCGAGATACGCCCGGTGTGTTACACCACTAGGGTGGGTTGATCCAGTTAAGGTAGGATCGATGGGTGGCAATGCTAGGGGAGCCGAGTTAAACCCGGGTTGCTGCACCACATAGTGTGGGTCGATCGGATTAGGAGGGGGATCGATGGGTAGACAATGCCTGGGGAGCTTAGATAAATCCGGCTTGCTACACCACGGAGTGTGGGTCGGTCTGCTCTGTTTGTGATGCTGTGAGGATGGACCTCTGAGTGGCTTGGGCGGGATGTCGCCAGCCTGCGAGCTGGTGGACTAGGGCCGGTCAACCAACAAGTTAAAACCTCGAGAGACAGCGGTGTACGACGGTGGATTCCGGTACGCCAAGAAGGTGCCCTGAGTGCACAAAGCGTTGGTGGACTCCAGCGTTTGTGATGTGATGTGTTTGGTAGTTAGTGGAATAAAGAGAATGATCTATCTATGATGTGATTTGGTGATGTTTGCTGATGCTTGATGAGAAAGGAAGCACTGTATACAGGGAAGGAACCACTACCCCGGGTAGGGGGTAGGGTCGTTATAATGGGTCAGCAATGCTGACCGTTACTTTGTTTTCTGTGTTGGTTTGGATGATGAATTGCAGGTGCTGCGGTTTGGAAAGAATAAGTGGATTGGCTAGCCTGGTGTAGTCCTTGAGAGCTATATGAAGAATCATGGTTGGATTTCATGTGTGGCCGGCCTGCGTGCCGATGTACAAAACCATTGATGTGAAAGAGGAACCTGTAAGGCCATAAGGCCAGGGTGTGTGAGTTGTATACATTCCTGGTGTTTTTATATAAATGTGGTATTTATATATGGGTGGACATTCTGGTTTGAGTTCATGTTAACAAGAAAAATGCTGCGTTAGAATGGAATGAGTTAAGGACACACATAGATTTGATTTCCACACGTGATTCCTTCGCTTGTCTGTGCTATATGGCGTGGGGCCCCGGCCGGACCCACCGTTATATGTCATGTGACAGGTGGGGGCGTTACAAAGTGGTATCAGAGCCAGGTTGAGATTGTTTGGGAGGAGAGAACATAATTGAACTCATGAATGTCCACTAGGAATGTATGTCATGCACATGCTGTGCGTGCGGGTGTAGTCAATGTAGCAGTCCCATTATGCTTTGGCCGTATTAATGGTGTTCTGTACATTGATAGGTGGCGAGGGAAGGAGCTGGGCCGTCTGAGCCCCAGCGGTCGGATGAGAGTGCAGCACCCGTGGAAGCGCCGATGCCTCCCTCGGCAGAGGCCATACGGGTGGTAGCGGAGACAGTGCTTGCAGTGTTACAAGCACAACCAACTGGACAGGCAAGACTTGGTGGAAGACAAGAGCATGCTGCCGAGGTGGTGGAAGTGCAAGCGAGTGACGACGCATTGTCACATTTTATGCACTTTCCTCCACCGACGTTTGGTGGAGCACTCTCACCAACGCAGGCAGAAGATTGGTTGGCAAGAGTAAAACGGATCCTAACCGCAATCAGGACGGTCGAAGAACAGAAAGTGTTGTTGACCACTTTTCTGTTGGAAGGAGATGCGAGATTGTGGTGGGATGAAATTGAAGTGCACCACTTGGCAGGTCGAGGTTTAATGGAAGTTTCAATGGAGGAATTCTCCCAAATCTTTTTAGCCAAGTATGTGCCGGTGTCGCAGAGGATTGCGATGGAAAATGAGTTTCTCCGCTTGGTGCAGGGTGAGCGAGATATTGATACCTACCTGCATGAGTTTACAAGATTGGGGAGATATGCAGGATCTACCTTTGCGGAGGAAGCGCAAAAGACAAATCGGCTTTATGGAGGATTGCGGGATGAATTGAGGTTGGCACTTCCGAGTTCGGTGAGCCAAGGCTTTCAGGCGTTGGTCGATACAGCTCGTGCCTTGGAGAAGGATATGAAGCGAGTACGAGAGAATAAGAGACTGACAAGGGAAAAGTCAGAGTTTAAAATGTCACCACCGGATCACTCGGAGTTTCGACGACAAGAGAAGAAAAGATTTAGGCCGGTGGAATTAGCTCCGTCGACTGTTTCTTCGGGGGCGACGTATGGGCCAGGACGTGTGGATACACGTATATGTTATTAATGTGGGCAGCAAGGACACATCGCAAAATTCTGTTGGAATGTCCCTCCAGGGAGTGAGAAAAAGACAGGTGCGTCACATGAAGAAAAAGGGAAAGCAGTGGCCGAATCATCTGCACCCCGGACGCAACCTAGATTGCATGCGATGGAAGTGCAAGAGCCGCAAAGCTCAGTTGGTGAAATTCAGCCTCGAGCGTTTCATTTATCATTAAATCGTGAATTTCAAAATCGGGAGGCTGAGCGGAAGTGAATTGTGATGTGAATCATGTCGATGCTCTGAAAGCTGTGTATGTAAACTATGTTTTGATGAATAATAGTTGATGGTTGATGTAAATGATGTTTATATCTATCGTTGTCGATCTCTATAATAGCTTGGTGCACGTGTGATTGTGCCGAAATCAATCAATTATGTCGTTTTGTTTGAGGTCTTATGTGGTTGAATGTGCACAAGTGGAAGCTAGGGATGTTTGTTGTGTTGTTTATTTGTTTGTGTGTGCGGAGGCTTGGGGTGTATGAGTTTGTGATGTTGTGACTGATTGGTTGTTTGGAGTCAAATTTCGAGGACGAAATTATTTGAAGGGGGGGAGGATTGTAACACCCCGAAGTCAAGAGGATCATTTTGAGCAAAATCGGGTTCAGGCATGGGTGACACGGCCTGGGACACGGGCGTGTCCCAGGGCGTGTCAGTTGACACGGCCTGCGACACGGGCGTGTCGCAGGGCGTGTCGAGGTTGTGTCGACGATCGGACTTGGTGTCGACGATTTTCGCTCGACATCGTCGAGAGGGGCACACGGCCCAGGACACGGCCGTGTCGGATGCCGTGTCGAATGCTCAATGAGTGTTACGCGACGATCGTCGAGTATCGAGTTTCTAGTGAGGACACGGCCTGTGACACGGGCGTGTCACAGGGCGTGTCAGTGGGCGTCGAACTCAACTCGACGTCTCGGGTTAGGGCGTGTTTGCGGGACACGGGTGTGTCCTGGTGCACACAGCCAGGAACACGGGCGTGTGCCAAGCCGTGTGCCAGGCCGTGTGAAGTCTTGGGTTGATTTGGGATTATTTCTGTTGAGGAACACGGCCTCACACACGGGCGTGTCTGAGGGCGTGTCGGGTACACGGCACGTGACACGGGCATGTCACATGGCCGTGTACTGGTTGGATTGAGTCGGTTGTCTGCCGCTTAGGGGGACACGGCCTGTGACACGGGCGTGTCACAGGGCGTGTCAGGCCGTGTTCAGGGTTTTCTGGCCAGATCTGAGCCGTTTGTTTCCCTCTTCCTGGATCCAGTGGCTGGGCTTTGTCCAGGTGTCTAGGAGGCCGAGAATTAGAAGATAAATTCTCTTATCTTCTCTTCTCCTTCTTCTTCATCTTCATTCCAAGAGAGAGAAAGAAGAAAGGCCTAAGGGAGAGAGAAGGGAGGAGTCTTCCAGCTGCTGTAGGAGCTGCGGAGTGCGGAGCGAAGATCCGAGAGCGGATTCGTGAAGGCAAGGCCGAGGCGGTAATTTCCATCCGGCTACTTCATGGCGCCGAAGCGATCTTCAAGGGTAACGATCTCTTTCTTGGACATCGAAGTCCTTTCTCTATACATGTGCTTGGAATCCTCCACCAAGAGGTGGATCGCGGAAGTGATTCCTTTGTTGTGTCTGCATTTAGAGCCGGAAATATAGAGTACAGTGTAGGCATGCTGTGTGAAGCCCATCTGGACCGGTAGTCTGGATTGGTGATGTTCATGGGTAAACCGGAGAAGACTCCGTGGCTTTGATGCTGTGCAAAATGGATTTCTGTTTTGATGAATGTATGGATGTGATGATTGTAAGGAGACTTTGGTGAAGCTCCTGGATATGAGATGATCAATTGGTAACACGCCTGGTTAGTGCGAGATACGCCCGGTGTGTTACACCACTAGGGTGGGTTGATCCAGTTAAGGTAGGATCGATGGGTGGCAATGCTAGGGGAGCCGAGTTAAACCCGGGTTGCTGCACCACATAGTGTGGGTCGATCGGATTAGGAGGGGGATCGATGGGTAGACAATGCCTGGGGAGCTTAGATAAACCCGGCTTGCTACACCACGGAGTGTGGGTCGATCTGCTCTGTTTATGATGCTGTGAGGATGGACCTCTGAGTGGCTTGGGCGGGATGTCGCCAGCCTGCGAGCTGGTGGACTAGGGCCGGTCAACCAACAAGTTAAAACCTCGAGAGACAGCGGTGTACGACGGTGGATTCCGGTACGCCAAGAAGGTGCCTTGAGTGCACGGAGCGTTGGTGGACTCCAGCGTTTGTGATGTGATGTGTTTGGTAGTTAGTGGAATAAAGAGAATGATCTATCTATGATGTGATTTGGTGATGTTTGCTGATGCTTGATGAGAAAGGAAGCACTGTATACAGGGAAGGAACCACTACCCCGGGTAGGGGGTAGGGTCGTTATAATGGGTCAGCAATGCTGACCGTTACTTTGTTTTCTGTGTTGGTTTGGATGATGAATTGCAGGTGCTGCGGTTTGGAAAGAATAAGTGGATTGGCTAGCCTGGTGTAGTCCTTGAGAGCTATATGAAGAATCATGGTTGGATTTCATGTGTGGCCGGCCTGCGTGCCGATGTACGAAACCATTGATGTGAAAGAGGAACCTGTAAGGCCATAAGGCCAGGGTGTGTGAGTTGTATACATTCCTGGTGTTTTTATATAAATGTGGTATTTATATATGGGTGGACATTCTGGTTTGAGTTCATGTTAACAAGAAAAATGCTGCGCTAGAATGGAATGAGTTAAGGACACGCATAGATTTGATTTCCACACGTGATTCCTTCGCTTGTCTGTGCTATATGGCGTGGGGCCCCGGCCGGACCCACTGTTATATGTCATGTGATAGGTGGGGGCGTTACACCTAGTGTCTGACAAGATGATCTCTTGATCACTTGGATTCCTTATCAGACACTTGTCATTGTGGAAAACAATTTCATAACCTATATCATAAAGCTGACTTATGCTTATTAGATTGTGGTTCAATCCTTCCACATAAGCCACTTTTGTGATGGTGACTAGGTCATTAGAAATGTTACCATATCCTTTGGTGAGTCCTTTCTCTGACCCTACAAAGATGACTTTTGATCCATTCCTAACTAAAGAGTAATCCCTTAACAAACTCCTTGTTCCAGTCATGCGCTTGGAACAGTCACTATCTAAGTACTATATTGGCCTTCCTGTGGTACATGGTTCCACCTGCAAACACAGAATTAATTCACCTTAGGCGCCCAAATAGTTTTGGGGACTTGGTTCATGTTATGCTTTACTATGTGAAACACTGCATGCTTTCTAAACAAAGCTGGTTGAGTCTTATATGAAGGTGTTGTTGGATTATACCAACAATCTAGGGCAAAATGCCCAACCTTCCCACATCACCAACACTCAAATCGATTTTATCTTTTCTTTGGTTGCACATTTGAAGTTGTTCTTTTGTGCAACTTAGACTTGACATAAAGCTTCCAAGGTAATGGGGCAAAATTTACATACTTACCTTTCAGGTTTTGATATCGTGCATTGGGACCAGCTCCAAGAATTCCTTGGCTTCTTGGCTTGATCACCTTTTACGGTGGTTTTTGGTCTTTATTGCCTTTAGATGTCTCTCCCTCCCAGCAAGGCTCATTTTTGACATTGTTGGTAGTGCACTCAGAACTCATGTGTCCAGGAACACATGATTCATTACATCTGTTAGAAGTCAGATGCTTGGAAGATAACTTAACTGGACCCATTGGGGCTTTACCCTTAGGTTCAGACTTCTTAATAACTTTTTTATTTTTTCCATAACCTACACCACTTCTAAATGGTGCAGAAAATATATCTACGATAGGTAGCACTGACCTGGGTTTTGAGAACTGAGTCAGGAGCTGTCTTTCCTGGGTGAGCTTTGCTTCCAGGTCCTTATCAGTCTTGACATGTTCTACTATTATTTCTGCCTAGCTATCTATCTTGTTAGTTAGTTCTACAATCTTTAGTTTTTGAAGGTCCAACTTTATGTTGGCCCTCTCCAACTGTAGAGATACTCCCTTCAAAGATTCCAATTCTCTAGCATGATCCTTAGCAAGCTCTTTGCTTGCAATCAAGGCCTCTAATATCTTCCCATATCTGTTGATAAGGGTATTGAAATCAGCTTCAGTATCTAAATCATGTTCTCTATTATTAGAGGAATATGAAAATGATTCATTTTCTGACGTTGAAAAAAAATCTGATGCAAAATTAGGAGAGATTGGTTTTACCTTAGCAGGACTTGAATAGTCCTGATCTCCTTCTCCTGACTGGGTCTCCTCAATAGCCATTAGGCCCATGAGAGCCTCCTCCTCTTCTGATTCAGATGAATCAGACTCACTATCAGGCAGTGTAGACTGCTTCTTTGCTAAGAGTCTTTTGTCAGCCTTCTTGTGTTGTCCGGTCTTCATGTTCTCTGACTTTTTATCCTTTCTTTTTGTTGGGCAATCAGCTATGACATGCCCTTGGCTGTTGCAACAATAACATACAATATAAGCCTTAACATATTTATTCTATGAAGATCCATACCTATCCCAAGTTTTCTTCTTCCTGGGTTTCTCTAGATGATTGGTATTCTTGAGTGAAGAATCTCCAGGTGGACCCTTCCAGCTGCCCTGCTTTCTTCTCCTCAATATCATTTGAACTGTCTAGAGAAGAGAGACAGTTCCTCCTCAGTCATGTCTCCTCCTGATAAGGATGATTCTGTACCCTTAAAGACTGTGTCTTGTTTCTCTATGAGTGTAGACTTTTCTCTGACCTTCCTGGAAGTCTCAGCCTTTAGGGCCAAGGACTTTTCTCTGTTGTGTGCTCTAGCTGAATCTTCTTCAAACTTCCTGAGATTGAGTTGTAACTCATGGGACAGCAGCTTGCCAAATAGAACCTGGGCGTCTATATTGGATAAATTACTCATTTCTCTTATTGCACAGATCTTGATGTCTCATTCCTTATTCAGGGACCTCAAGAACTTGTCATTGAGTTCATAGTTATTGAAGTTCATGCCATAAGTCCTTAGATTGTTTATAATTCTGAAGAACTTTTCAAAACATTCATGTTGGGAATTATGCTCTACAATGTTCCTCAGGATTTGAAGGGGCATCACCAATCATATTAAGAAGCATAATGCATTTGATGTGTGCTCTAGTTCATGCATGCAGGTAGTCCATGATTGGGCAGGTGAAGAAAATGGTCTAGTAGTAAAACTCAAATTTCATCGAGCTCAGCCCGAAGTTCGTCGAGCTCAGCATGCTCGTCGTCGAGCTCAGCTCAACATTCCTTGGGATAAGCACAAGAGCTCAGGTTTCAAATTTCGTCGAGCTCAGCTTGAAGTTCGTCAAGCTCAGTTTGCAATTCATCGATCTCAGCTTACAAATTGTCGAACTTAGCTCAACACTTGTTAAGCTAAAGCAAAAAAAATCAACTAAGGCAAAAAGCACTGAGACCGCTAAGAAGATCAGAGTTCGTCGAGCTCAGCCCACAGATCGTCAAACGCAGCTAAAGCCAGAGAAACTGACTAAGGAAAAAAGCACTGAGACCGCTGAGATAGCTAAGAAGAAGGCATTGAGACCGTTAAGACACCTGAGATAGCTGAGAAGAAGGCATTGAGAGCACTGAGACAGCTGAGACAAAACTGGCTGAATTTCTCTAAGTCCAGAAGCGTTGAGTGAAGCAGGTTCACTCAACGCTTCTAATGAAGAAGGAGGCGCTGAGACAAAACTAGCTAGATTTCTCTAAAGCATTGAGTGAAGCAGGTTCACTCAACGCTTCTAATGAAGAAGGAAGCATTGAGACAATTAAGAGGAAATCCGCTGAGATAGAAGATAGTCTCAGTTGAGAAGCAAAGACCGCTGAGATAGAACTGTTGGGTCCATTGATCCCAATATCCCAGATTTGTAAGAAGTCAAACGAGTCAATGACATGCACACATAATGTATTTGATGTGTGCTCTAGTTCTTGCATGCAGGTAGTCCATGATTGGATAAGTGAAAAAAAATGAGTTGTGCAGAAAGACAAAGTAACGGTCAGCTTTAGCTGACCACTTATAACGACCATACCCCTTACTTGGGGCAGTGGTTCCTTCTATGTATACATTGCCATATCATAATCATTTGAATCTAGTAAATCTACTAATCACAATCACATCACAAATGTCGGTATCCACCAGACGCTCCGTGCACTCAGGGCACCTTACGGTGTACCGGACTCCGCGGCAACACCACTGATTAGAGGTTATTAACATGTTGGCTGGCCGGTCCTAGTCCACCACCGCGCAGACCGGTGATATTCTGCCCAGACCACTCAGAGGTGAGAACCTCATGACAAACTTGAGCATTAACAAGTCGATCCACCATTATGGTGCAGCAAGTAGGGTCTACCTCACTTCCTCCCACACCTTTCCAGTAATCGACCTATCCACCAGGAGCAGGTTGACCTTTCCCGTTGCCCAATACGTCAGTAGCGCAGTACTAGATGCGGGTCGGCCTTCCCTCCTGAGTAGCCACAACTAGCGCCCACCGCGCTCATATCACAAGGGACGCGCAAGCCCCCCCCCCCCAACAAGCAATCATACAACAGAGCTTACACATACAATTCATATGCATCCATCAAATACACTGAGTCTTCTCCAGTTTACCCATGATCATCACCAATCCAGTCTAACCGTCTAGATGGGATTCACACAGCATGCCTACGCCGTACTCCACACTTCCGGCTCTAGATGCAAACTCAACGAAGGAATCGCTTATGAGATTCACCTCTTAATGGAGGATTCCAAGCATAAGCAAAATAGAAAGGACTTCGATGTCCAAGAAGGATATTGTTACCCTTGAAGATCGCTTTGGCGCCATGAAGTAGCCGGATGGAAGTCACCGCCTCGGCTTTGCCTCCACGAAACTGCTCTTGGATCTTTAATCCGCACTCCACAGCTCCTTCAGCAGTTGGTTCTCTTTCCTCCTTCCTTCCCTTGCTCTCCCTTTCTCTTTCTCTCTCTCTCTCTTAACATGAGAAGAAGAAGAAGGAGAATGAAAAATGAGGGAAGAAACCTCATTCTCGGCCCCTTTTAACCACCGGGAAGAGTTCTTTACCATTAGATCCAGAACAAGGAAATGAATGGCCAGAAAATGCTGACGAAAACACTTTTCGGGCCTGACACGCCCTATGACACGCCTGTGTCATAGGGCGTGTACCTTAAGCGGTACACGAACCGACTTATTCTGACTTATCTACGACAAGATGACATGCCCATGTCACGCCCGTGTTAGCCAAGTCACGCCCGTGACACAGGGCGTGTAACCCACTCGAGACCTACTCGAGAGGACTTAATCGAGAGAAAACCAACTACTCGAGTACCTAGATAGGACACGCTCGTGTCACAGGGATGACACGCCCGTGTCACCCCCTCTTACTCGAGTACTTTTCCACCTACTCGAGTACATTTCGACCTATACGAGAACTACTCGAGTATGAGCGGGACACGCCCGTGTCACAGGTCGTGTACCTTCTTTCTCGAGTATTCGTCGACCTCAACTAGTCGAGAGAAAATCGTCGACCAGGGGAGGACACACCCTAGGTCATCCCCCCTGATACGCCCGTGTCACGAGCGTGTACCTCCCGAAAATTTGTCGAACAAATTTCGGCGACCACGCGCCTATCTGCTCAACCCGAGCAGGACACGCCCTGGGACACGCCCGTGTCCCAGGCCGTGTCACCCAATCTCTTTCCATTCTAAAATTTGGGTTGTTACAAGAAGTTAACCAATTTGTTGTTGCAGATTATGCGGCTAGCATTGAGAAACCAGGGACTTGGTTCTGACGGTCAGTCAGGGATCAGTGCGGCTTGCGGTTAGCAATCGGCGGTTTACAACAGGTCATGATTTGCGATGAGGAGGTCTTCTCATCTGCTATATTTCTCAATTAAATAACTATCCGCTTCTAGCGGTCTGTATGTTCAATTCAGCAGTAGCTGTTCGTGGACTCCGATAGCTAGACAACCTTGCGGTCATGCGGTTTGCAGTTTGCGGATAGGTTCTTCAGCTTTGAATAATGGGTTGTCCGCACGGTTAGGTTGCAGTCTGACGACTTGATAGTTTCAGCGGACTCCTTAGTTCTGTTCGACGGAGTTGGCAGTTACTGGTTCAGTCCGCCCGGCTTGTGTTTGTCTTGTATGTTTTTACTTTCTTTGGGTACATTGGTGAATCATGTCTCACCATGCATACTTCGCATTGTAAATAAGATTGATATCCAAGTTTCTTGTTCTTTCTATTGTGCTGGTATTATTTGGACTGGTTTGGTTGAGTGTTCCTGTGACCTGTTCCCATTTTCCGCTTATTATAAATTTTCACAAATACCACTACTAGCCTCACCCTAGATCTCTCCATGACCTAGTCATTAAACACACGGTGGTGATTTCCCCCTAAACCACGCAAGAGCCTAGTCGTCACTCACAAGGCGGCGATTTCTCTACCATTTACAAAATGAATGAAAATAATAAGAAATCTGAAATAAAAAAACTCTCTCTGGTCTTGTGCACTAAAAAAGACGATAAATTCTTGCAAAGATCGTCGGAGTTGAAAAGCAAGAACGGTCCCTTCTTCGCTCTTCAACTTGCCTGGGCACTAAGGAGTTTTTCTGGTTCCACTGAGTTATCAGACTGGAGATTACATGATAAAGGATTTTGGAGGTGTGTAACGTCAATTTCCCGAAATCTAGGCCCTATATTGTTTTTGCGCTATCTCCCGACGATGGGTAGGTATTGCCTATGATATCTTCATTTGCTGCCACGTGTCTCACTCTGCAATTATCGCACCGTCGAGATGGATATCGTGTACGGAATGCGGAGCTATCGCGTCGCGATAGCTGGATATCGCGTGGCGATATCGTTGCGTTATGTGCTACATGCTGAAACCGTCAAAGCGCCGAGAATATGGTTGAGTCATCAAGCTATCGCCTGGCAAAAGGTGGATATCGTCAGCGATATCTCTACTTTGTAATCTTTGTTGTACGTCGTCAATCTAAAAATATCAGAGTGTAATGCATGTGATATATGTGCACCATAAACACACTATGATCAAATACAACCGAGATTTGTTATTGTCAAACCAAGGAGTCGGAGTGCATTCTCCAACAATCTCCCCCTTCTGATAATAACAAATCCACTTGGAAAGAAATCATCTAGGATCTATCGTAATGGTTATAAAATATGATAGGCAACATATGAACATGAATAAACTTCTTTTGGTATTAGCAAAAGAAGATGGATATAGGATGTAGGTAGTTAGAGAGCATAAATATAGTTTAAGAGTGTGAAGCGAAAACGTATCATAATAAAGTTGGAAGAATTTGAAAATAAAGGAGTGAAGGTTTGGACAAAATATGCTTTACAGAAGTAAACAAGATAATGCTGATTTATTAGGAAAAAAAATTAAACAGTGTGAAAAATATGCATACTACATAGTAAACATAAACTTTGTGACATTCATGCAAAAATATCGAACAGATGTATGGAAGTGGAGATAGAAATGTAGAAATCATTTTCAGTCCAATTCTCTTGAGAAGAAATTTTATAATAGATAATGAAATGTACAAGTTGTGTTGTGATAAATAGGAACAAGTGAAAAAATTAAAAATCACATGAAAATGTGAAATGTAAACACAGAACATTGAAGATACAGAAACAACTTAGTACTCATTTCGGAATTCATTGCACGTTCTTAAAAAAATGGCCACAAATTTATGCACAGGTACTTTACGATTCTTTTCAAGGTGCTCAATCTCATAATGCTCATGAAAACTTATCAGGAGGGTGAGTAGTGTTTGGCGGAGTATCCTGAGCATATTTTTTGAATAATAGTTTTGCCTTTTCCATTTTTTATTTATTATTTTTTTCATTTGGGTCTCTGAATCCACTTGTATATCACAAATACATAACTTTGTAAAAGCCATGTTAGGTAAAAAAAAATATGCAAGAACTAATGATAAAGAAGTTGTGTGATGTATTTCAAATAGTCAACGTGTAACAAAGGCACGTCATGTAAATTGAAAATTTCTTAACACTTGTATCATACCAAAAAGTGCATTTGTGAAGTCAAAATCAGTTATAAAATATTACTCATACTTAGAGACATGTGAAAACAATTTGAAACATTTACTACTCAGCAGCCCATGATAAAATAGAAGATATTCTAAGCGTGAAATTATGTACACAATGTTATATGAAACTTGAAAAATGAAAAAATCACATTGAACAACTTCTAAGATTAACAAACCAACAAAAACTTGACTGAAAGATGTGTAGCATATATGAAACAAGTGGTGATAGAAAATTCGAATTTTTGAGCAAAAAACACTATCAAATTTTATATATAAGCCGTATCTGATTTCAGATTTCATTTCTCCCCCTTAATTCCTAAAGCCCTATTGCGAGAGACGAAGTGTCGCCGACGGAACCCTTAAATCCATGGTATTTTCTTGATTATCTCTTGAAACTTTTTAGGGATCTTGTTTTTGAAGTTGGGTTTGAAAATCCTTTGTGATCAAAAAGAAATTTCATGAAAAAAAATTGGATTTGATGATTTTAGAAATACCTTTGAAAAAACTAATTTTTAGGGTGAGTTCTTCATGGACCTAGTAGATTTATAATGTACAACCCATATTTGTTGGGTGGGACCAAGATGCCTCAAGGACCCAGATTGGGCTATCTTTGGGCTTAAAATTTGATCAGATAAGAAAGTGGGCGGGAGGGCTCTTGCCGTAAGTGGGTGGGAAGGCTCTCGCCCTGGGGTCGAGTAACGCCATTTCGTCGAACGTCATTCGTCGAACGTTATTCGTCGAACACAAATTCGTCAAACTGAGCCTTCGACTTAAGTTATTTTTGTCGAGCAGGTTTAGGTTTAGGCCATAGCTGAACCAGGGCAAGCGGGAAGGCTTCCTCCCTAGGCAAGCGAGAGGGCCCGCGCCTCGGGTCGGCGGAAGCCCTTGGCGTTGAGTGATGCTTCTCCACTTAACGCTCCCGCCAGCCCTTGGCGTTGAGTGATGCTTCTCCACTCAATGCTCTCGCCATCCCATGGCATTGAGTGATGCTTCTCCACTCAACGCTCCAGCCAGCCCTTGGCATTGAGTGATGCTTCTCCACTCAACGCTCTGCCAGCCCTTAGCGTTGAGTAATGCTTCTCCACTCAATTCTCCCGCTCAACCCAGACCTGAAATTACCTAAATACCCCCGGGTCTGCATTTAGCTCCTCAGAACAGTGGAGTTTGGCTATTGGCAGACCAGCCCAGGGGCATTTTAGTAATTTTATGGCAGCAGAATTACGCTTTTTGTAGACTAGATATTGAAAATCTATAAATAGACCCACATGATACCTCAGAAGGTAGATTTTCTCATACTCTCATTTTTCCTTCTAGAGCTTTCTGAGGTACTCCTAGCACAGCAATTGGCTTTGGAGGGCAAGTACTCAGAGAACTTCCGGGTTAGAGCAGAGACCTCCCAGCTGAGGCTTTGGGTCAGTTCTTAGTCCTTTATCACTAGTTAGGGGTTGAGGTTTGAGAGAAATAGGTGTCGGCTACACCCCAAGGTCCGAACTCTCGTTGAGGCTAGTTTTTGGCTTCAACATATAACATATATAGAGTTGTGTGAATTTTGTTCATGTTGTAAAGGTAAAGATATGCTAGATCTACGAGTGTTAACATGATTTTTCAAGGTTTTGCCTTTATGAGTTGGAGAAGATGATGAATAGTATTTTCATGAATTTGTGTTGTTATTTTCAAACCTATCTTCCTATAGGTGGTAATTTAAGTTAAGTAATTTAAGTTAAATGATACCAAATATTATCATTTTGAGAAGTTTTTTTGGGGTTTTTAAGCATTTCTGGCTATCGCCCGACGACAGCCACTGACAACCGATGATAGTGAAATTCGACACGTTTTCTCGAATGACTTGTAGGAAATGGCTCATAGCTCCAGAGCTCGTAAGAGTCCATCTAGCAACCCACACTCATCATACCAATCATATCCTGGGATCAAAAAACCGACTATAGATGTAGCCAAAATTGTTAAATTCAACTCAACTCGTGACGCTGATGTGTATGACAAGCTAGCACATGTAGGTATAATCTCTCTGATTATTCCTGATATGTTCAGTTCAATTTTAGTCAGAAAATTTTATAATCATTTAGAAGACCCAAACCATACTAAAATGAATGGAGGTGTTAGATAACGTATTCAAGGAGGAGTTGTGGAGATAACCCGTGATGACTTAAGAAATGAATTTGGGCTTATCTTCAGTACAAATGTCTTTGATGTTGTTGAGAATTATAAGAAAGAGAGAAATTGGCCATGGTTAAATGAGAGTCTTAATGGAATTCCTAAACATACAAATCTAATTCAAACCACCGCTTCTCTCACTACTGAAGAATTTTTAATTCAAGACATTTTAAGAAACACGATTATGCTCTAGGAGGGACGCACCAAAAAGATCACTACTCAATTGGCATTGGTTACATACATGATTATGGAAGGAATGTTGTTTGATACTGCTAACTTAGTCTTGTCGATTATTCGATATATTTTTAAGATGAAAAATTCGACAAGAAAGAAGACCAATACTCTTCCACTAGGAAGTATAATTCAACGCATTATATATCAGAAATACAATTGTGTTCGGCAAAATTTTTATGTAGATGATTGTACTCCTTCTATATATAATACAGATATGACCCAATTTCTTACCTCTACTACTGCGAGACCTGCTCAGTGAGAATCATCGACTTCAACACGACCACCAATACCACGAGGAGGGTCCCTTTGTGAAATGGTTTATGATATTAGTGATAAACTAGATGAATGCACAGCTAATACAAAGGCACAGCTAAATGGAATGCAGAAGTTTATGAAATTTATAGCTAGAGGATTAAAACTAAAGGCAACCCTGACAGAAGAGAGAATAGGAGAGTCTAATGGTGGATCCTCCACAACATTCTATTCGTTGTACGCGCCGACCGAGGGAGAGAGGACAGAGCTCTAGTGAAGATCAACTTGAGACAAGTATGGAGGATAGAGGGAACTTCTGAGTTGATGAGATGACAAGATATTGACTTTTGGAGATATCGCCCGGTGACATTTATTGTCACCGGTGATAGTGAGGTTTTTAAATATTGCTGTTTAATGTGTTTCAAAACTTCTGTGATGTTTAATTATGTCAAGATTATCATGTTTTAAAAACTTATCTAGGTGTATTAATTAAAGCTTAGCTTGGTATCCATGGATTTAATTAACTGTTTTTAAAATTGTTTTTAATTTTTTAGTTTGAAATATCCAAAATCCCTAACTCTAGTTTTAGTGAAGAAAAATGAGAATCAAGAAGAGTTTTAGTAAAAATATCGGCAATTTGTGACTCGATTCCTATAAAATTTATTTTTGCATTATACTTTTTGATATGGTCTCTAATAAAAAGATGTCGGACATCTATATGTTTAGACCGTGAATGATGTACTGGATTGTAAGTTAGATCTATTGCACTTTTATTATCGCATTATAATTTTATGGTATGTTGAAGTACCCCAAAATCTTTTAAAGTTTATTTCATCAAAAGGGCTTGTACACAACAACTACCTAGTTCAATATATTCGGTCTCATTGGTGGAGAGGGAAATAGAATTTTGTTTTCTACTCGAACATAAATAAGTGAAAGGCCTAAAAAGTGACAAGTGTCACTTGTGTTCTTACGATCTAAAGAACAACCAGCATAATAAGAATCAGAATAACCACATAAGATAAAATCATCATTATGAGGATACCACAAACCTAATTTAAAAGTGTGATGTAGATTTTATAAGTTTTGAAAAATATCCAAACTAAACTCTCAACTAGGCAAGTGCACCTATCAAAATTTAGTATAGGAAATATCGTATTTAAACTCGGGGACCGTTGAGTATTTGTACTCACAAGGAAGAACTATTATTTTATCGATCGGAAAATTGGTTTTTGCAAAAATGAAAACAAACGTTAAATTAAGAGGAGAAATTCGATGAATAAAAGGCTAGCACTTGATCTGGAATCCCTTTGGGCTAGAATAAAATCCACAAAATTAAAAAGCACAAGCATCTAAATTATTAACTTCGACCGCGAAGGTTCCAAAGCTACGAAGCGCCTCTCTCGAGAATACGCATTCGACTAACCTTAGGTAGATCGATTAAGACCTCTCGGCTAGTCGAAAGACCTAAGCTTGCTTTATGCGGTGAACCTCACTAATGGAGTTGACTCCAAGGCGGAAGAATTTTGCGTTCCTCTCTCGAGGGGTGCAAGAAACTCTCTTTATCCTTGAGTGATCTACTCGTATCCGCAACCTCTCGGTAAATCTAGGATACGAATCTAAGCTCGAATAAACATAATTTGCAACTTATGAATTTGACGAAAATTTAAATCAAAGATAAATCAAAGTATATAAAATGGAATGCTTGCTAATTTGAGATCAAAAATAAGAATTTTATTCTATTCCAAAGTTCATCATGATCAAGTGCTAATTGGGAAATTAGCTACTCATCATGATGGGAGAATTACATGAAAGCATAAAGAAAGACATGATTAAAGAACGACTTGAAAATAAAGGTTACACTATGAATTGAAAATGCAGGAAAACAGTAAAGAAAACATAATTAAGCTCCCCAAAAATCTCCTCCTGAGCATCTGAAGCTGTCTGGAATTTATAGAAAAAGTTGTTGGGCGGTCACGCCCCTAGGTCACGCCCGTGACCTAGGGCGTGTCGGTCTCGGAACCGTCGTCTTCAAGTCCATTGAACGTTGGCGCGAAACCGCCAAAAGTCGTTAATTTGCGGGTCACGCCCCTAGGTCACGCCCGTGACCTAGGGCATGTCTTGACGGTTGTAGAAAAACGGCGGGAAGCAGAAACAGCGGGAATAACTCCGGCCGTTGTTGGAAGGGTCACGCCCATAGTCACGCCCGTGACCTTGGGCATGTCTTGAGAAAACTCCCAGCGCCTGAAACTGCAGCATTAAGTCGGCACGCCGGGATGTCACGGGGTTAGTCACGCCCGTGATAAATGTGTCACGCCCGTGACCTGTTGTGCAAATAGAAACTGCCGTTGACTGGAAAAATGGACCAAACACTAGATGTCACGCCAGGAGTACACGCCCGTGTGATGATGGTCACGCCCGTGACCTGAGGGCGTGTACTTTTAATTGGCGTGGCAGATAGCTCTTCCACGCGCCGGTTTCACGCCAGTAGGTCACGCCCGTGACCTTGTCGGTCACGCCCGTGACTTTGGCGTGTACATTTGAAATTTTCCTGATTTTGTCCAGTTTTGTCTCCTGGTCAACCCTATAGACTCCAAATTGAAATTTGCAGCCCAGATTGCCCTGAAATAAGAAATTAGAAAAATTCAATAATAAAATTACAAAATATAATTATAAACTACTTAATTATTAAATAAAAATAATATAAAATATGGACAAAATTAGAGTTATCAAATACCCCCATACTTACTCGTTTGCTCGTCCCGAGCAAACAACTTCACATGGAGAGTAGAAAAATTTTAACGCTAAAAACGAAAATTGAATATAAGAAGTAGAATGCGAAGTCTTATGCCTATGCTTATAGTAATTATTGTAGAAGAACCTACTCAGCATACAAATTAGTTTTTCAATTTTCTAAAATGTGTTTCCACTTATTATTTTTACTTCAAAGATGGAAACACGATAAATCTTCGAATCATGTTTAGGGAGAAAGTAGCGTGTTTGCTAAGATAACATTGCACAAATCGAAGATCGGGATACCCTCCAAAGAAATCCATCAATGTCGATGGCCATAGGCTTGCCCTTTCACACTCTCGTCACGGCACTAGGTTAACTTATAAGCACAAATCAGTAGTACTTAAGTAGGTTGGAATATAGGCTTAGGTTTTTGGTTTGGAAAAACAAAGATAAATGCGATGGGTAGACACACCAAAACCTAAAGAGAGCTTGCATACAAGAAATAAATTGAAAAACTTCGCCAATTCCTTTGTTTTTTTTTCAATATGTTGAATATTTTTTCAACTTTCTCTTTTTTTTTGGTTTTTTTTTCTTAATTTTTTTTTATTTGTTTTCTTTTAGAGGAGAAGTGAAAAATAGAACAACTCTTATATATTTTTTCAAAAGCCACCAAAATAAAAAGGCTCCTAATCACACATAAACTGGTTTTATCTATAATTTCAAGCTCGGTTTTAGGTGTGTAATTAGGATGCTTTTTAGGCTTTGGTAAAGTGTTGGTGAAGCTATAACAAAAGGAAGGGTATAGGCTCAAATTGGCTTAGCAAGGGTAAAACGTTAGGTAAGGGTGCAAAGGCTCAAACTAGCCAAAAGAAATGCCTAAATCCTTTTCATGCTAATGAGTTTAACCTATGCAAAGTCTTGAGAATAGCTAGAGGGCAAGTTCTAGACATCGAGAAAGAATACCTCTTTCTTGATCCGCGAAATATCTCTCTAGTAAACTTCTACACACTCTCCTAAAATATTTTTAGATTTTTCCGGTTTCCAAGTAGAAGTAAAATAAACTATTTCTACGCATTCAGAAAAATAAAAATCTAATTGTATGCTGAATATTTAATTCTACTCAAATTCTACTAACATGTGCACTTAACTAGAAACACAGCATGGCCAACAGTTCTACTACAAAATTCAAAATTCTATTAAAGCATCAAAAATTTTCTAAACTTATGTAAAAGTTGAATACCTAGAATTTCGCATGTGAGTAAATAGAGAAATAAAGATCTCCCTAATTTTGAAAATAATCCTATTTTTTTGATTTTTGTATATATATTTTTTTTATTTTATTTTTTTGTATTTTTGTAAAAACAAAATTGCACAAAAGAAATAAAATCCCTTTTTTTTGTATGTTTTGCTTGAGAAATATCCCCTCATACTTAAACAAGACATTGTCCCCAATGAAAAATAAATAAATAAAGAGAAAAGATAGGAGACTTCCCTGAAGCGGGTCATGCAGCACCAAAATGTACCTGAAAGACAAAGCTGAAGCAAAACATATTTTTTTATTTTACGAAAAAGAAAAGATACATGTCAAAGGAAAAAAATGATAAAAAGAAAAGATACAATATGACGATCTACAATCCCAAAGAAAAAGAAAAACAGGCTAATCCTCATCGCTATGCTGCCTCGGCTCCTGATAGTGCGTCCGGAGGTCTGAAAACTCACGCTCAATAAGTGCCATGGAGGAGGTTTGATTTGTCGCTAGCGTGGTAAATCGACTGTCAAAACTCACAAATCGAGCGTCAAAATCGGTCTGCATCGTATCTAAGCAAGAGACGCAAACTGGCGATCCCAATAGCTCTGAGGGCCGGGATCGGAAGAAGGGTCCTGCGGTGGTGGAGGAATCTGGGGAGAGTGAATAGTGTCACTGGGACCGGCACCGTAATCAAGGTCAAGATCTCCACCACCGACTGAGGGGGGAATAGCCTCAAACTCTCCATCACGTCACCGCGCTAGGCCGAGGGCCTGAAGGGTCTGGAACTGGATGACTTGCGGCGTCTGGACGCACCTAAGGCGTGGAAGAGCATCCCAAATGCCGAGCTGCTTCGCGAGGAAAGTGATGAAGTTCCCGCCGTGCACTGCTCCCAACCTCGCATTTTTGGCCTGGTGCCGAAAGAAAATTACGAGCAGATAACCAAGGTTGAGGGGGACCCAGTAAAACATACTATATAAATATAGTAAGTCTGCCCGAGTCACCACCCCATGGCTATCACCGCGACCAGAAATAGTGAAGGTAAGGAGGTTGTGGAGAATACGTAAAGCAGGAGAAATGAGTTGGCTGCCTTTGGATTCCTTTGGGGTGTAGGGGGCGGTGTCACTACTGATTTCTGCCCAAAAGGCGAGAAGGTTGACATCGGTCGGGAAATCAGTAATTAAATCGAGATAGGCGGGAGATTGGGAAAAAGCCTCCGAGCAGAAGCCCATGACGACATTGAGCTCGCGGATGGTGAGCTGATGCACCGTCCCACCTACGCGAAAGACGATGAAGTCGTCATTGGCCGCCCAATGGAACTCGAATGAAGCCACGAACTCAACGGTGAGTTCAAGAAAGGCATGCTCGGAAATAGAGAAGAGGGAACTCCATCCAGGGGTGGATAGAAATCCCTGTACCAAATCCGCAGCTCCAAATGTGGCGAGGATCGCCCAATCTAAAATGCGGAACACGCCAAGGGGTTTGGCGCGTCGGCGCTCACTGCGCTCTTGCTGTGTTTGGTTTTGAAATAGGAGCATGGCTTCCGTTGCGGCGGGATCCGCTGGGTGCTCGGAGGAGGAAGCGGTGGAGCGAGGGTGGTGGCGAGGCATTTTGGAAGAAGGGAGAAGAAAGAAGGATTCGGGTTAGCAAAGGGAGAAGAGAAGGGTGGATGGTGTGGAGGAAGAAGAGGGGAAAAATCCCTATTTATAGGGTTTTCGGGTAAGTCACGCCCCCCTATCACGCCCGTGACAGGGGGCGTGACAAGCACGGGACAAAAAGAAAAGAGGATCCGAGGCCTCCTGCCTCGGATTCCCTAGTCACGCCCCAGAGTCACGCCCGTGACTCTGGGCGTGTAAGGCGTGTCCGATGTAGGAATCCAATGCGCTGGCATTGGATTCCATGGCCACGCCCCAGGTCACGCACGTGACCTGGGGCGTGTCTCTTAAAAAAAATAAAGGCAAAGGAATCCGAGGCGTTGACCCCGGGTCATGCCTCAGATTCGATAACACGGCCCAGGGTCACGCCCGTGACCCTGGGGCGTGTATCTGAAAACGAGAATAAAAAAAAATTTGTTGACTTGTTTTTTTTTGTTTTCGGGCGAGTCACGACCGTGACTTGCCAGCGTCACGGGCGTGACACTAACTGTCACGGCCATGACTGGGCAGGAAGAGAAGCTTCCCAGCTTCACTTCGTCGAACGAAGTTTCAGGCTAGCCACGCCCGTGACCAATGATGGTCACGCCCGTGATAGTACAGAAAGACGAACGAAACACTGCGTTCGACGAAACCACTCTCGGGTTTCGCTCGACGAACTCAGCACGACTCTGTCACGCCCGTGACCCATAGGTCACGCCCGTGACAGAGGTGTGTACGGGCAGGAAAAAAATTTTATTGTTTTATTTTTATTTTTATTTTTATTTTTTTTCTTTAAAGATTCAAATAAACGATAATAAATCAAAAGTTACCGACTTGAAGAAACACGTACACTTGACGCTCAACTCCGTCGATCGTCACGCCGAAAAAAAATGTCCTTCAAACCTGCAAAAATTTAAGTAAAATTAAAAATAAGAAGAAAAGATAAGTATGGGGTGCCTCTCACAAGCGCTTTGTTTATTGTCATTGAGCTCGACCAAAGCGGGGCACTCGTTTATGGGTTCGGGAGGTTAATTTCCTCCCGGTACTCATTAGTAGTATCGCCGGCGAGGAATATCTTCAACCGGTGTCCATTCACTTTAAATTCGTCTTGTTCCGGGTGCGAGATAAGCACTGTCCCATAGGGCCACACCTCTTTTACAATAAAAGGGCCGGACCATCGGGACTTGAGTTTGCCCGGAAAAAGTCGGAGGCGCGAATTATAGAGGAGAACTTGGTCTCCCGGTTTGAAATCTTTATGGTGCTTAATTTTTTTTATCATGATAAAATTTTGTGCGCTCCTTATAAAGTTTATTACTTTCATAGGCTAAGGAGCGCCACTCATCGAGCTCGTTAATTTGGAATTTCCGAAGCTCGGAGGACAAATTTTCATCTAGATTTTAAAATTTAAGCGCCCAAAAGGCGCGGTGCTCAAGCTCAACCAGTAAGTGACATGCTTTCCCATAGACCAATCGGTACGGTGTACAACCGATAGCGGTCTTGTACGCGGTCCGATAAGCCCAAAGAGCATCATCAAGCTTTACCGACCAATCCTTCCTACTAGTAGAAACCGTTTTCTCTAAAATTCGTTTGATTTCACGGTTAACTACTTCTACCTGGCCACTTGTTTGAGGGTGATAGGGGGTGGCTAACCTATGTGTAACGCCGTATTTAGACAAAACCTTAGCGAATTGTGCATTACAAAAGTGAGTGCCCCTATCACTAACTATTGCCCGCGGTGCTCCAAATCGTGAAAATAGTTTTTTGAGAAATTGGGTCACGACTCGGGCGTCATTAGTGTGAAGGGCTTGCGCTTCCGCCCACCGTGACACATAGTCGACCGCTATCAAAATATATTTATTTCCATCCGATGTTGGTAGCGGTCCAACAAAGTCGATCCCCCATAAATCAAAAACTTCTATTTCTAAAAATGTATTTAATGACATTTCATCACGTCGGGAAATATTACCTGAGCGTTGGCATTGTTCACAATGACTTACATGGGCGTGAGCATCCTTGAAGATGCTTGGCCAATAGAAGCCCGCCTCAAGTATCTTCTGAGTCGTCCGATTAGCTTTATAGTGCCCACCGGCGGGTCCCTCATGACAATACTTTAAAATTTGTGCGCCTTCCTCATGAGAAACACAACTTCGCACTACTTGGTCCGCGCAAACACGAAAAAGAAAGGGATCCTCCCAAAAATAATTTTTCAAATCAGAAAAGAATTTCTTCTTTTCTTGATAAGAAAAACCATTCGGGAGGAGTCTCGCAACAAGATAATTTGCGAAATCGGCAAACCAATGAGTGGGGAGGGTGATTACCTTATGAATGGCGAGAAGGCGCTCCTCGGGAAAAGTGTCGTCAATGTCCTCCTCCATGAGCTCCCCCGAATTGGGGTTCTCCAACCGCGAAAGATGGTCAGCCGTCAAGTTCTCCGCTCCTCTCTTGTCGCGAATCTCCAAATCAAACTCTTGGAGTAGTAAGATCCACCTAATCAATCACGGCTTTGCATCTGTTTTTGCTAGTAAATATCTCAAAGCCGAATGATCAGTAAAAACAATAATTTTAGACAAAGTGAGATATGAGCGGAATTTATCAAATGCGAAAATTACGGCTAATAATTCTTTTTCGGTGGTCGTGTAATTTTCCTGTGCGGCGGTTAATGTTTTGCTTGCATAATAGATAGGATGAAAGTTTTTATTTATGCGTTGTCCTAATACTGCACCGACGGCAAAAGTACTAGCGTCGCACATTATCTCAAATGGAAGCTCCCAATTGGGAGCGATCATGATAGGAGCGTTAATCAATTTTTCTTTAATAAGTGAAAAAGCACGCAAACAATTTTCGTCAAAAATGAACGGCGCGTCTTTTTCTAACAAGTGGGTAAGGGGCTTAGTTATTTTAGAAAAATCTTTAATAAACCGGCGATAGAAACCGGCATGCCCCAAAAAACTACGAACGGCCTTAACATTTGAAGGGGGAGGTAGTTTTTCTATAGTTTCAATTTTTGTTTTATCTACCTCTATGCGCTTACTAGAAATTTTATGGCCTAAGACCAAACCCTCACGTACCATAAAATGGCACTTCTCTCAGTTTAAAACTAGGTTCGTGTCCTCACATATTTTGAGTACACGGGAAAGGTTTGCCAAACATAAATCAAACGAATCTCCAAAAACGGAGAAATCATCCATGAAAACCTCCATGATATCCTCCACTAATTCGTCAAAGATCGCTAGCATACACCTTTGGAAGGTTGCCGGCGCGTTGCACAAACCAAAAGGCATCCTTCGATAAGCGAAGGTGCCAAACGGACAAGTGAAGGTTGTTTTCTCTTGGTCCTCGGGCGCGATTGGGATTTGAAAATATCCCGAGAGACCATCAAGAAAACAATAAAATGAGTGCCCGGATAGCCGTTCAAGTATTTGGTCAATAAACGACAAAGGAAAATGATCCTTACGGGTTGCATCATTTAATTTACGGTAATCGATGCACACCCGCCATCCGGTAACGGTTCGAGTAGGAACTAACTCGTTTTTATCATTAGGCACTACCGTTAACCCTCCTTTCTTGGGCACCACTTGGACCGGGCTCACCCAAGAGCTATCCGAAATTGGATAGATGATACCCGCATCTAATAATTTTATTACCTCGGCCTTGACTACCTCCTTCATGTTAGGATTTAGCCGGCATTGAGGTTGAATAGTTTTGTGAGCGTGTTCTTCTAAAAAAATTTTATGGGTGCAAAAGGAGGGATTAATCCCTCTCAAATCCGTGATCTTCCACGCAATTGCGCGGCGTTTCAAAGTATGAGATAATTTAATTTTTTTCTTCATCGGTCAAGTAGGCCGACACAATAACCGAAAGTTTTGAATCCTTCGATAAAAATAAATACTCTAAATGATCAGACAATTGTTTTAGTTCTAGCGTGGGAGGCTCATCATAAGAAGTTTTCAAACGATCACTACCAATTTCTAAAAGTTCAAAAGTAGGTGCGTGCGTGATCGAGAGATTATCACTATTTTCATGAGCAATTAAATCTAAATGTTCTAAATCGGCATCATGATCAATAGAAGATAAAGATTTTTCAGAAAAAAGAAAAGAGTCTTCTTCAGGAGAAGCCTCCAAATAATAACATGAGTCGTCATTTGAGAGCGAGTTTTTCATAGACGTGTCAATAGTAAAGGTAACTTCTTCATCTCCGACTCTAAGGAGAAGTTTCTCATTACTAACGTCTATAATTGCGCGCGAGGTGGCAAGAAAAGGGCGACCGAGAATGAGTGGGACATCGGTGTCCTCTTCGATGTCAAAGATGATGAAATCTACCGGAAAGATAAATTTGTCAACTTTGACAAGCACATCCTCTATGATCCCCATAGGGAGCTTGACAGACCGATCCGCCAATTGAATGCACATTCTTGTGGGTTTAGGTTCTCCTAATCCCAACTTCTTAACTAAAGAATAAGGCATTAAATTGATTGAGGCGCCTAGATCGGCTAACGCACGTTTTACTACTAAATCACCAAACAAACAGGGAATGGAGAAACTACCCGGATCGGGTAATTTCTTAGGTAATTTATTAAGTAAGACTGTCGAACACTCCGCGTTCAATTGAACTGTGGAGATATCCTCAAGTTTCTTTTTATTGGATAAAAGATCCTTGAGGTACTTGGCGTATTTCGGCATTTGTGCGATTATTTCACAAAACGGTAGATTTATTTGGATTTGTTTAAACATGTCCAAAAATTTACCGTGATGTTCATCCACCCGGTCTTTTTGCATTCTAGATGGATAGGGAAGAGGTGTTTGATAAGCTTTTGGTTTATTAAAAGTAGAAGGCTTAGGCGGAGGAGAAGATGGAGAAATTATTACCTCCGTATCAACCGGAATTGGAGAAGTATCAACCGGATTTGGAGAAGTGGTTACCTCCTTCCCGCTCCATAGGGTGATGGCTTTGGCATGCTCCTTTGGGTTGGGCTCTGTATTGCCCGGTAGCGCTCATTGTTGACGATCGGAGAGCATTTTAGCGATTTGCCCAATTTGTGTCTCCAAACTTCGAAGAGATCCGGTGAGATTCCGGATGTTGGCATCATTTGTATTCGTATATTTAGTGAACAATTCCTCGAGATTGGGAGCTTTGGGAGCTTGCGGTGGAAAATAGCCGGGTGGAATCGTGTTCGGCGGGCGCGCCGCGTTCCCCGGATTACTCCAAGAGAAGTTGGGGTGATTCCTTATACCCGGGTGATAGGTATTGCCAAAATTGTTACCCGGATTATAAGGTGGCCGATTCGGATTACCCATGTAATCCACATGCTCGGCAATAGTAAAAGGCTCCCAATATTGGGGCTCACAGGTAGATTTGGACGAGGAAGCAGACATCTCGTTCATCTGTTTTTGCAGTTGCTCAACCTGGAGAGACAAACTTGAAACCGTATCAATTTCATACATCCCGGCCGGTTTAGGTGGTTTAGACCGAGGTGTACTCCATTGATAGGTATTCAAAACCATACCTTCTATAAGCTCTTGTGCGGCCGCCGGTGTTTTTTTATTAAGTGTTCCACCGGTGGCGGCATCGATATGTTGCCTAGTTTGAGAATTTAGGCCGTTATAGAAGGTTTGGATTTGTAACCAATCCGGAATTGCATGATGAGGACATCGACGAAGCAATTCCTTGAAACGCTCTCAAGTATCATATAATGTTTCTGAATCAAGTTGGGAGAAATAAGTGATATCATTGCGCAATTTAGCCGTTTTAGCCGGCGGAAGGTATTTCGTAAGAAATCTTTCCGTCATTTGAGCCCAAGTTGTGATGGATCCTCTCGGTAGAAAACCCAACCACTGCTTGGCTTTAGTGCACAATGTAAATGGAAATAACCTTAGCCGGATGACATCATCGGATACACCATTAATTTTAAAAGTATCGCATATTTCTAAGAAATTTGAAATATGCCCGTTTGGATCTTCATCTTGAAGCCCATCAAATTGTACATATTGTTGTACCATTTGGATGATGCTTGGCTTCAACTCAAAATTATTGGGGGCAATAGCGGGGCAAACAATACTAGATTGAGTCTCGTCCAAGTTTGGACGGGCATAATAGGACATAGTCCTTTGTTCAACCGCATTTGGCTCACCCATATTGGAAGAAGCAGAAGAAGGAGATCTAGGAGAATGGGAAGAAGAACTAAATGAAGAAGGAGAAGAAGAAGGCGGTGACGGAGAGAGGATTAATGAAGGATTAGGAGTGTCTCCTAAGGATTCCGTATCTTGAAAATTCGGAACTTGAAATCGTAAGCGGTGCCGAAGGGTTCGCTCGATTTCCGGATCCAAATCAAAAAGAGACGACGGATTCCCTCGGGTCATACACCAAAATAAGACAAAATAAAAAATTTTTTGATTTTGATATTTCTAAAACAAAAAGAAAATGATAAAATTAATAGAGCCTTGCTTTCAAAATATCAAAAAAAAAATTAATCCCCGGCAACGGCGCCAAAAACTTGATGTAGATTTTATAAGTTTTGAAAAATATCCAAACTAAACTCTCAATTAGGCAAGTGCACCTATCGAAATTTAGTATAGGAAATATCGTATTTAAACTCGGGGACCGTTGAGTATTTGTACTCACAAGGAAGAACTATTATTTTATCGATCGGAAAATTGGTTTTTACGAAAACGAAAACAAACGTTAAATTAAGAGGAGAAATTCGATGAATAAAAGGCTAGCACTTGATCTGGAATCCCTTTGGGCTAGAATAAAATCCACGAAATTAAAGAGCACAAGCATCTAAATTATTAACTTCAACCGCGGAGGTTCCAAAGCTACGAAGTGCCTCTCTTGAGAATACACATTCGACTAACCTTAGGTAGATCGATTAAGACCTCTCGGCCAGTCGAAAGACCTAAGCTTGCTTTAGGCGGTGAACCTCACTAATGGAGTTGACTCCAAGGCGGAAGAATTTTGCGTTCCTCTCTCGAGGGGTGCAAGAAACTCTCTTTATCCTTGAGTGATCTACTCGTATCCACAACCTCTCGGTAAATCTAGGATACGAATCTAAGCTCGAATAAACATAATTTGCAACTTATGAATTTGACGAAAATTTAAATCAAAGATAAATCAAAGTATATAAAATGGAATGCTTGCTAATTTGAGATCAAAAATAAGAATTTTATTCTATTCTAAAGTTCATCATGATCAAGTGCTAATTGGGAAATTAGCTACTCATCATGATGGGAGAATTACATGAAAGCATAAAGAAAGACATGATTAAAGAACGACTTGAAAATAAAGGTTACACTATGAATTGAAAATGCAGGAAAAACAGTAAAGAAAACAGAATTAAGCTCCCCAAAAATCTCCTCCTGAGCATCTAAAGTTGTCTGGAATTTATAGAAAAAGTTGCTGGGTGGTCACGCCCCTAGGTCACGCCTGTGACCTAGGGCGTGTCGGTCTCGGAACCATCGTCTTCAAGTCCATTGAACATTGGCGCGAAACCGCCAAAAGTCGTTAATTTGCGGGTCACGCCCATAGGTCACGCCCGTGACCTAGGGCCTGTCTTGACGGTTGTAGAAAAACGGCGGGAAGCAGAAATGGCGGGAATAACTCCGGCCGTTGTTGGAAGGGTCACGCCTATAGTCACGCCCGTGACCTTGGGCGTGTCTTGAGAAAACTCCCAGCGCGTGAAACTGCAGCATTAAGTCGGCACGCCGGGATGTCACGGGGTTAGTCACGCCCGTGACAAATGTGTCACGCCCGTGACCTGTTGTGCAAATAGAAACTGTCGTTGACTGGAAAAATGGACCAAACACTAGATGTCACGCCAGGAGTACACGCCCGTGTGATGATGGTCACGCCCGTCACCTGAGGGCGTGTACTTTTAATTGACGTGGCAGATAGCTCTTCCACGTGCCGGTTTCACGCCAGTAGGTCACGCCCGTGACCTTGTCGGTCACGCCCGTGACTTTGGCGTGTACATTTGAAATTTTCCTGATTTTGTCCAGTTTTGTCTCCTGGTCAACCCTATAGACTCCAAATTGAAATTTGCAGCCCAGATTGCCCTGAAATAAGAAATTAGAAAAATTCAATAATAAAATTACAAAATATAATTATAAACTAATTAATTATTAAATAAAAATAATATAAAAACATGGACAAAATTAGAGTTATCAAAGTGCCAATAAGATATCTAAATATTCGTTTAACCGCTTTTAAATGTGATTTTTTAGGATTAGCCTGAAATCTGACACATAAACAAACTACAAACATAATATCAAGTCTAGATGTGATTATTTATATCAAAGATCCTATCATTCCTCTATATAAGATTTGATCAATAGATATTCCACTTTTATATTTGCTTAGTTTTAATGAAACAAGTAAATTTTAGGTGTGTTTCTCCCACCAAAAATCAGGGTGGGCGCGCATCAAACCGTTGATACCTGTAAAAATAACGATTTTGATCGAAATACTGATAATACTGACAATATTTTTTAATACTGTAGTATTCCGCGGAAACAACTCAACCATGGGATATCAGATCATACCGCTGTATTTAATCTCCCACCTAAAACTAAGTGGGAGAAACACACCTAAATTTTGTTCTAATGAAACACTCATAGAAGTACTAGCTTGGTTAAGGTTTTCAAATCCAAATCGTTTAAGAACATCATGAATATACTTTGATTGAAAAATAAAAATACCTTCATGTTTTGAGTAATTTGAAAATCTAGAAAATATTTGAGTTATCCTACCATGCTCATTTCAAATTTATTTGTCATATCCAATACATGATTATATAACTCTTCATTAGCGGCTCCAAATATAATATCATCAACATAAATTTTTATAACTACTAAATCATTATTAACATGCATAATGAAGAGTGCACTACCTACACTACCTATTTTATAATCATTCTTTAATAAATATAAAGTTAATCTTTCATACCATGTACGAGGCGCTTGTTTCAAAGCATAAAGCGCTTTTGTTAATTTATAAACATGATCAAGAAATTTTTCATTCACAAAATCAGGGGGTTGTTCTACATAATTTTTTTCCTTAATATACTGGTTTAAAAATGCATTTTTCACTTCTATTTGAAAAAATTTAAACCTTTTGAAACTAGCAAAAGCATGAAAATACTTAACTGCTTTAAGATGTGCTATGGGTACAAAAGATTCATCAAAATCTACCCCCTCAATTTGAGCATATCCTTTTGTTACAAACCTACCTTTATTTCTAGTGATTCTAGATTCACTATCTAGATTACATTTAAAAATCCACTTAACTTCGACAACAGGATGATCAGAAAGACTCTCTATAAGTTTCCAAACCTTAATACGTTCAAATTGGTTAAGTTCATCATTCATAGCTAAAAACCAAGATTCATTATTTAAAGTTGTTGAAACATCTTTTGATTTTATATTGGAAACAAAACATATGTTTGGAAATAAATCATGTAAAGAATAACGAGTACTTACCCCTCTTGATGGTTCTCCTATAACCAACTCTTGTGGATGATCTTTTGAAAATATAAATTCACTTGAAGACACATATTCTTCCACTTCTTCTCTTTCTTCTTGATCTTCTTTTTGATCTCTAAGTACTTCTTCATCATCCTTTTCCAAATGAGGAAGGAGTTCTTCATTGTTTCATGTAGGATTAGTCTCTACACAAGGAACAAACTCATTAAATTTAACATAAACTGATTCTTCAACTATTTTTGTCTGTTTATTAAAAACTCTATATGTCTTAATAGTTGAAGAATAGTCAATAAAAATTCCTTCATTACATTTTTCACCTAATTTACCTAAAATATTTTTTTATTCAAAATTAAACATTTACATCCAAAAACTCTAAAATAAGATACATTATCCTTCTTTTGAAAATATAGCTCATATGGAGTTAGTTTAAAAAATGGATGTGGTATGAGACGATTTATAACATAACTATCAATACTAATAGCTTCAGCTCAAAAAGATTTAGGTGATTTATATTCAGATAACATAGTATGTGCTATTTTTTGAAAAATTCTATTTTTCCTCTCCACTACACCATTTTTTATTGTGAGCGAGGAGCGAAAAATTAATGCTTAATTTTTAACTCATTATAAAATGAAATAAATCTAATATTCTCAAATTCACCTTCATGATCCGAACGTATGCATTTAATTTTTAAATCAAGCTCTTTTTGAATGCGAATGCATAATTTAGTAAATTCAAAATACACATCAGATTTGGAAATTAAAAATGCAGTCCAACAAAATCGTTAATAATCACATATCAAAACAAAGGTATATTTTCTACCTCCTAAACATTATGTAGTAACTGGACCAAATAAATTCATATGAATTAATTGTAGAGGTCTAGTGATAGAAATAACATTTTTTTTTTACTTTTGAATGATGATTTTGAAAAATTTTCTTTTTGACATGACGTACATAAAGAAGATAACTTTCCATTTAGCGAAGATAACCTTTTATTAATTTATTTTTGGAAAGTTTTACTACTAGTTTTGCACTCGAATGTCGAAGTCGCCTATGCCATAATTGTAATTCATCATTCTTTGAAATAAAATATTTTAGTGAGGATTGAGAAAGATCATGAAATATTATCATATAAACATTGTGAATTCTAGGTGCAGTAAATATAATTTCATGTGATTTTGAATCAATAATTTTGCACAAGTTTGTAGATGATTCAAATATAATATTCAAGTATTTATCACATAGTTGACTTATTGAAATTAAGTTATGTTTCAAAACATCTACAAATAAAACATTCAAAATAATAAAGGAAGTGTTACCCACTACACCGATGCCCATGATCCTTTCTTTCCTATTGTCACCAAAAGTCATTACTCCTTTCTTCAATTTTAGGCTAAGAAACTTTGATTTGTTGCTCGTCATGTGCTTGGAACATCCTGAGTACAAGTACCACATGTCTTTCTTGTCTTTTGTCACACCCTGACCCAGCAAGATCGAATTAACGATGCAAGAACAATAAATGTGAGTTGGAGATCTTTTTATAGGTACACATTCCAGAGCAAGAAATGACAAATTTAACAAAACTAGCATTTTTATTCTTTTAATATAATAAATGTGTTTAAATTTATCCAATGAAGTTGAATTTCAAAATAAAACTGACTCTGCGGTAAGATTCAAAAGGTCGAAAAACCTTCGAATCGACATATTAGTTATGACAATAGAATATTATTTGAAAAAAATGCAAATTTTGGCGCAACCAGCTTGAAATTCAAAAAACAAAGTTCGTCAGTAAATTTAAAACGTTAAAAAACATAGAGATCGATATATAATTTGTCAAACTTAAAGCTCATTAGACAACATCCAATTTTCGTGAACCAGATGCAAATATTGTAAAACAAAGTTCGTCATTAGACTCGAAATAACAAAATCCATAAAAAAACTATATTTTATTTGTCAAAATCAGGTCACATAAGAAACAAAAAGTCGAAATTAGGCTATAACCGCTTGGAATTTTGTAAAACGGAGGCGAAAACAGGTCTGAAACGTCGAAAAATGCTGGGATAGGTATTTTCGTAATTTTCATAGCACCGAAACACATAAAAAGAGCCCAAAAAGATTTGGGTTACTTTTGTCTCGTGGCTGCCCCGCGACACGCTACATGGCGTTCATCGCCATATGGTGCTACAATACAGCGCCACGCGGGCGCTACTTGGAGCAGCGCCATGTAGGCGCTGCCTGAAAGCAGCGCCTAGAGGCTACTTTGCCCGCCACATGGTGGGCAGAATGGCTCCCACATAGTGTCGCCACGCAACACCTCTTCATGAGGCGCTGCCACTTAGCAGCTACGTGGCGGCCTCTAGCACCACGCAGCAGCGCTGGTGCTTGTGGCGCCAACATATGGCACCTCTGCGTCACATGTCAATCCCGGAGAAGCTCAGTAATGGGCAAAACAGTTTTTTTAGGTTTCTGGGAGTTCTAGAGCTCCGATTGAGACGATTATGTTATTTCCGCTCTTTTATGTGTAACCTGCATCTGATACCAACTTGTCACACTCTGACCCGATAAGCTCGAATTAACGAGGCGGGAACAGTAAATGTGGATTGAAGATCTTTTTATAGTTACACATTACAGAGTAAGAAATGACAAAATTAACAAAACTAGCTTTTTTATTCATAATTAAAAGAGACTGCATAAATACATCTTTGATACCACATCCTCTTATACATAGTACACATATACATGGTATCATAATATATTTTTCTCATTGTCCATCATCACCCTGGTCTGCATTGGTATCTAAAAAGATTGTAAGTCAGTGAAGCATTCTTGCTCACCTTGAAAGAATAATACAGTATACATATGCATGAATGAAGAAAGTGCAATTTCATTATTATTGAACATACTTAATTTTCCTTACATACTGAAAATACTTAATTTATGCAACTTTATTTTAGAAATGATTGTTATATGTTAAATGTTGAATGTGCGCATACAATACATAGATACTCTACAACATTTCATAGCATCGTGTTGTTCCTGCACAAAAGCGGTTTTATAGCATCGTGTGTTTTACAGTACAATAACGGTTATCGTATAATAACGATTTCATAGCACCATGTGTTTTAAGGCACAATAGCGCATATTTCAGAGTTCAGAATGTATGCATGAATGTTACAACTTAGGATATCATTATCACGTGAATACACGTAATTCTACACTTGGTTATATTTATCGGAATTTTGAAATTATCTTATAACAAAATGAGCAAATATATAGAAACTGTATTATTTTCCACCTATCTCGATTTCGGCGCTTGAATTAATCGCGGGCACTATCTTGGCGCGCTTTAGGAATTTGGACTTCAATTCCAAAAAAACAGTACTTGGGCAGCACTTCGGCGGACAGGGCGCGCGCGCGCGCAGGGAGCGTGCGCGCCTGCGCACTGCACACCCATGGGTGAGCCGCACTGGGGTGGCCGTGTCTGGCTGCGCCCCTTCCTTCGGGGTGGTCCTTCTTGCGCTGTTGTTTGGATCTCTTGCTCTTACTCAAAAAATTTCGAAAGAGGACTACATAATGGTTTTGTCTGACTTGAAGCTAAGGCGATCTGATTCTTCGGATCAGAAAGAAAAAGTGGGGCGATTCGCAACAAATATAATGTATATTTAATTTCTCCTTTATTTTATATTGTCTAAACAAATCGCTTACTCTTTAATTTTTGTCCCCATTCCATAATTGCTTGTATAAAAGAAGTTAGTGATCGGATAATATTGAATAAGATTAAAATACTCTTTCTACTGTTGAATTGATAAGATATTAAGATTTAATTATATTTAAACCGAAAATGATGTTATTTTTAAATAGAGAAATGAGGATTTATTTACGTTGATGGCGAGCCTGCCCCCCGATCCGCTCCACCGCCTCCATGTCAACTCTTCAAAAAAATTTATTTTATATTTTTTAAATTTAAAGTCGATCTCAGTGACATGATCAAAATATTCTTCAAACATATAAAATTGTGAAAATATTAGTCTCTTAATAATAATTTAAAATTTGGAATAATGCCCTAAAGTTCAACAATGAGACTCAGTTTGATGAAAATTAGGGGCAAAGTAATTTGAGTCAATTTTATAAAAATATTATAACCAGCACCGACTTAGGCTCCCTTTGGCGCGGTGCTGGCAGGCGTGAACAAGGGGGTTAAATTGTCATTGGTTAACGCTCACCTAAGAAACTTCCTCTGTTTTATGTTCAATCGGATGAGGATCTTTAGGTGGGCATTAAGGAATGACCGTTTAACCCCTCATGTTCACAACCGCCGCCACAGCGCCAAACGGAATCTTAGGCTGTTTTGACGCTTTTTTTTTCTCTTTTTTTTGGTGAAGAAAAAATGTCATTGCTGAAAATATGTATTTGATAAATCTTCATTTTCCATTTTCAATGCTTCAAAACGTCAATTTTGATCTTCAACATCATTGTAGTCTCTCTTTTTTCCCACCGCCAGGGGCGGAACCACATAGGGGTTAGTGTGGGCGGCCGCCCACACTAAATTCTAAAAATAATATTTTTAATAATAGATGACATATTATTTACCTTGGCTGATAAGTTACTCTATAATATATCTTATTGAAAAAATAATTCTTATATAATTCTTGGCATAGTTGGTGAGATTGTATTTTTTGATGAAATGACCATGGGTTCAAGACCAGCCAACAACCAAATTTACAGCTTTTTATTTTATTGTAATGATATTTTAAAATTTATTGTATAAACAAGTTTTTTTGCTATATTGTTGTTTACATTTTTTTGTGGGATAAAGGCTTGAGTGTTGTTGTTGTTTACATTTTTTTGCAAAAACGTTTGTCATTATATCATTTTATAAAAAATTTATGTAGATTAGTTAATTGTTATATATGTTTTTGTGTATACATTTGTTGATTCATTTTTTGAATTATTTTGTACTTCGCCCACACATAACAAAATTTTTACGTCCACCACTACGGCCACCGCTCTCATTCTCAACACTCCAAAACGTCACCGCCCAAACAAATACAACCTTAGATAGTTCTACAACCGACCCTTGCGTTGTGGCGCTAGACATCAGCAATGTGCCTAGGGTGGCTTGCCACCCTCAGGACTGTCGATGGATCAAAGATCTAGGTCTTGGAGGTCGTCAACGAACTCCTTTGGTCTTCTCTAGGGGTGTTCACGAACCAAATTGAATCTAACAATTCTTCAATTCAATTCAAATTTGTCATAGAATGCAGTGATTCATATTCAGATTCGTATTCATTCTATTATTTCAATTTGGATTTGTCTTGAAACCTTGGATTTTAATATGAATTCGATTCAGATTCAAGTTTTTATTCAAATTCGAATTCACTTCAGATGATGTATGTTATGTACCCCACACCATTGGTTATCTAGTGTAAGGAGTTTTATTATATCGAGTTGTTTTGTATCTAGTCTTTATTGTACGAGTCGAGTTGTATTGAGTCGCAAGCGTATTTTAGGTATTTCAATATTTCCATGTCTTTTATATTTTTTATGCAGCTTGTTGTAATTACGAGATTACCCCCGGGAGCTTGATATATATACGCCCTTAGTCCTTGTATGAGGGTATGAAATGAAATATAAAATTTCCTCTCTTTCTAAATTCCTCTCTCTCTAAACCTTCTTCTCCTTCTCTAGGGTGTCCCACTCATCTTCTCCAAACTTCTTCTAACTTCTCCTCTACCAATATTTTAGGGCTTGCCCTTGTATCTCTGCCTCCATTGATTGGACCAACAAAGGAAGTGTTGAGGCAATTTTCTCCTAAGTGTGAAAGAGCTTAATCAACTTTGATCATAGTTTTCAAGCATGTGTTTCATGACAAGTGTGAAATGGAGTAGTCTCATTTGACCTTTAAACCAACATGTGTTTTTTGACCAAATGAAGCTTCATTCACATGTCATATACCACCTCTATCTACTTAGTTTTGGCCATATAAATAGGCATGAAGGAGGAGGGGTAAGACATCCACTTCTGTCCAAACTCAAGCCTTTGAGGATTTCTAGAGAGGGCTTTGTGGCAATCATTTTAGTTTGGGAGAGTTTTCAGACGTTATTCTACAACGTTGACGAGAAATACTTCGTCTGCATTGATTGGATCTAGAGCAAATTTGTGCAAGATTCGAAGAGGCAACTTGGAGAGAAATTGTGAAATCTGTCTCGCCCACCACTGTTGTTAATTTGCAATTTTTGCTACTATTTATTGTAATATTGTATGGCGTGAAGTTTGAAAGTCATTAATTTTAATGGTAGCTAACACCTAGAAGGGGGTGAATATGTTTCTTAGTCTTTTATGACTATCTTTTATTTTGGTGTGTTGTGATTTAGTTATGTTCTGCTTTCAAGACAATCACACAAAACACACACAAGATTTATAATTGTTTCTCAGATTATGGGTACGTGCACTTTACCTCCCACATTTCTAACAGCTTGTTAGACAAGGGACTTCTCCAAATCTTGGCTCCTAAGAGCTTACAACACAGATCCCGCAGGATCTCTCAGTCTCCTCCAAGACCTACAGCTCGGGCACAAAGCCCTACCTCAGAGCAAGCTTGCTTTTACAACTCAGTGATCCAACGATCACCTACCTCAGACTAAATTAATAGTCCTACTACTCAGGCTAGGAGGATAGCCCTTCCATTCAGAGAGAATGACTCTCCTATAGCTCAGGCCCAAAGGCCCTACCTTAGATCCATAGAAGGACCCTACCACTCAGGCACAAAAGCCCTACAACTCAAAGAGAATGAATCTCCTACCTCAAATCTGCTCCAGATCCTACCTCAGATCCACAATTGGATCCTACCTCAGCCTTTATAAAATAGGCCAACAACTCAAGCACAAAGGCCCTATAGCTCAGATCCAAGAATGGATCCTACAGAGTGAATAAGGTTGTTGATGATATATGACTCGAGATAAAAGTTCTTTGAGCCTGCCTTCCTGAGCTGAGATGAACTCGGCTCTAATTGCTTCATAGATACAAGAAAGATGATCTTCAGGAAACTGTTGCTTGTGCTGGAAGTAACTCAAAACAGAAGTTTCTGAACTTGATGTTGAAGACAAATGAGTTGACAGTTCTTTGTGTTCTTCACTCAGCTAACCTTGACAGCAGAAATCAGATAGCTCTACTTCTTCTTTCTCGGAATATTTTTCTGAACTTGTTATTGCAGGTGAAATCACAACAACTAACTAGCTTGAACTTTTAGATCAGCACTCGAACTTTTTTCTTCAGGCTCTGCAACTTTGGCGAGAGGAAGAAGATGAAGTTTCGCTTCTTTACGAAAAGTTAAATCTCTAAAAGTTATCCTCTTCATGCTGATCAGAATTCTTTTATCTTTCGTCGTACAACGGCTCTTTGATGTGTGGGCCCACTTGGATTTGCAAGTTGTAATCTTGCTTTTGCATTAAATGCAGGATGAAAGGCAAACGACATCGTTTGTCGCCTATTGTTGACTTCCCACAACTCTTTTGAATTTTGTTGACTCATGCTGACGTCACCATCTGTGTACTTAGCCAAATTATCAGTTTCATCCCGGGCATTAAGTGCGTTGAGTGAATATCCTTCACTCAGCGCAAAAACCCTTAGTCGGATAATCTGCACTTCCAGGCGTTGAGTGAAACTTCATTACTCAACACATTTGGACTTAGTCAATTACTTCTGCGCTGTCAGGCGTTGAGTGCGTTGAGTGAACCTTCATCACTCCACACTTCTAGACTTAGCTGCTTTTCTGAATGCCTGCCATCTTGCTGAGGCATTGAGTGAAATCCCTTCACTTAACACTTTTACACTTAACCGCTTCTCTCTTTATGAATGCGTTGAGTGAGTCTTCATAACTCAACACTTCTACCTTTTCCTGTCTTTTTGATGAGGCATTGAGCGAACTGGCTTCACTCAATGCTTTTGTACTTAGCCAATCTTCTTGATAAGCATGTGTTGAGTGAGTTGTTCTCACTCAACGCATTTGGTCTTAGACAGATTTTTTGTCTATCTCTTCTTAAGCTTTGACTGAACACTGTCCTGTCAACGCTTTCTTATTTGGGCATTGAGTGAGCTATCCTCACTCAACGCTTCTAGGCTTGGCCAGAATTCTTGACAGATCTTCAACTGCTTTGGCTGCCTGAGTTTCAATCAACTCTTCTTTCTTCAGGCATTGAGAGAGCTGTCCTCACTCAATGATTCTGGTCTCAGACGAATTTCTTCCTTGCCAATGTTGAAGCTTTGACAGACTAAGCTTTACTCGACGCCTCTTGTTATATGGCGTTGAGTGAACTGCCTTCACTCAATGTCTGTGGACTTAGCCTCAAATCTTCTTTGTGAACTGTTGGGCTTTGATTGTCCAGACTTTACTCAGCGCTTTTTGGAATCTAGCGTTGAGTGAACTGGCTTCACTCAATGTCAGTGGACTTAAATGAATTTCTATCTTTCCTACATCCTTCCTTGACACCTGACGTTGAGTGAACTGGCTTCACTCAATGCATATAGACTTAGATAGATTTTTCTCTCTTCCTTGTGACCACCAGTCACAATCACTTAGACAACCTGTCTAAACTTATTCCAAGGAACATCCTGCACATTATGAACTTGGACATACATCAAATACAATTAAGCTCTTAGTATTGATGGTGATGCCTCTTCAAATCTAAGGACCATTGAGGGTAATATTCCCAACAACTCCGACTATTTGAAGAAGGCAGAACACACAACAATACTAATGAGCATTATCATATAAAGCTATTAATTCAAAGCAGCTATAAGCTAGCAGATGTGGCTTTCTTATACCACTTGAAAATTCAAAGCAGTTGCAAGCTAGCAGATGTAGCTTTCTTATACCACTTGAATTTCTATCTCTCCAGCATATTAATTCAATGTTCTCCATTTGAATGCATTGAATCAACATGTCAAGTCATTGCTTTCCCAAACCACTTGAGCATTTGATCAAGTAATATGCACTTTCCTCATACCACTTAAAACTTAAATGGAGCACTTTCCTCATATCATTTGAAGTACTTTCCTTATACTACTTGGAGGTGGAAAAGTAATATGCACTGGCTCAACATATAGTCATTGCACTCCTCATACTACTTGAATTTTTCCAAGTAATATTCATTGACTCAATATGATCTGTTCATGTCAAGTAATGTCCACACCTTCCCCTTTAGGGTTTAGGGTATTTCCCATACCTCCACCTTTAGGGTTTAGAGTATTGCCCACACCTCCCCCTTTTTGGCTTCTTCAAAAAATTATCTAATGAGGGAGGTGAGAGGATCATGGGAGAATTTATCTCTTGATCCTAGCCTAATTCCACCACACTAGTGATCAAACTAGTTTACTGGAGAACATACCTCTTGTGTTGATACCACCGATACAACACATCACTGCAACCACTTGACTCTTGAGTGGTCCATTGATTCACTTGAGCTAGTTGCTAACATTGATCCACTTGAGCCAATGTCACTCCCCTTTTTATGACTTCTACGTAAGTAGCTATAATCAGGGAGGTGCTGGCTTTTTCTCTTCTCCTGCAACAACTTTGTCTTCTCAGCAGCATCCATCCACTAGTGTTGATCTCCCCCTCAGACTATGCATTGTCTTGATGATATGTTGATCAGCAGTGTTGATCTTTGATCCACTATTGCAGCTGCTAGACTTGCTCCCCCTCAAAAGGAGCATCTTCTGTCATCTTCTATAATGGACACTTGAGTCCATTTAAGTCTTGATATCAATTGAAAGACTTGAGAGTCTTGATATCACTTGAGAGACTTATCAACCTGCAATAAAAGTGAGTCCTACAATAGAAACAATATATGGAGCAACTGAAGCTATACCAAGTTCAACATACTCAACTCAAACTTGAAGGTGTTGAACTGGACTTCATCTAGTGGCTTAATAAAGATGTTAGCCACTTGCTTGTCTGTGGGGACAAACTCAAGACTTATGTCTTCCTTATCCACATGCTCTCAAATAAAATAATAACTAATCCCTATGCGTTGTCATTCTATGAGAGACAGGATTCCTAATAATGGAGATTTCCCTAGTTGACTCACAGTACATGAGAATGTTACTTATCTCAATGTTATAGTCTTGGAGCTGATGTTGGATCCACAACAACTATGCACAGTAGCTCCCTGCAGATAAGTATTCTGACTCAACTGTAGATATAACATCTTGCTTCTCCATGAAATCAGCCTATTCCCTTGGAATTGACAAGTTTCATCCTTGCTTTTCCTATCTTCCTTGCAATGTGAACAGTCTCTTCTTGATCATTGTCTACCCCACTTTATGACATCTTCAGATACAGCTGCAGTCAGGGTTTCATACAGCTGCAGTCATGGAGGTTATGACATTCTCATCTTCTTGAGCAGGGAGATCTACTGGAATATCCCCCCTCAATCTCTGCATTTCCCATAAGAAGTTGCTGACTTATATCAACTATAGCTGGAGCAATCTAGTTGTTCTTGAACTTATTGTACTTACACTCCCACAGCAGGTGCAACTATATGGGCAGTCTCCCCCTTGATACACGCACACAAACCTGATTAGTAAAATTGACAGTGTGCATTGTATACCACTGGTGGCACACGTCTCTTCAATATACCACTTGACAGTTTGCACATCATACTCCCCCTTTGATCATTGCACAGATCATGTCCACAATACCACTAACTTGGACATTCTTTGCTGCAGGTTCAGAAGATATTCAAACCGTAGCATTCTTATCTCTTTTGTTTCCTCGGAAGAATCTGGCAGCTGAGGATACCACTTGAGAATCTTCTCAACTGAGGATTGAAGGTCTTTTCAGCTGAGGATCATGTTCCCCTTCCTTACTGCTCTCAGAAGAGCTTCTTCCTGTACTTTACTCTATGATGAGTACAACCTGCTTGTTCTTCTCCTCACTATTATGCTGAAGTGGTAGTAGTACTATGTCCCACCAGTTAAACCTCTTTGAACTTCAATGGCTGGATCCAGCTGGTCTGTTTATCCAGTCAGATACCACTTGAAGGTCTTTACCAAAGACTTGTGTACTTGTCCTTCTTCAGAAATGCACACAACATCACACCATCCTCTTCCTCTTGGGCAGTATGAGGACTATCCTTGATGGTCAATATCCATCTCCAACTTTCTAACTGTAGATCTTTGGTCCATTCCTCATTATTATATGATCCTTAGGATAGCTCCTTGTTCCAGTCTTATGTCTGTAACAACCTCTGTCCAAGTACCACATGGGGGTATGGGTACATGTACTATCCTGTAAAATAAGATTAACATACCTTAGGACCCTAATTTTTATTGGGTCCTAGGTTATGGTTAGCCTGAAATAAACAATGTCCTCCTGCAGATTTTTTGACAGGAAGACTACCTCTAGCTCTATGCATAGTAGGATTGTGCCAACAATCTTAGGTAAAATACCCCACTTTGCCACATCACCAGTACTCATGAATATTGTACCTTCTTTTCTGAGCAGGTCTGGTAGCAGCTAGCTATTAAGAAAGAGGAGTAGCAGCCTTCTTCAAGTTCCTTTCAGCAAGGATCTGACTGAAAATGAGTCTTCCAGTAGACTTATTTGGTTTGCTCTGAATACCATTAACAACAGTCTTCTTTGCAGAGGATAGACTCTTGATAGCATCAAAGATAGCCAAATCAGGCTTACTGATAGACTTACTCTTGGTCTGAGTCTTTGCTAGTTGGACATGAGAGCTAGCCACTGCCACATTCTTGAGTGTGGGGGCTGGTGCACCAAATACAAATGGTCCAAGATGGGCCATTTGAATTTCCTCATGGGGAGCCTTAAAGGCACTCATCCCCTTGCTATATCTTCCACCATAGTTGTGAACATTTTTGTTCACACTTATGGATCTACCATTCATCTAGTGATCATAGATGTTTTCTTTGTCATGCATTCTTAAAAGGGATGGGAGGCTTAGATGTTAGGGGTTGAATAGGAACTTTACCTTTCCCTTTGGGATGGGCAACTCTAGTGTTTCCTTTGAATCTCAACCCCTTCTTACCCTCTTGAGGGAGAATGAGCCTATCAAGGGTAACACTGACTTAGGCTTAGAAAAACTAGCCATAATTATTTTCTCCATATGGAGTTTCTCGTCAAGATCCCTAATGATACAGTTCTTGAATCTGATGGTCCCAATCTGGATGATTGTGATGTTTTTCAATTAGCTAACTTCCCACATTTTCTGATCCAGCAAGGTTGCTGACTCAGAATGCCGGGAAGTAGCTAGCTATAGTGAGGTGATCTCCACAGTTTGATACTTGGCCAACTTCTTGCATCTTTTGAAGGCATCCAAAAGGGCACCATACTTATCAATCAGTTGATTGATATATTACTCAGATTTTGAGCACTATTCACCACTGGATGAAGATGTACTAGAATTGGGACTTGTCTCATATTTTAAGTCAGATGATGAGCTAGATAGAGAGTGTACCTTTGCTAGACCAGGCTTATCCTAGCTGGATTCTTCATATGATATTATCATCAGCCCATACCAGCTGTAGGCATCTTCATCCTCATCATCCTCCTCTGAGTCACTGTCTGAATGTGATAGAGAGGCCCTATTACCTATCCTAACATCAGGATAGTCTTCAGCTTCATCTGCAATAGCAGCTAGTAGCCCTATGAAGGCTTATTCTTCTTCAGATTCTGAGGATGATGAGTCACTCTGACTCCAGCTCTTTCCAGTCTTGGCAAAAAAGTTCTTTTCCTTCTTGACCTTGAGATGGTGATGCTTCCTCTCACCAATATCCTTTTTTCTTTTCAGGATAATCAGCTATGACATGTCCTGGCTTGTTGCAGCAAAAGCAAACAACTTTAGAAGAAACATGTTTACCAAGTTTGGATTCATACATGTCTCCCTTTGAGTGTTTCTTCTCTACCCTATAGTAGTCCTTCTTGTGATTAGAGGAGGAGGAAGGTCTGCTCCTCCACTTCTTCTTCAACAGCTTCAGAAACTGCCTAGAAAAGGCAACAAATTCTTCATCAGACATGTTGCTTTCTGAGGAACTTGGCTCTGTACTATCTGATTCAGCTGGCCTCCTTGGGGCAGAGGCAATCCTCTCCCTGCTCTTTTTAGATCTCTCAGCTTTGAAGGCCACAGTCTTTTCCTTAGCCTGGGAACTTGCAGCATCCTCTTCAGCCTTCTTGGAGTTCAACTATATCTCATGGGTCAATAGCTTCCCAGAAAGATTCCGGGGCAATGTGTTGGCCATATTGCCAACTTATCTGATGACATAGATCTTGATGTCTCATTCCTTGTTAAGGGATCTCAAGAACTTATCATTCAGCTCATAGTTAGAGAACAATTTGTCATAGGTGATCAGACTATTCATTATCTTGAAGAACTTCTTATAGCAATCAGTTATGAAATCCTTCTTACCTTGCTTGAATGCTTCATACTCTTGATTCAGGAGGGATTTCTTGTCATCCCTCACTTCCTATGTCCCTTCCACATAGATAACTAGGGTATCCCATATCTCTTTGGTTGTCTTGCAGTGGACCAAGTTCTATAAGGTTGAATCATCTATGACACTAACAATGATGTTTTGTGCCCTATTATCCATGGTGGCTAAAATGACCTCATCCTTGGTCATCTCTGAATACTGCTTGGGAGTCCGGACATTTGCATCTAAGACAGATACCTTCATGGGGATGAAAGGTCCTTCTTGGATAGTCATAAAAATCCTTGGGTCAAATGCTTCCATGAAAAGCCTGACCCTCTCATTCTAGATCCCAAAGCTCTCATTTCTGCAAACTTGAAGCTTTATTGAGCTTCACGCCTTATGGTTCTCTCTTGAACGCATAAGTATTATACTTTTAGCTACCCTTTGAGATCTACTCAGACTGTTAAGTCCTTTTTGAACAACCTCCCTCTAATACCACTTGAAAGTCTTTAGTTTCAAGGGTAGATAACACCTAGAGGGGGGTGAATAGGTTTCTTAGTCTTTTATGACTATCTTTTATTTTGGTGTGTTGTGACTTAGTTATGTTCTACTTTCAAGACAATCACACAAAGCACACACACAAGATTTATAGAGGTTCCCTAGATTATGGGTACATCCACTTTCCCTCCCACCTTTCTAACAGCCTGTTAGACAAGACACTTCTCCAAATCTCGGCTCCTAAAATCTTACAACACAGATCCCGCGGGATTTCTCAGTCTCCTCCAAGACCTATAGCTTGGGCACAAGCCCTACCTTAGAGCAATCTTGCTCGTACAACTCAGTGATCCAAATATCACCTATCATAGACAAAATTAATAGTCCTACTGCTAAGGCTAGGAGGATAGCCCTACCACTCTGAGAGAATGACTCCTTTACAGTTCAGGCTCAAAGGCCCTACCTCAGATCTACAGAAGGACCCTACCACTCAGGCACAAAGACCCTACAGCTCAGAGAGAATGACTATACTACCTCAGATCTACTACATATCCTACCTTGTGTGAATAGAAAAAGAGAAACTGAAAATTAGACAATAACAGAGTTTTTATTTCCAAAAATTGTATTTATTACAAAGGTATAGCCTCTCTTTTATAGAATGGAGGAGAATAGAGAGATTACAAATAAGCATTATGGGACTAAATACATTTATGGTGACTAGCGGATGACAAACCCAGAACGCATAGGTCGCGCGGTTAGACAAGAAGGCTAACCGCCTGACCATAATGACAAGCTGCTGGAGAGAAGCCGCTAGACCGCCCGGTCTCCAAACCGTCAGAGTCAAGTCGCCAGACCACCCGGTCTCCATACTGCAACAGAGGAGAACGCTAGACTGCCCGGCTACCAAGCTGCTGGAGAGAAACCGCCAGACCGCCCGGCTATCAAGCCGCCAAAGAGAAACTTACAGACCACCCGATCCCCAAACCGCCCGATCTCCATACTGCAATACTCTCCCTCAAGCTGGAGCATATATATCAATCATGCCCAGTTTGTCACAAATGTAAAAAAAAGGAAGCAGATACATGCTTGGTGAAGATATTTTCCAACTTGTTGTCTAAAGTAACGAATAGAGTGCAAATCTATTTCTACAAGATCTCTTCTCTAATGAAATGACAGTCAACTTCGATGTGCTTTGTTCTCTCATGAAACACCAGATTTTTCAAGATATATATAACGGCCTTTTTGTCGCATAACATAGGTAGATGATGATTGTAGATTTCTCCTAATTCCATCAAGAGAGCTCGTAACCACTTTAACTCAAAAGTGGTTGATGTCATACTCCGATATTCAGCTTCGATAGTAAACCTGGAGACGACCGACTATTTCTTTCTCTTCCAGCTCACATGGTTTCCCCCAACAAATGTGCAAATGCCCGATGTGTACTTGTGATCTCCTTTATCATCAGTATAGCTAGAATTTGATTATGCTTCAACTTTTAAATGACCATTCTTCTGAAACAGTAGTCCTTTACCTGGCGTCGCTTTAATATATTCCAATATCCTCATGGCAGACTTTAGATGACACTCCCTAGGAGCTTGCATGAACTAGTTATAACGACCCGGGTTTAGGCCAACTGGGCCGCCCCATGGCATCGCCAGCCTACCAGCAGCCCGGGTTTAGAGCTTAGAGGCCAACCGCACCCTTTCCTGGGACGGCGGCTTGTCTCTCCCCATGGTACCACTAGTAGTAAACCTAAACATCAAGGCCTGCAGGCCCATTACACCCCAACCAAATCACTGCTCTTGTTTATCAGCAGCAGTAGGTTGTTGCTACGGGGTCTCGAACCCGCAACCTTGATAAGAGAGTCTTATTACCACTCCTCATCACCAACTGAGCTTTTTTTTGTAACGACCTGGGTTTAGGCCCACTAGGCCGCCCCACGGCGTCGCCGGCCTACCAGCAACTCGGGTTTAGAACTCAGAGTCCAACTGCACCCTTTCCTGGGCTGGCGGCTTATCTCGCCCCACGGCATCACTCGTAGTAAGCCTAAACATCAAGGCATGCAGGCCCATTGCACCCCAACCAAATCTCTGCGCCTGTTTATCAGTAGCAGTAGGTTGTTTTCATGGGGTCTCGAACCCGCAACCTTGATAAGAGAGTCTTATTACCACTCCTCATCACCAACTGAGCTGCAGCTCAATTGGTGATGAGGAGTGGTAATAAGACTCTCTTATTAAGGTTGTGGGTTCGATACCCCGTGACAACAACCTATTGCTGCTGATAAACAGGCGTAGAGATTAAGTTGGGGTGCAATGGGACTGCAGGCCTTGATGTTTAGGCTTACTACCAGTGGTGCCGTGGGGCGAGACAAGCCGCCATCCCAGGCAAGGGTGCGGTTGGCCTCTGAGCTCTAAACCCGAGTTGCTGGTAGGCCGGCGACGCCGTGGGGCGGCCCAGTGGGCCTAAACCCAGGTCGTTACACTGGCTAACCTTGCCTACAATGTATGAGATGTCGGGTCTAGTTATCGTGAGATAAATGAGTTTATCGACTAGGCGCATGTACCTCGTAACATCTGATAGAGGAGGCGAGTCATCTGTCCAGGTTTTATCTTCTCTAGTAGCCATGGGGCATCGGTCAGGTTTAGCCCGAGTAAACCATGTCTCTTTTAGAAGATCAAGAGCATACTTATGTTGGGAGGGGACCAAGGAGTTGGGCTTTCAAGAGATTTCTATTCCCAGAAAGTATTTTGTGGAGCCCATATCCTTCGTGACCAGCTGTTGACGGAGATATTTTTTTTGTCAAGGCTACCCCAGCTTGGTCTTCTCCAGTGAGAAGAATATCATCCACATATACAGAAAGAACCACCAAACCCAGGGAGGTTTTGCGAATGAATAATGAGTGATCGACAGAACTTCTTGTAAAACCCAAGGCTACCACAATATCACTAAATTTGTCAAACCAAGCCCGAGGGCTTTGCTTTAGGCCATAAATGTCCTTCTTCAGCTTGCATACTTGTGTATCCCCCTGAGCAACATACCCAGGAGGTTGCTCCATGTAGACATCCTCCTGAAGATCACTATAGAGAAAGGCATTCTTGACATCCAGTTGGGAAATTAGTCAATCCCTATTGACAGCCACAGAGACGAGTACCTGAATAGTGCTGAGACGAGCAACGGGAGAGAAAGTGTCAAAATAATCAACACCATAAGTCTTAGTGAAGCCTTTTACGATAAGGCGTGCCTTATAGCGATCAACACTGCCATCTAGATTGAACTTCATAACAAAGACCCAGTGACAGCCAACAACATCGGTGCCCAACGAAGGAGGAGCAAGGGTCCATGTAGCCCGCTCAGTGAGGCTGGAAATTTCCTCATCCATGGAAGCCTTCCAATGAGGAACAAGAAGGGCTTCCTGGTAGGTGCGGGGAGTTACAATGGCGGAGATAGCCAATGCAAAAGTCCTGCGAGAAGGAGTAAGACGAGCATAGGAAATAACAGTAGCAAGTGAGTTCTGGGTACATGTTCACACCCATTTGCGAAGAGCAATGGGAAGATCCAGGTCGGCATGTTCCTCAGTATCAAGTGCATCCGTGGCAGAGATTGCTGGCCCGGGAGTAGAGAGAGCTGCGGAAAAGAGGAAGATAACGGAGGCAGAGAGAGGAGGAGACGGTGGACAGGATGGAGGAGGAGAAATCTCAATAGGTGCAGATGGAACGTAGGGGATGGTAGGAGAAGCAGGAACATTAGGAAGAGAAGAGAAGTCGCGAGAGAAATAGGACAAATTTTTGAAGACGGTTACGTCCGCAGAGACGAACTGATTGCGAAGAAGAGGGTCAAAACAACAATAACCTTTCTGAGTGGTAGAGTAACCCAGAAAGACACATTTGGTAGCATGTGGGGAGAGTTTATCATGGGTGGTAGATGGTGCGTGCACAAAAGCCGTGCACTCAAAGATACGCAGAGGGAGAGGAAATAGATCCTTGCTCGGATAGAGAATGGAGAATGGTGTTTAACTGTGGAGAACCGTGGAGGGAATGCAATTTATGAGATAGCATGATATGAGAACAATATAGCCCTAATAGGAGCAAGGAACCTGCATCTGTGTCATTAGAGTGTGAGCGACATCAAGGAGGTGACGGTTTTTGCATTCTGCCACGCCATTTTATTGTGAGGTATAGACACAGCTAGTTTGATGAATAATCTCATTTTGCATACAGAAAGAAAAAAATCATGACTAAAATATTCTTTGGCATTATCAGAGCGAAAGATTTTAATAGAGACATCAAATTGAGTTTTAATCATAAAGTAAAAAGTTGTTCATACAGAGAATAATTCTGAGCGATGTTTTAAGAGATACACCCACATACAGTGAGATAAATCATCAATAAAAGTGACAAAATATGAACTACCTTGACCTACTGTGAGTGTAGGAGCAAAACCCCAGACATCAGAGTGAACGAGATCAAACGGACGGGAAGAGCCACTACCTTGCTTCGACTGGAAGGAGGAGCAGTCATGCTTGCCAAGCTGACAGATGTCACAGTTGAGAGGAGGACTGTGTGGAGGTAGGTGGGGCAGAAACTGATGAAGACGTCATGGAGGAGGATGACTAAGGCGAAGATGCCATTATAGAAGATCCATAGAAGAAGAAAAAACGGACAGAGCAAATATATTATCTAGGAAGTAGAGGTCGTCACTCTCAGTCCCAGTAGTAATCATCTTTTGGGAGCTCAGATCCTGAATAGAATAAGAAGTAGGGGTGAATGTGACGGAGCACTGTAGTTTCTTGCAAAGAGAAGTAACAGACAATAAATTGTATGGAAACTAAGGCACGTAGAGTGTGTCCGCTAGGCGAAGAGACAGAGTGACTTGAACCACTCCCGTCCCATTGATCGGTGAGAGAGAGCTGTCCACAATGAAGACAGGGGGCAACCGATCATGTTTTTCTATGAGAGAAAAATACTGAGGATTGCCGGTCATATGATTAGTAGCACCTGAGTAAATCAGCCATTTATGTTGAGTCACCACATGGGCACTACCTGAAGACGTGACCACCGAGGCGTACTACTTTGAAGAGGAGGTGGAAGCGTCACCAGATGGGTGAATTTGCGTATGCTTCATCCAGTAACGATCAACCATATGGCCGGTGTGGCCTTAGTGAGAGCAGAGAAAGCGGGAAGGTCCATGTCTGTCGGGTTGATGGTTGCGGCCACCAGAGCCACCCCGTTGAGTCTGATGAGCATAGGTGTCAGGGATCGGTGGGGAGGATAGCAACAGACGCTGAAGCAGAGAGGTAACAGCAGTGATGCGGGCAGTAGTGATATCTAAGGTGGGAGAATCCACCTCGCCAAGGATCTATTGACGGATCATGTCATAGGACTCCAGAATGAAAGATATGGTACCTAAACACCTAGAGGGGGGGGGGTGAATAGGTGACCTAATCCTTTTCTTACTTTTGTTGGCAGTCAACAGTTTATAACACAGATTTCTGAATAAGTAATCACAGCACACAGCAATTCTCAACACAGTACAATCACAGCACAGAATACACAAGATTTTATAGTGGTTCCCCAATCTTTGGGTACATCCACTTTCCCCCTTCGCCTATCTAGCAGTGTACTAGATTCGGCCAAACTTCTCCACTAGCTCAGAACCCAACAAGGTTCCTACCTCAGGCCCAAGGCCTTACACTCAGCCAAAAGGCCTACACTCAGCCACCCAGGCCTACACTCAGCCAATCAAGGCTTACACTCAGCCAATTAAAGGCCTACACTCAGAGTTCTTCAACTCCTACACTCAGGCACCAAGCCCTACCCTCAGCCTTTATAAAATAGGCTTACAATCACTCAGATCCTATGGATCTTACAAGTTTAAAAAAGAAATTACAAATTCTAACTCTACAACTCAAAAAAGGATGAGAGGAGTTGAGAGTTTCTTGAAGAGTTCTTGGAAGAACTCAGCTTGATCCAAACTGACTTAGCTTTCTTCAAAGCTTCTTGAGTAGAACTGAATTAGTCTGAATCTTCTGCAGTTGATCCTTGATCTCTGCTTCTTGAAATCCAGATGACTCTGAATTGTTCTTCTCAGCCTTAGTTCCAAAGACTGAATCCTTGGATGGAGCTCTCTCTCTCCAACTTCTTAGATCTGCAGTTGGACTGCCTGATCTTCTTGTGTTGATCCTCAGTGTATCACTTCTTGATTTAATCTGATCAACCACTTCAGTTATTCTCACAACATGTAATGATAATGAACAACCTTCTATATCTGTTTCTGTAAACTATGGGTGCCTATTTATAGGCTTCCTTCATGGTAACCGGCTGATCCGGTTTATAACAGACTTTTGACTTCTCTGACAGTTGCTGTAGACCGGCTGGATTGGCAGCTGTCATGTCAACCAGTCACTTCTTGAAATTCTCTAACTGTCAGTTAGTGTCGAGACTTTCTGTTCTTAAGTGTCGACACTTATAGACCAAGTGTCGACACATGTTGTGTAAGTGTCGACACAAGTCTACAAGGTGTCGACACAATTCCTTGTATGTCTCGACACAGTTTCTTCTGCATGTGTCGACACTAAAATTGAGTGTCGACACAAGTACTTGTACTTCATCCTTTAACTGTATTCTTCTAAGTGTCGACACATCTCCTTTGTGTCGACACATCTTCATGTGTTGAAACTGTCAAGTGTCGACATAGCTTCTTGGTGTCGACACAAGTCTTCATTCTTGATTCTTCAGCTGAGTGTCGACACATTCCCTTAGTGTCGACACTTGTACTTAGAATATTTTGTAAACTTTTCCGTTCTCTGCTAAGTGTCGACACAGCTCCTTGTGTCGACACTTTCTTCAAGTGTAGAGTCTTCTGGTTATGTGTCGACACATTGTGCTGAGTGTCGACACATTCTTCAAGTGTTGACTTCTTTGAGTGTGTGTCGACACATTGTGCTGAGTGTCGACACATTCTTCAAATACTGAGTCTTTAGCTAAGTGTCGACACATTGTGTTGAGTGTCGACACTTACTTCCAGTGCTGAGTCTTCTGCATAGTGTCGACACACTGTGTTGAGTGTCGACACTTGTACTTAGAATCTGTAGACTTTTGCTGAGTGTCAACACTCACTTCAAGTGTCGACACTTTCTGGTGTAGACACAGCTCTTCTGGGTGTCGACACTTCTGCTAAGTGTTGACACAACTTTTCTGCATTCTTCTACACTGAGTGTCGACACAGCTCCAAGTGTCGACACTTTCTGACTGGTGTCGACACTTCTTCCCAGGTGTCGACACAAAGACTCCAAGTGTCGACACTGCTTGTCTGGGTGTCGACACAAGCTTTCTCAAGTGTCGACACTATGCCTCTGGGTGTCGACACATGGACTTAGAAATTTTCAGCTTCAGTCCAGTGTATATCTAACCTGCACAAGTAACTCAAACAAACATCAAATACATTCTGATGTATATCATTGAGTTAGGTGAGGCTTCTTCAAATCAGGTACATTTGACCAATGTACCCAACAATCTCCCCCTATTTGGAGAAGTCATAACCCTTAGTCAATGATATACACCACTCATAATTAAAAATTACAAAATGATGTAAAGCATATAAATGACAACAGGGTAAACTTGAACATGTAATAAAGCACACATGTATACTTATTAAACATTGCAGAACAATTAAGAAACACACATATTTCAGAACATTCATACTATATTTATCATATACTGTCCCAATAATGTTCCTTATACATTTTCAATGAAGTATTACAATGTTTATCACTTAACAGATTACAACAAGCATCAAGTTAATTCCTAATCTAGTGCTGATCAGGTTCTTTAATAACAATGCCTTTTCCAGCTTTAACTTGAGCTTTCACAGCAGCAGCAGCAGCAGGCTCAGCTTCAGCAGTCTTCTTCCCTTTAGAGTCCTTCTTCTTCTGTTCTTCAGCCTTGATCTTTTGTCTTTCAAAATAATGATAGGGCTTAGGAAAGTACTTGCTAGGCTCCACAGCTGTTGGAGGTAGCTTTCCTAACTTAGCCTTCCTTCTAAATTGGACAATTGCTTCCTGCCTACTCTCATGCTTTCTCCATTCAGCCTCTGAGAACCACTTGTTCCTCTCATGGGCATTGTCCTTGGCAGCTTTCCAGGCTGTGAGAATTATGTTTCTAGAAGTAGGGCTCCATTGTTCAAAATCTGGCTTTTGCTCAGCAATTTCCCTAAACTTCTTCTTTGACAGCCTAGTTTCTTCTTCCTTGTCCAAAGCCTCTTGCATTGCAGCTGTGATAGGTTGAACAACCTTTTCCAGAATAATATTAGGCTTGCCAGCAGGTGGACTATACATTGTGCTAATATCTGCATGAATCATTTCAAAGTCTGGAGGTGGATAGATTACATCAGCCACTGCTTGTTGCTCACCTCCAAGATATGTGCCTTGAATACCAGATTCAGCGACTTCATTGTCATCACACAGGGGAGGATATCCAAGTGTAGCCCTGATAGAATTTGAAATCCATTTTGCATGCTCAGAACTGGCCTTGACTAACACTCTCTCCCCCTTTATGACTTCTTGGGCCACATGATCTCTCACATCATCTTTCTGGAATCTGATTTGGCTATCCAAATACCTTATGCCCTCTTTAAAGAAAGGTCTAAGCTTTGTAAGCTGTTCTGAAATGACCTTCTGTGAGTCTTTGATTGCAGTCTGTACAGCAGCAATCTCTGCTTGAAATATCTTATCAAAATCAGCTTTGGCAGCAGCAGAGGAAGTTGAAGGTTCATTTGACTTATTCTTGAGTTCTGTGACTATTGCATTGTGAGATGCAGTCAGATTATCATTCATCCTTAACTGATTCTCCAGCACATAGCCTTGCTTGAGTGCTATATCATCCACTTTCTCTTTAATTGTTTCTTGATGTTTAGCCAGATATACCACAGCATTAGCACCCTTGGTAAAACAATCAGTCATTTCCCTTTTATTAAGGTTCATTTCAAACCTTATCGACTTGAGTTCCTGGCCCAGATCAGATTGTAGTGCCTTATGCCCTTCATCAACATAAGTTTCTAAGGCTTTCCTTTGTTCATCCATCTTGATTTGCATTGCAAGCAGTAGAGCACTATAATCAGTGGATGGAGCTTGTTGAACTAAGGAATGTTGAGCAACTGTTTGAAGAGCCTTCTTGTAGCTCTGGCTTCTTCTTTTAAAAACAAAGAACTTCTTTTTCTTAGCTTGCTCAGCTTCCTCATCTTCAGATTCTGATGTACTGGCTATATCCACCCTATCTTTAGGGCTGGATTGTTTTTCAGTTTGCACATCCTGTGCCTTCTCAGTATCTAGCCTTATAGGCTCTTCTTGTATATCCAAATTCTCCCCCTCAGCAGCAGCATCCTTTACTGCATCAGCAGCATTCTTTTCCATATCAAAATCTTCTTGATCCAAGTTCAAAAACAGATCTTCCATTGTATATTCTGCTGGAGACTGTGCAGGAGATGTACTTGGTTCTTCAACCACTGTATCAGGTATCACAACAGATGTGTCTGGAAGAACAACATCTGGTTCTTGGTTTGCTGGCTGATTTTGCTGATGGACATCAGACAATTCAGAATCTATTACAGAAAAATCTAATGTATTAAGGTCAGTAAGTACCTCTTGAATGAGGAGGGTGGCCTGTTCACTCTCCAGTGTAGATGGTTGTGCTACACCTGGAAGCTCCCCCTGAATGTCAGCTGCCTCCTGAGGAGCAGGTGTCTTCTCTGCAGCCTCATCTACTGGACTTTCAGGAGTGAAGACCACATGTTCTTCACTGCCTGAGCTGCTTGAGGACTCTTGAGGCACAGCAGCAGTCTTCCTCTTTTTCCTGGGAGGAGAGTCTCTCTTAGAAGCTTGTTTCTCAGGGGTGGTCAATTCCTTTGACACCAGCACCCTTTCCCATCTAGAGAATATCCTGGAGTCCATTCTCCTCATATGATTGATCTTAGATCCTGCAGCAGAGCTCATTACCTCTGGAATTGATCCAGCCAGGTAGAGACTTATTATCCTGCCCAGATTGGGCTTTTTCAGGCTTTCCTTTACTTTCTCATAAACCACCATTGACCAATCTGTCTTCAGAGTGAAGATGATTCTGGTCATGATATTAAACATAGAGGCTGACACCCTGTCATGCCCTCCTGGTTTGCTTAGAAGAACCTTGCCTACAACTTCAGACAGGAATTTGCCTTGATTGTTCATCCCCTTCCTGTTGAAGACTGATCCCACTTTCATCTTTGGATCCAGTCCACACCAAGTAAGAGCTTCCCTGGTCTTAGAAGCAGTTACTTCCTCTTCTTCTTGAATCTTAGGTAGCTGAAGTACCTTTCTTAAAGATTTGGGTGATAGTTTGACCTTGGTGCCATGCACCCTTGACTTAATCCTGAAGCCTGAGTCATCTATGGACGCACCAGAAAGGAATTCAATGACTTCCTTCTTCCAGATTTTCGTTGGTTCTGAAACCAAGAACTCCAATCCTGAATTGGCAATTAGGGTTATCACTGATTTGAATTCCTGATCACTGTCGTCGAAGGCGCCTCGCACGAGCTCATAGCCCTCGTTGACGTTCTCTTCCAGCTTGGGAGCCATTAGGGTTTTGAGAATTAGTCTTGAGATGAGAGAAATGTCGACACAAGAGTTTAGGTCTCGAAACTTTGAAAGCGTGTCGACAATCAAAGACAGAACCCTATTTATACCTTTCTTGTTTGAAGACGAACAGGCGGGATGAATTTCTAATGATGTGTCGACACTGTCAATAAGTGTCGACACTGACTTATAATGTCTCGACACTCATGTGTCGACACAAATTTAGTCAACAGATTTTATGTGTCGACACTTGGTTAAGTGTCGACACCACTATACTCGACATGTGTCGAGACTTTACTTAGAAAAATTCTGAGTAAAACTTAAGTGTCGACACTTTATTGGATGTGTCGACACCTACTCGACATGTGTCGACACTAACATTCTGAAGTGTCGACACTAACTTCCTAGATGTGTCGACACCATTTTCCTGAAGTGTCGACACTTACTATTCTGTGTCGACATAGACTTGTCTATGTGTCGACACCTTTTTACTTAGCCAATTTTCTGTTCTGTATACTTAATCTAAGTTTATCATACCTAGTTCAATTTTGAACCTATTAAACTTAGCTTCTTCTAAGGGCTTAGTAAACATATCAGCTATCTGATTATCTGTTTTAACATATTCAAGTGCAATATCATTTCTTTCTACATGCTCCCTAAGAAAGTGATATTTTATCTCAATATGTTTAGTTCTACTATGTGATACAGGGTTATTAGCTATGGAAATAGCACTTGTAGAATCACAATAAAGTGGAGTTCTACTTACCTGACATCCATAGTCTTCTAGCTGATGTTGAATCCACAGAAGTTGAGCACAGCAACTTCCTGCAGCTACATATTCTGACTCAGCTGTGGAGATGGCCACACTGGTTTGCTTCTTACTACTCCATGAAATGAGTCTTCCACCTAGGAATTGACAGGATCCAGTTGTGCTCTTTCTATCTTCTTTGCATCCTGCAAAGTCTGCATCTGAATAACCTGTTAGATCAAAATCTCCATTCCTAGGGTACCAGAGGCCTAGATAAGGTGTGCCCTTTAGATATCTCAAGATTCTCTTGACTGCAGTCAAGTGAGACTCTTTAGGGCAGGCTTGATACCTGGCACAAACACATGTAGCATACATAATGTCAGGTCTACTTGCAGTCAAGTAAAGTAGGGAGCCAACTATCCCTCTATACAAGGTTTCATCCACAGGTTTCCCTGCATCATCCTTGCTTAGAGACATACTTGACCCCATAGGAGTCTTCATGGTACTGGAGGAATCCATACCATATTTCCTTATGAGTTCTAGGGTGAACTTAGACTGACATATGGATAATCCACTTTCAGTCTGTTTAACTTGGAGACCCAAGAAAAACTTCAGTTCTCCCATACTACTCATTTCAAATTGACTCTGCATAAGCTTTGCAAACTTTTTGCAAAGGCTACTTTCAGTAGACCCAAATATAATGTCATCTACATATATTTGGACAAGTATTACTTTGCCTCTAGATTCCCTAAGGAATAGAGTCTTATCTATTTTCCCCCTTGTGAACTTGTTCTCAATGAGGAAACTAGATAGGGTTTCATACCAAGCTCTAGGAGCTTGCTTTAACCCATACAATGCTTTCCTAAGTCTATAGACATAATGAGGAAGAGTAGGATCAACAAAACCTGAAGGCTGCTCCACATATACTTCTTCTTTTAAATTACCATTAAGGAATGCTGACTTCACATCCATTTGGTATACTTTGAATCCTTGGTAGGTTGCATAGGCCAAGAACATCCTGATGGCTTCCAGTCTGGCTACTGGAGCAAAGGTTTGATCAAAATCAATACCTTCTTCTTGCCTATATCCTTTTGCAACCAGTCTTGCCTTATTCTTAATGATGACTCCTTGTTCATCTAACTTGTTTCTGTAGATCCACTTTGTTCCTATCACATTGTGATCTTTAGGCTTAGGAACTAAGTCCCAAACCTTGCACCTCTTGAACTGGTTTAGCTCTTCCTGCATAGCTTCAGTCCACTGTGGATCTTGTATTGCTTCTTCAAATTTCTTTGGTTCTATTTGAGACAGAAAACTTGAATATACTGCAGCATTCTGATTTCTGCTCCTTGTCTGAACACCTTGTCTTGGATCTCCAATGATCAGCTCCACTGGATGATCTCTTAGATGCCTGTTGGCTGGAGGCATCCTTACTTCTGGTTGTACTTCTTCAGCATCTTCATCATGCTGAGTTCCTTGAACTTCTTCAGCTCCTGGTACATGTAGTTCTCCCCCTGGACATAAGCCATCTTCTTCTACTTGCTGTCTTGCAGCAGGTACATCTTCCATGGTTAGCTTGTCCATCTTCTTAATAAGACCTGAGGGGCTGCACACACTACTAGACAACTCATTGTTAATTAGTTGTGACTCATCAAAAACTACATGCACAGATTCCTCTACAACTTGTGTAGTCAAGTTGTAGACTCTATAAGCCTTACTATTACTGCTGTACCCAACAAACACTCCCTCTTGGGATTTGGCAGCAAACTTAGTTAAGTAAGACTTCCCATTGTTAAGTATGAAGCATTTACAACCAAAAATCCTAAAATAGGATAGATTTGGTTTCCTGCCTTTCACTACTTCATAGGGGGTCTTGTTTAACCTTTTAGTGATGGTAGCCCTATTTATCACATGGCATGCAGTGTTTACTGCTTCAGCCCAGAAATATTCTGGCAGTGATGAATCACTTAATAGGGTTCTACCAGCCTCTATCAAGGTTCTATTTTTCCTTTCAGCAATGCCATTTTGCTGAGGTGTTCTAGGTGAAGAGAATTCTTGAAATATCCCATAGTCTTCACATAATTTTGTCATGCTTTCAGATTGAAACTCTGTACCATGGTCACTTCTAATTTTGACCACTGTACAGTTCAATTCATTCTGAATTTGCCTAACAAAACTGTGGAAGACACTAGGTGTTTCAGATTTCTGCTTTAAGAAGAACACCCAGGAAAACCTTGAGTAGTCATCAACAACTACAAAGGTGTAGACCTTCCTACCTAAGCTGTGAACTGGCATTGGACCAAATAGATCCATATGCAAGAGGTATAAACACCTCACAGCATCCTTGTTGTCAATGCTTCTAAAGGTGGATTTAGTCTGCTTGCCCTTTTGACAAGCTGAGCAAATGCCATCTTTGACACACTTAACTTGAGGACCATTCCTCACTAACTCTTTACTAAAGAGTTTGCCAATAGTCTTGTAATTAAGATGAGCAAGCCTCTTGTGCCACTTGACACATTGAGAGACTGTCTCATCAGCTACAAGACAAACTGGAGAACTATTGTTCTCAACCATAATGTCTAAACAATAGACATTTCTCTTCCTATAACCTGTCAAAATGATCTTTTGATCACTTGACCTCTTGATATGACAACCATTTTTAACAAATGAGATGTCATACCCTACATCACTTAATTGACTTATACTAATGAGGTTATGTTTCAAACCTTTAACATAAGCCACTTGAGTAATGGTAACAAGGTTAGAAGAAATGTTACCAAACCCTTTGATGATTCCTTTTTCAGAACCACCAAAGGTCACCTTTGGACCATTTTTGATTGGGATGTAGTCCTTCAGTAGTCCCCTAGTTCCAGTCATGTGTCTGGAACATCCACTATCCAAGTACCATGTAGGGGTATGGCCACTTGGATTCTCCTGCAAAACAAATTAATGAACCTTAGAACCCAAAGTAAACTTGGGTCCTTGGTGATTGTTAGTTTGCAAATTGACATAGCTACCTGCTGTCTTTCCAACAGGTAACTTGCTACTCAACTTGGCACTGGCATTGTGCCAACAATCCAAAGCAAAGTGGCCAACCTTGCCACAGCACCAACATTCAAATTTGTTGTACCTTTGCTTAGGTTCAGACTTAGCTGTCTTAACTACAGCAGTCTTGTTGAATGTTGGGGCTTTGCCCTTGGACTTGGACTGATCCTGAACAGTCCTAGCTGGAATAACAAAACCCAGTCCAGTCTTTCCTTTATGATGAACAAAATCATCAATCAAGGGTAGCACTGATTTAGGTTTTGAATACCTAGCTGCTAGCTCTTTCTCCTTCTGAAGATTAATCTCCAGTTTCTTAATTTGATCATTCTTAAATGTAATAGTACCCATCTGAATCACAGTAATGTGTTTCAGCCTGGCCACTTCATTCAGTTTTTGATCATAATTCTTCTCATAATCTATTGCAGCTGCCTTGAGATCAGCAATTTCCTTGGCCAAATTTTTGGCTAGGGTCTTGCTTTTCTTATAGGCTTGCAATAGTACTTGATATTCATCTAGGAGTTGATGAATATCTCCCTCAGACTCAGATATATTCTCATCACTTGATGAAGAATAATCTGACTCTGAACTAGAACTGGAATCAGAACTTTGAGTTAAACCTTGTACCTGACTGGGTCCTGGCTGCTCCAGGTTTTTGGTACTTTCAGTCAAAGCCATCAGTCCTTGGCTTTGACAGTCTTCTTGCTCATAGATAGATTCCATGATCTGCATAAACTCTTCTTCTTCCTCAGCAAATAGCCCAATATAGGCTTCAGCATCTGTCTCAGTGTCTGAAGAAGACATATCTGAAAGAGTCTTCTCATTCTTTGCAACAAAGGACTTCTCCTTCTTTCCTTTGAAGTGTGTTTTCTTTTTGTCACTGGATTCTTTCCTTCTTTCAGGACAGTCTGCAATAACATGGCCCTGTCTATTGCAGCAGTAACAAATTATCTTGGATCCAGTTGCCTTACTAGTCTTGGTCCTTTTCTTGTCCTTCTTTGAAGGCTTCTTTTCCTGATACTGAACCTCTTTCCCTTTGGAAGATGAAGGTCTAGACCTCCACTGTTTCTTCTTAAGGAACTTCTGAAAATGTCTGGTGAATGCAGCAAAGTCTTCATCACTTTCACTGCTTGTAGATTTTGTACTTTCTGACTCTTCAGATTCTGATTCAACTACCTCAGGAGGAGGAGTTGATGACTTGGTCCTGCTCTTTCTGGGTACATCTGACTTAAAGGCAACAGTCTTTTCTCTGTATTCAGTCCTTGTTGACTTTTCTTCTTCTTTTCTTACTGACAATTGCATCTCATAAGATAACAACTTGCCAAAAAGTGTGGGAGGAGGAATTTCTCCCAACTTTGCCATTTCTCTGATGGCACAGATCTTGGTGTCCCAGTCTTTGGTGAGGGACCTCAAGAATTTATCATTCAACTCATAGTTTGTGAACTCTCTTCCATATGACATGAGTTCATTTACAATTCTATAAAATTTCTTGTAGCATTCAGTGATGCTATCCCCTCTTCCTTGCCTAAAGCTTTCATATTCTTGATTAAGCAAGGACTTCCTATCTTGCCTTACTTCTTCAGAACCTTCCATATAGACAATGAGGGTGTCCCACATTTCTTTTGCAGTTTTACAGTGAATAAGGTTCTGGAAGGTGGCATCATCAATTGCACTAACTATTATATTCTGTGCTCTTTTGTCCATGGTTGCTAGGACAATCTCATCCTTGGTCATTTCAGAGAAATCCTTTGGAGTCCTCTGATTTGCATCCAATACTGAAATCTTCATGGGCACATATGGCCCTTCTTTGACTGTGATGTATATCCTAGGGTCAGAGGCTTCCATAAAAAGCCTAACCCTCTCTTTCCAGATCCCAAAGATCTCTTTTCTGCATATAGGTAGTTTCATTGAACCCAACTCCTTATGATTCTCTGAAGAACCCATGTTCTTGATTTTCTTGAAACTGTTTCCTGTTTCCTGACTTATACTGAATCTGCCAAACTGGATCTCCTCAGACAGTTAGTCCTGATTTTGAGGAACCTGCCTCTGATACCACTTGAAAGATATGGTACCTAAACACCTAGAGGGGGGGGGGTGAATAGGTGACCTAATCCTTTTCTTACTTTTGTTGGCAGTCAACAGTTTATAACACAGATTTCTGAATAAGTAATCACAGCACACAGCAATTCTCAACACAGTACAATCACAGCACAGAATACACAAGATTTTATAGTGGTTCCCCAATCTTTGGGTACATCCACTTTCCCCCTTCGCCTATCTAGCAGTGTACTAGATTCGGCCAAACTTCTCCACTAGCTCAGAACCCAACAAGGTTCCTACCTCAGGCCCAAGCCTTACACTCAGCCAAAAGGCCTACACTCGGCCACCCAGGCCTACACTCAGCCAATCAAGGCTTACACTCAGCCAATTAAAGGCCTACACTCAGAGTTCTTCAACTCCTACACTCAGGCACCAAGCCCTACCCTCAGCCTTTATAAAATAGGCTTACAATCACTCAGATCCTATGGATCTTACAAGTTTAAAATAGAAATTACAAATTCTAACTCTACAACTCAAAAAAGGATGAGAGGAGTTGAGAGTTTCTTGAAGAGTTCTTGGAAGAACTCAGCTTGATCCAAACTGACTTAGCTTTCTTCAAAGCTTCTTGAGTAGAACTGAATTAGTCTGAATCTTCTGCAGTTGATCCTTGATCTCTGCTTCTTGAAATCCAGATGACTCTGAATTGTTCTTCTCAGCCTTAGTTCCAAAGACTGAATCCTTGGATGGAGCTCTCTCTCTCCAACTTCTTAGATCTGCAGTTGGACTGCCTGATCTTCTTGTGTTGATCCTCAGTGTATCACTTCTTGATTTAATCTGATCAACCACTTCAGTTATTCTCACAACATGTAATGATAATGAACAACCTTCTATATCTGTTTCTGTAAACTATGGGTGCCTATTTATAGGCTTCCTTCATGGTAACCGGCTGATCCGGTTTATAACAGACTTTTGACTTCTCTGACAGTTGCTGTAGACCGGCTGGATTGGCAGCTGTCATGTCAACCAGTCACTTCTTGAAATTCTCTAACTGTCAGTTAGTGTCGAGACTTTCTGTTCTTAAGTGTCGACACTTATAGACCAAGTGTCGACACATGTTGTGTAAGTGTCGACACAAGTCTACAAGGTGTCGACACAATTCCTTGTATGTCTCGACACAGTTTCTTCTGCATGTGTCGACACTAAAATTGAGTGTCGACACAAGTACTTGTACTTCATCCTTTAACTGTATTCTTCAAAGTGTCGACACATCTCCTTTGTGTCGACACATCTTCATGTGTTGAAACTGTCAAGTGTCGACATAGCTTCTTGGTGTCGACACAAGTCTTCATTCTTGATTCTTCAGCTGAGTGTCGACACATTCCCTTAGTGTCGACACTTGTACTTAGAATATTTTGTAAACTTTTCTGTTCTCTGCTAAGTGTCGACACAGCTCCTTGTGTCGACACTTTCTTCAAGTGTAGAGTCTTCTGGTTATGTGTCGACACATTGTGCTGAGTGTCGACACATTCTTCAAGTGTTGACTTCTTTGAGTGTGTGTCGACACATTGTGCTGAGTGTCGACACATTCTTCAAATACTGAGTCTTTAGCTAAGTGTCGACACATTGTGTTGAGTGTCGACACTTACTTCCAGTGCTGAGTCTTCTGCATAGTGTCGACACACTGTGTTGAGTGTCGACACTTGTACTTAGAATCTGTAGACTTTTGCTGAGTGTCAACACTCACTTCAAGTGTCGACACTTTCTGGTGTAGACACAGCTCTTCTGGGTGTCGACACTTCTGCTAAGTGTTGACACAGCTTTTCTGCATTCTTCTACACTGAGTGTCGACACAGCTCCAAGTGTCGACACTTTCTGACTGGTGTCGACACTTCTTCCCAGGTGTCGACACAAAGACTCCAAGTGTCGACACTGCTTGTCTGGGTGTCGACACAAGCTTTCTCAAGTGTCGACACTATGCCTCTGGGTGTTGACACATGGACTTAGAAATTTTCAGCTTCAGTCCAGTGTATATCTAACCTGCACAAGTAACTCAAACAAACATCAAATACATTCTGATGTATATCATTGAGTTAGGTGAGGCTTCTTCAAATCAGGTACATTTGACCAATGTACCCAACACAGAAGATGGAGAAGATAATACACAACTAGAAGCTCCTGGAAGTGCTTGTGTTACTCGGCCAGATCCATAGAGAATGGGTGGTTCTGAAGAATTTCGGCTCCCAGAGCCTAAACCTATTGGTAAGCAGCAGTAAGAGAAATGGAGGGACGGGCAAAGAGGTCCGCATAGAGAGTATATATGTGAGATGTCTGAGCCCCTTGGAGTAAAGAGCGGCAAGATGAAGCCAAGCCGCCTTCACCATTTCATCATGGCGAATGACGGGAATGCACTCATCAGAAAGGTTGTTATCCAACCAAGTGCGAACAAGATCATTACTAGCATCACAGTCATCAAAGAGATCAGACTCAGGAGGAGGAGGGTCATCGGTGAGATGATGATGTTTGCATTATGAGCGAAGTAGAAAGGTGAAGTAAACACTCCTGTCTGAGTAGTTGGAACTGATAAGTTTGGTAACTGTCCCAAGATTACTCGAAGGAGTAGGAAGAGGAGGGTGGGCCACGGGAGGAGTAGTAGTAGTAGAGGAATTGGAGAGAGCTATTGAGAATAAGAGAGCAGACAGAAAGGAAGCCGCTCGAACAGGCAAAGAGGCCGCACAAACAGATAAAGAGAGGCTGCGCGAACAGCAAAGAGGCCGCGCGAACAGGGAAAGAGATACCCCGCGAACAGGTAAAGAGAGACCGCACGAACAGGGAAAGAGATACCGTGCAAACAGGCAAACAGATCGCGGGGTGATGGGGAGGTCGCGAAAACAGGCGCGAGAAGAGAACAGAAAAAGGCAAACCGCGTGAACAGGCCATGCGAACAGAGAGGGTGCGCTGGCAGAGACAAACTGCACAGATAGACGAAGCTCACAAAAAAAAAGGAAGCCGCGAGAATAGGCCATAAGAACAAAGGGCAAACCGCACGGACAGAATAAGCTCACATAATCAGGTGGAAAAGATCAAGTCCTCTGATACCATGTGCGAATAGAAAAATAAAAACCAAAAATTGGACAATAATAGAGTTTTTATTTCCAAAATTGTATCTAAGGCTGATATCGAGTCGAGTTCGAGCGATTTTGGCTCGGCTCGAAATCAAAATTTTCGACTCGAACTCGACTCGAAATTGATTTCGAGTCGAGTCGGCTTGACTCGAAATGGCTCGATTCCGAGTCAGCTCGAAATCGAATCGAGTCGGCTCGGAATCGAATTGAGTCGGCTCAAAATCGAATCGAGACGGTTCAAAATCGAATCAAGTCGGCTCGAAATTTAGCAATTTTTCGTTTTATTCCTATTTTGCTCAAAATAAAATTGGGCAACCTATAAATTTAGTAAATGAAACACTTAAAGCCTTCATTTTTTTTATTTAGGTTTAAATTTTGTTATTTTTAATCTTAAAATAAGAATATATTAATAAATACATAATTTTTTTAATTAATTCGAGTTGATTCGAAATCGACTCGAAATTAGATTCGAGTCAAATTGAATCGACTCAAATTGAGTTGAATCAATTTTAACCGATTCCGATTCGGCTCAATTTTCGAACGATTTTCGAGCGATTTTCGAGTTTCAAATAATATGCTCAACCCTAGTTGTATTTATTAAAAAGGTATAGCCTCTCTTATATAGAATGGAGGAGAAGAGAGAGATTTCAAATAAGTAATGTGGGACTAAAGACATTTATGGTGACTAGCGGCTAGACAAAACCAGACCACACAGGTCGCGCGGTTAGACGAGAAGACTAACTGCCTGACCATAATGACAAGTTGCTGGAGAGAAGCCGCCAGACCTCCCGGTCTCCAAACCGCCAGAGTTAAGTCTCCAGACCGCCTGGTCTCCATACTGCAACAGAGGAGAATGCTAGACCGCCCGACTACCAAGCCACTGGAGACAAGCCATCAAACCCCCCGGCTATCAAGCCACCAGACAAAAACCGCTAGAATGCATGGTCCCCAAACTGCCCGGTCTCCATACTGCAACATACCTCAGATCCATAACTAGATCCTACCTCAACCTTTATAAAATAGGCCTACAACTCAGGCACAAAGGCGCCACAGCTCAGATCCAAAAATGGATCCTATAGAATGAATAAGGTTGTTGATGATATATGACTACAGATGAAAGTTCTTTGAGCCTGCCTTCCTTAGCTAAGAAGAACTATGCCTTAACTTCTTCACAACTACAAGAAAGATGATCTTTAGGAAATTACTACTTGTGCTGGAAGTAACTCAGAAACACAAGTTTCTGAACTTGCTGATGAAGACAAATAAGTTGACAGTTCATTGTGTTCTTCACTCAGCTAAGCTTGACTGCAGAAATCAGATAGCTCTGCTTCTTTCTCAGAATATTTTTCTGAACTTATTGTTGAAGGTGAAAATCGTAACAGCTAACTAGCTTGAATTTTTAGATCATCACTTGAACTTTTTTCTTCATGCTCTGCAACTTTGGCGAGAGGAAGAAGATGAAGTTCTGCTTCTTTACGAAAAGTCAAATCTCTAAAAGTTATCTTCTTTGTGCTGATCATAATTCTTTTATCTTCCCCCGTCCAACGACTCTTTGACGCGTGAGCCCACTTGGATTTGCAAGCTGCAATCTTGCTTTTGCATTAAATGCAGCATGGAAGGCAAGCAGCGTTGTTTGTCTCCTATTGTTGTCTTCCCGCAATTCTTTTGAATTTTGCTGACTCATACTGACGTCTGCATCTGTGGACTTAGCCAAATTCTCAGTTTCATCCCAGGTGTTAAGTGTGTTGAGTGAATAGCCTTCACTCAGTGCAAAAACCCTTATTCAGATAATCTGTCCTTCTAGTATTGAGTGCGTTGAGTGAACCTTCATCACTCAAAGAATTTGAACTTAGCCAATTACTTCTGCGCTGTCAGGCGTTGAGTGTATTGAGTGAACCTTCATCACTCAACGCTTCTAGACTTAGCGGCTTCTCTGAATGTCTGCCATCTCTCTGAGGCGTTGACTGAACTCCCTTCACTCGATGCTTCTGTACTTAGCCGCTTATCTCTTTATGAATGCATTGAGTGAGCCTTAATCACTCAACGCTTCTGCCTTTACCTGTCACTTTGATGAGGTGTTGAGTGAACTAGCTTCACTCAACACTTCTGTACTTAGCCAATATTCTTGATGAGCTTGCGTTGAGTGAGCTGTCCTTACTCAACACATCTGGACTTAGACAGATTTTTCTATCTATATCTTCTTAAGCTTTGACTAAACACTGTTCTGTCGACATTTTTCTTCTTTGGGCGTTGAGTGAGATATCCTCACTCAATGCTTCTGGACTTGAACAGAATTCTTGACAGATCTTCAACTGCTTTGGCTGTCTGAGCTTGACACAACGCTTCTTTCTTCAGACGTTGAGTGAGATATCCTCGCTCAATGATTCTAGACTTAGTCAAAGTTCTTCCTTGCCAATGTTGAAGCTTTGATAGACTGAGCTTTACTCGATGCCTCTTGTTATATGGAGATGAGTGAACTGCCTTCACTCAACGCCTGTGGACTTAGTCGCAAATCTATTTTGCGAACTGTTAGTCTTTGACTGTCCATTCTTTACTCAGTGCTTTTTGGCATCTAGCGTTGAGTGAATTGGCTTCACTCAATGCGTGTGGACTTAGACAGATTTTTGTCTTTTCTACATCATTCCTTGACACCTGGCGTTGAGTGAACTGACTTCACTTAATGCCTGTGGACTTAAATAGATTTTTGTCTCTCTAGCATTCTTCCTTTTGTCCACCTATCACAATCACTAATACAACCTGTCTAAACATGTTCCAAGGAACATCCTGCACATAATGAAATTGGACATACATCAAATACAATTATGCTCTTAGTATTGATGGTGATGCCTCTTCAAATCTATGGAATATTGAGGGCAATATTTTCAACAAAGTTAGTGAAGATCTTGTGTGGATCGAGGAGAGAAAACATTTTAATTGCTTATTATTTTCATACATTTTGAGTGGCTTGTTTTTGGGTTGGACTCCGATCGTCCCGTGGTTTTCACCATATTGGTTTTTTATGTTAAATCTCTCTATCACATTTATTGTGGTTTTTTGTGCTGTGTTTTTAGTTATGTATCGGCCTACCGCTAAGCGGTCGTCCAGGTACTTGCTCGAGTTAATTTGCAACTACTCTGATCGGACTTGCATGCTCTCTAGCCCAACAGGACGCCCATAACAATCGACCAAATAAACTATAATCCAAATGTTAGGATCATCATTATATATAATATACATATTTCTATTATTCATGAAACATTGCGAATCTTGCCAACAAAGATAATATTTTTTGGATTTTGATTCAAATACCATTCAAATCTAAATTTGGATTCAAATCTAGATTCAAATTTGAAAAATATTAATATTAATCGAATCTTTCTGAATCACATCCTAAATTATTCATAAACAATTTGGTTTGCGAACAATCCTAGTTTTGTCTCTCTATCCTCTTTCCTCCGAAAAGCCTTAAACAACATTAATCTTCAGACCTTCAAGGAATCAATGTTTCATTTGCACTCAATAGTATTAAGATCTATCCATGACTTTTTTGTATCAATATGAGTAGAACAAACTAGATATATCAATTTGTTCAATGGAGATTTGAAGCAAGACTATGGCTCCGATAAGAATGACATTTTTGCTTTGGTAATGTTGGAGCAGATTGATCCCTTGACTAAGGCGCCATCGTGCGCCCCCACACGTCACTGCCACACGCACCCCCACGACACCGCCATGCAAGGGCAACACCGTGCAAGTCCATTGGGCTCCAATGCATGAGCCGAGCAAATTTTTGATTCACGTGTATGCTCATGAATTTTACTTAGAAAAATTTTTGATTCACGTGTTGATATCTCGACGAATTACACGGGACTTCACGTGTATACTCGACAAATTTTACTAAAGAAAATTTTTGATTCTTCCTGAACTAAGCAACCTTCGTTTTGATCCCTTGATTCCTATGCACTTGAAAATGAAGTGCATCCCAATAGAGAGATTACACATGAGTCAACATCATGTACTACACAATGAGAGATTACATTGCATAGTCCTATGTTTGATGACCCATTGTAATCTGATATTTGTGTGTACTTGGCAATTAAATCCTGCAAGCACATAAGTTGAAAGCATTGTCAAATAAAACTCAATTCAACTTAGTTCAAGGGGGGCTTCGTCAAATCAGGGTTATTGTGGAAGCAATACCCAACAATCTCCCCCTATTTGAAGAATTCAGAACCTTGTATACTAAGGTGAATTGAACATAAAATAATCTTAAACACAAATATATAAGGAAATGTAAAGAAAGTAAAACTAGCAGAAATATCAACAAAACAATAATGTTATATAAACAATTCCTAATGGCATTCCAGAATCACACACAATCACAGACATAGAATATGAAAATTAAGCAGTCTTTCCCATGGTCTTCTCATATTGTTTGACAAAGTATGCTTTTGGCTTTGGGAAATACTTTGGAGGAGGAGCATCTAGATCATCTCTCCTATATTTCCTGAAGTGTATCCTCCTCTTTGCAAGAGCCACATCATTTTTTGCCATTATTCCCTGTTGTAGCGCAACTATCTATCTTCATTGGCCAAGTCTACTAGTGTGAAAGTGTCCAGTATAATCCCTTTTGAAATTGGGCTCCATACTTCAACAGGTTCCCTATTTGGGTCAGTCCTATAAGCAGAGGGGCCTTCTCCATATCTTCTTCTCTTGAGAGCTGGTTGAGATGGTTTATCAACAAATTCTACCTCAGCTTCTGCAACAGTTTCAGTTGTCTCTGTCCAATCTTGATTATATGTTCATTCCTGAGTATATACCTAGTACTGAGTGTAGTCTTGAGGAGGTTGAACACATCATATACTAGTTTCGGCATTCTGGCATCAGTATTTACCTGAACTCTAAAGAATTCTCCGTGCAGCCACTTGAAATTTTCATAGCAATATGTGTTTACACCACATATCTCTTGATACATAGTAGCTTCCAGAGAATTCACCTTGTTTAGAAGTTTACTGTCCACATTTCTGTCTTCTTCAACGACAACATTAATAATTGTAGTTCTGGTATTGGCCATTTGATCATCAAAGTGGTGCATCTCGTTGTTTTGTGCATTAATGATTATCTTTGATGTGTCATGTATATGCCTTGTATCCTCAAGATTATTGTTAATTCCTTTCATCGTATGCAAGATTGCTTTGCCACCTTGAACTAGCCAGTTCTCCAGGTTGGATTCCAGATTTTCAAAACTAACCTTGACCTCAGCAAGTCCATTATTCATATCCCGTTCAACCTCTTCTACCTTGTTAAGTACTTTCTTCAGGGAATGATCAAAGTATGTTCTTTGTTTAACAATTATTGTTTCAATGGATTTCAGCATAGAATTATCAGAACTAGTACTGGGAATATCCTCATGTTGAGGTCTTGGAGGTGAAGGGAGATTTGAAATATTCTCAGAGTCACTAGAAGAGTGTGCCACCAAAGAGACATGAGCTTTCAGCGGGAGAGAGGGATCTTCAGCCTCTAGGATAGGAGGAAGCACCTCTGCTTCTCCTTCCTCATCAGAAATCTCAAGGATGTTCTACCCTTCAACTGGAGGCCCGCATTGGATCCTCGCAATCCTTTTCTCGAGATCATGTATAAACTTACCAATTTGGTCTTGAAGAGAATTAGATGACTGGTGTTGCTCCCCCTCAGTCATAACTCGAAGATCTTTCAGTAGATTGACCACCAAATCAGCAGCAGAAGTAAGTTCATCATCAACATCATCATTTTCCTCAACATCATCATCATCACCATCATTAGCAACATCAACAACATCAACAACATCAACAACATTAGCAACATCAGCAACATCAACAAAATTAATCTCAGCATCAACATCAACATTGCCACCATCAGCATCACCAACATCCTCAACAACATCCTCTTCTACCACAACTGTCTCTAGAATCTCTGTCTCTGTAATGAATTGAACTGGCTCAAAAGGGATGGGGACATCTACAATATCCAATGAAGGCAGTGTCACCCCCTCAGCAACTGCACCAGAACTCTCAGGTGCTTCATAGGGGGTAGGGGTTGGAATTCTCTCCTCCTCAAAGAGTTCCTCTTCCTCTACTACATCTCTTATTCAACCTTCCATGGGAATCCTCCTCTCCCATCTACTGAAGATAGATGAGTCAATCTTCTTCAGGTGATGAATTGGCACTCGTGAAGACATATCAAAGCGATTTTTGTCCATTTGATTCAGATACAGATAGATTATCCTCCCAAAATTTGGTACATTCCAACATTCTTTTATCTTCTCAAATAGGACTCTTCCCCAGTCAATCCTCTTCCTGCAGATCACAACTGCGGGTAGTGTGAACATTTCACCAGAGACATAATCATGGGATCCAACCATGCACAACACGACCTTTCCCATAATATTTGTCAGTAACTTCCCTTCCTCGTTCATCCCTTTCCTTTGAATTGATGTAGTTCTTCTTGGCAGATCACAGAATAGAAGAGCTCGATGCAAATCTGTCTATTCAATAAATTCTTCCTCAACCACTGACGGCAGTTGCAAGTATCTATTCAAGAGACTTGCCTTCACTTTAGTAGAGGTGTTTCTCACTTTGCTTTTTATCACTGTCCCTTCATGACGAAGCATGTCATTTTGAAAGAATTCTTGGATGTCTAGGTTAAGAACTTGGCAAGGGTGTTCTAGAAGAAAAGCAAGCCCTGCCATCTAGAGCATCACGATGACCTTCCTAAACTCATCGGAGGCTGTAGCCAACCCTGTACGCACAAGTTCACCACCAACGTGGAGGTTTCCAGTGCCTATTGGTGCACTCTCTAAGGATCAAATAGTAACTATCAGGAAGAACAAGAATTTTCGGAGAAGAACGGTGACACGGCTTGAGATGAAGTTGGTGAGGACTACATTTGATGAAATCGACGACGAAGTCCTGCACTGGTGGAGATGATCGACGGTAAATACTTTCTGTCGGCGGTTGAATCGATAGAAGGTTTCGAGAGGTCTTGACGAAATGTGTGAAAATTGAATGCCTTTATGTCCTACTTATATAGTTTTAAAGTTTTGAAGAGAGACAGAGACGCATACCTATTTGGAAATGACCCTGCAGATCCAATAAAAAAGACTTAGAAAAAAAATTAACCTACAGCAGATTCAGCAAAATGTCTCGAGAGATCATAATAAATATGTTGAAATGACTCGCGTAAGCTAGGGTAATTCATCGAATTAACTCGTGAAGAAGTCATGATTACACGTGAAGTCTCGACGAATTCGTCGAAATTACACTGGTAGACTCGACAAACTTTCTTTAGAATTTTCGAGATGATGAATTCCTTTACTTCTGGCTAATTTATTAACTATTTATGACTCCTTGTTGAGCATACCAAGTTCCATCTTGAAGAAATTGAACTTGGCCTCGTCCAGTGGCTTTGTGAATATGTCGGCAACTTGCTTATTTGTCGGGACATAACTGAGATTGATGTCCTTATTCTCCACGCACTCCTAGATGAAATAGTATCTTATCTCGATGTGCTTTTTCGGCTGTGAGAGACTGGATTGTCAGCAATTGCTATTGCAGTAGATGAGTCGCAAAACATGGGATTCTCCTTCAGCTTCAAGTTATAGTCTTCAAGCTAATTAATTATCCATAAAGGCCGTGCACAACAACTTCCTGCAGAGATATACTCTGACTCAGCAGTTGAGATTGCAACATAATTTTGTTTCTTACTGCTCCATGAAATAGGCCTTTTTCGTAGGTACTGACACATCCCAGAAGTGTTTTTTCCTATCGTCCCTACTTCCTGCAAAGTCAGCATCTAAAAAACTAATTATTTTACAATCATTACTTCTTGGGTACCATAAGCCAAGATTTGATGTACCTTTAAGGTATCTCAAATTCCTCTTTGCAGTGATATAATGAGATTCCTTAGAGTTCACCAAGAATCTAGCGCATACACATACTGAAAACATTATATCGTCCCTACTTCCTGCAAAGTCATCAAATGGTTTCTCTTTCTCATCCTTGTCTAGAGTCATAGTTGAACCCATTGGAGTCCTCATAGATTTTGCGTTCTCCATTCCGAATTTCTAAATTAACTCTTTGGTGAACTTCATCTGAGAGATAAAAATTTCATCTTCAGATTGCTTCACCTGAAGTCCTAAGAAATACTTCTTCTCTCCAATATTGCTCGTTTCAAACTTCCCTTGCATCAAGTTAAAAAATAGTTTGCAAAGATTGTTATCCATAGATCCAAAGATAATGTCGTCGACATAGATTTGCACTAGTAAAATCTTGCATTTAACTCCCCTAAGAAATAATATTTTATCTATCTTTCCCCTTGTGAACTTATTATCAAGAAAAAAGCTAGATATTGTCTCATACCAAGCTCGAGAAGCTTGATTAAGACCATATAAAGCTTTGCGAAGAAAGAGAACATAATAAGGGAATGAAGAATCTACAAAACCTGGGGGGTTGTTCCATGTATACTTTTTCATTAAAATTACCATTAAGGAAGAATGACTTCACGTCCATTTGATACACTTTGAACACTTTATGAGCATCATATGCGAGGAATAACCTGATCGCTTTGAGTCTGACCACTAGTGCGAATGTTTGATCGAAGTCAATACCTTCTTCTTGCTTGTACCCTTGGGCTACAAGTCTGGCTTTGTTCTTTATAATTACGCTATCTTCATCCAGCTTGTTTCTGAAGACCCATTTGGTTCCGATCACATTGTGTCCTTTAGGTCTTGGTACTAGCTCCCAAACTTTGCACCTTTTGAATTGATTGAGCTCTTCTTCCATTACAATTATCCATAAAGCGTCTCTATTTGCCTCTTCAAACTTCTTTGGCTCAATCTGCGAGAGAAAACTTAAGTGCAAAATTTCATTAGTTGTAGCTCTTCTTGTTCTTACTCCATCACGAGAGTCTCCAATCATTTGATCAACTGGATGATCTCTTGAATGTCTGATCAATAGATTCCTCTCATCTTCTAGGACACCAGGAGGTTTTGCTGCTTCTGGTGCATCTTCTTCAATTTGATGGAGCTCATCATCCTGAGCTTCTTCGTCCACGAGGCTTGGAATGTTGACTTTGACTGAGCTTGGGGCATTTTTCTTTTCATTTTCTTCTAAGCTTAGCTCTTTTAACCTTGTACTTACATATTCAATAAATACACTAAAAAGATGTTATGAAACATGCTCGTATCATCAAATACAACATTAAATATTTCTTCTACTATCAAGATTTTCTTATTGAAAATCCTATATGTCTTAATATGGCTACTATAGCCTACAAAAAGTACCTTCAAAATAATTTTCACTAAACTTAGTTTTGTAAATTTTCTCATTATTAAGTACAAAACATTTACTACCAAAAATTCTAAAATAAGACACAGTTGATATCTTGCCCTTCCATAGTTCATAAGATGTCTTAAGGTGGTTATTGTTTATGAGCGCTCTGTTTTGCACGTGACAAGCAGTGTTGTTGACCTCTGCCCATAAATACTCTAGTAAAGAAGAATCATTCAACATAGTTCTGCATGCCTCTATGAGAGTTCTATTCTTTCTCTCAACGACTCCATTTTGCAGTGGAGTGCAAGCAGAGGAAAACTCATGAAAGATGCATTGGCTTTCACAAAATTTTGTCGTAGCACCATATTCAAATTCTGTTCCACTGTCACTTCTAATTTTTACTACAGAGCAGTTCAATTAGATCTGAATTTGCCTAAAAATTTGGTGAAGGAATCATATGTATCTGACTTATGTTTCAGAAAGAACACTCGTACAAATCGTGATTAATCTTCAACAATAACCAACGTGTAAGCTTTACCTCCTCAACTACAAATCTTCAAAGGACCAAATATGTTCATATGGAGCAGATATAAATATCTAGTAGAATCTTTGCCAACAATGCTCTTAAAGATAGCCCTTGTCTACTTGCCTATTTGGCATGAGTGACAAGGTTTCTCATTAATGCACTTAATAGTAGGAGCATCATGAACTAAGTTGTGAGAAAATAACATATTAATAGTTTTGAAATTAATATGTGCTAATCTTTTATGTCACTAGTCACAGAGAGATGCACTATCTTTTACTAAAAAGCACATTGGTGTTGAAGGGTTTAAGCAAAAAAATTAAGCAGAAAATATTTCTACTTCGAGTGTTTGTTAAAATAGTTTCTGAGTTATTAGACGACTTTATCAGACACTTATCCTTGTAGAACTCTACCATATAACATTTATCACATAATTGACTTATGCTAATGAGATTATGTTATAATCCCTCAACATACGTCACATCTGTGAAAAAGACTATACTGTTAGTAATTATACTGTATTCTTCTGTAATTCCCCTATCTGAACTGCCAAAAATGAATTTTGGACCTTTCTCAACTGGGGTATACTCTTGAAGTAGGCTTCTTGTACCGTTCATATGTTGACAGCATCTGCTGTCCAAATACCAAATAGGCATTTTATTTGGCCTTTGGACATACCTGCATTTACAAACTAATTTTCCTTAGGAACCCAAACAGATTTGGGTCCTTGGTTCCAGGTTAGCTGAACATCACTAGGAATGTTAACATTGCGAGTGGTCGTCCTAGCTGTGTTAACTTATGAAGTTCTATAATTCTTGGGATTAAACAACAGTAGGTGGCAAAGTGACCAACTTTGCCACAACATCAACAGTCAAACCTGTTATATCTTCTTTTATTCTCTTTCTTTACCTTTTGAACGGGAGTTCTAGCCGGAGCTACTGACTTCGAAGTAGAAGCCTCATGAGAGAAGCAAACACATGGCTTCTTCTTCTCAAGTTGCTTTTCAACAGCAGGTTTTTCCTTTAGTGCTTTCTTAGCACTCGGTCCATGAACATAAGGACCATAATCCTTAAGAATGATTTCTTCGTGAGGAGATTTTAGAGCACTCGTTCCAAAATCTCTAGGGCAGCTCCATCTTTGGTAGTTTTTGTTATGTACAACATACATTAGCCTAGCAAAGTGACTATAGGATGCCTCAAAGTCATACTTGTTTGTTCCGAAGATGACTTTTTTGAAGGTGGTTTGACTTTGAGGGGCCTTACCTTTACCCTTAACAGATTTGTGTCCCACTCCACTACCCTTCTTGGGAGAAGAAAATCCATCTATAAGAGGAAGGACAGTTTTGGGCTTCGAGAAGCATGCTACAAGCTTCTTCTTAGCAAACAACTTTTCATCTAATTCATCTATGACTTTCTCTCACTACAACAAATTGCACTTATAGTAAGGACCTAAATCGTTACAATAAGTACCAAAAATCGTTACAAAAAATCTTCGGTAACGAAAAAAACTTTATGTAATGGCCATCCTCTAAAGCTCGACGATAAAACTTCTTGTAACGAATGTATGTGTGTCGTTAAAAATAAATTAATTATAACAAACGATACTTCATCACCTAAAAAAGATTCTTCCTCACAATAAATTAGTTACCAGCCCGCGAGCGGGCGGGCCCGCGGGCGGGCGGCCCCGCGAGCGGGCGTCAACCCGGCTGATTTCAAACATTCATTGCGGAATGGGCAATATAAACCTGAAATTCAAGTTTTAACTGGCGGTGTGGGACTAAAAAGAGGCGGGTAAAATATTACAAATAGTAGGGAAAATCTCTTTATCACAAAACAGTTTCATGATGTGGTTACAATTGATACATATTGTGAGGAAAAAATTTATTATTTGTAACGTAACATTAGTGTTGTTACAAATACTTACATTTATAGTAACGAATTAATTATTATTGTAAAAAATATAAAATATTCGTTACAAAAAAGTACTTTTTGGTAACAACAGAAAAAATTTGTTACTAAATATAGCTATTAGTAACAAACTGTGTTTTAGTTATATTTCAGTCCTTACGACAGGTGCAGTTTGTTGTAGTGTCTTTCAGATGTACTTGTTCAGTAGAGGTAAGGAGTTCCTCCTTCAAGGATTAGATTTCATCTCTGAGAGGAGTCAATTTCTCAATTTCCACTCTCAGATCAAATTCTACAGCCTTGAGAGAGTTAATCTCCTTGGCCCGTGTTTTGATAACCTTACGTCATTTGTCAAAACTTGCCAATAGTACATTATGCCGAGCCAATAAGTCTGACTCCTCCTCAGAAGAATAGTATTTATGGCCTTTTGAGGCTGTTTCAGACTCAGAGAGAGGTGTGTGAGAGTTTACTTTCCCTTTATACTGTGAGTTACATTCATCCTTGTAAGTATGTGCCATTTGCCCAAAGTAGGCTTCTTCATCTGAGCTTGACTGGTTTGAGCCACTGTCGCTCAGAGTCTTCGGCTTCTTTGTGATGAAGCTCTTCTCCTCCTTCTTCTTACCTTTGAAGGGTCTCCTCTCTTCCTTCTTAGATCCTTCTTCTTGTAAGGACAGTCAACGATCATGTCCTGGCTTATTACAATAGTAGCACACGACGTCAGTCAAAATATGTTTCTTCGGTTTCGAGTTATACCTGTCATTGTTGTTGTAGTTTTTCTTATAGTGATCACCATCACCATGTGATCTCCTATAATTTGATAATGAGGGATGATTTCTCATCTGCCTTCTCTTGTTGAGCATCCTCTTAAATTATTTTGATAGTAAAGAGAACTCTCCGTCTGACATTTCAAAGTATGAGGTGATTGACTCCGAGTCTTCCTAATCACATGAGATTTGTATTCTGGCAGGAGACACATCTCTAGTTTTCCTTGACCCTTCGGCCTTCAGGGCCACTGACCTTTCTCTAGTTGAGGATATGCTTCCTTCTTCTTCAGCTTTCCTCATGTTTATTTAAAGCTCATAGGCGAGCAGCTTCCCAAACAGATTTTGAGGGTCAGTGTCGGCAAGTCAACCAAACTCCCCTATTGCGCAAACCTTGTTATCCCATTTTTTTTTGTCATGGATCTCAAGAATTTGTCGTTAAGTTCACCGTTTATAAACTTGCGACCGTAATTCCTTATCCCGTTGACAATCCCAAAGAACTTCTCGTAGCAATAAGCTATGGAGTCTCTTCTGTCTTATTTGAAGGCTTCATAGTCTTGATTGAGGAGGGATTTCCAGTCATCCCTAACCTCCCTTGTACCTTCTATGAGGACAATCAGAGAGGTCCATATTTCTTTGGCCGACTTGCAGTGGATTAGATTCTACAACATTGAGTCATCCACAGCACTTGTAATAATATTCTTTGCCTTCTTGTCCAGAGAGATATGAGAAATCTCATGTTTTGATAGATCCAACATCGTCTTAGGAACCATCAGAGCTGGGCTGATGGTTGAAGCAATCATGGGCATGTGCGGACCTTTTTCAACAATCTGAAAATTTTTGGAATTGGCATTTTCCATGAAGAACCTGACACTTTCCTTTCACACGGGGAAGTTTTTCTTGGAACACACAGGCAGCTTTATGGGGGACATCCTTTCTTCTATTCATAATAAAAAATCTTGTGCTTTGACAACTAGATGGAGATCTTGTTCAAGGTGTTAGCCTTTTAACGAACAACCTTTGCTCTGAAACCAATTAAAAGTATCTAGTTGTCTACCTAAATCACCTAGAGTGGGTGAATAGGTGTGTTATTCATCTTCTTGCAGAATAAAAATTAATAAGAAACAAGCACGTAGAAGCATACAAGGATTTATAGTGGTTTCCCATAATATGTACGCCCACTATCCCACCTCGCCTATCTAGCACTTTGGGCTAGACTCGGCTACTTCACCAAAACTCAGATTATAAAAATCTTACACCTTAGAGCCTCAACTCCTACAACTCAGAGACAACTCTCCTACAACTCAGAGACAACTCTCCTACAACTCGGAGAGCAACATTCCTATAACTCGGATAATAATCTCCCCTACAAATCGATCCAAAACACGGATCTACAAACTCGAAAGTAGAAACTTCCTATAATAAGAAAAATAGATTTTATAACTTTCTAGATTGAAAACCATCTTCTTCTTCAGATCTGAATGAAGTCAATTTTCTTCCTTCTAAGAGAATAGACCTTAAACTAAAGTTGAAGAAGAAGACTTGAAATCATGAAACCCTTGATCTGAAATCTTAAAATCCGACTATATCGAAAACATCATTGAGGAATCTGAAAGCAATGATCTTGCAGAATCTATCTTTGAGAAGAATCACCAATCGCCAACTTCAAAGTCGTCTTGTTGCATTTTCGAGAATAGAAGATCAGAGAATAAATTTTTCGGTCGTTCACGATCTTGAAAATTAGGTCTACAAAATTTTTGATTCTTGTGTTATTTACTTGTCAAAGTGAATCATTGGTATTTATATGGAATTCATCTCCAACGACTAGAAATTTTCTTCCAAAAATAAGCTTCCACGTGCACTGTACATGGCCGTCATTTGAAATAAAACCCGTCGAAAAAGTGGAACCAGAAAAATCGTTAAGTCCATTTGTCGAGATGACTCGTGCAATACTCAGACCACTCGACGGATTGCTTAGATTACATGGGATCATTCAACAAATTACATGAAAGAACTTGACAAATTACATAGACCATTTAACGAATTTTACTTAGATGGAAATAAGACCAGAAGAAAATTTCTTGTTAACAGTCACTGGACCACTCGAGTATATTCGATAAATTCCACGAGTATTCACGTGACATCTCGACGAATGACACGAGACTTCACATGTATACTCGTCGAATTTAATTTAGCCGTTTTTTAAATAGTTTTGAGAAACTATTAGAAATTTCCTGAGTAAACTCGACGAATTCCACGAGTATTCACGTAAAATCTTGACGAATGACAAAAGACTTCATGTGTATACTTGACAAGTTTTACTTAAGGAAATTTCTGATTCTTCCCGAACTCAGCAACCTTCTTTTCCCTTAATTCATATACACTTGAAAATGAAGTACACCTCGGAGAGATTATACATGAATCAACACCATATACCACACAATGAGAAATTACATTGCATAGTCATGTGTTTGATGACCTATTGTAATCTGACATTGGTGTGTACTTGAAAATTAATCCTGCAAGCACATAACTTGAAATCATTGTCAAATACAACTCAATTCATCTTAGTTCAATGGGGACTTCTTCAAAGCAGGGTTATTGTGGAAGCAATAACTAACAATCTCCCCCTATTTGAAAAAGTCAGAATCTTATATATTTAGGTGAATAACACATAAAAAAATCATAAACACAAACAAATAAGGAAATGTAAAAAAAGTAAAACTAGCAGAAATCTCAACAAAACAATAATGTTATATAAACAGTTCTTAATGGCATTCTAGAATTCACACACAATCACAAACATAGAATATGAAAATTAAGCAGTCTTTCCCTTGGTCGTCTCATATTATTGGACAATGTATGCTTTTGTCTTTGGGAAATACTTTGGAGGAGGAGGAGCATCTGGGTCATCTCTTCAATATTTCCTAAAATGTATCCCCCTCTTTGTATTAGACATATTATGCTTTTGCCATTCTTCCCTACTGTAGTGCAACCATCTATCTTCATTAGCCAAGTATACTAGTTGAAAGTGTCCAGTATAATCCCTTTTGAAATCAGGTTCCAAACTTCAATAGGTTCCCTTTTTAGGTCAGACCTGTGAGCAGAGGGGCCTTCTCCATATCTTCTTCTCTCGAGAGCTGGTTGATATGGTTTATCAACAAATTCTACCTCAACATCAGCAACAATAGTTTTAGGTGTCTCTGTTCAACCTTGATTATCTGTCCATTCCTGAGTATCTGCCTAGTACAGAGTGTAGTCTTGAGGAGCTTGAATAACATCATATACTGGTTCTGGCATTCTGGCTTCAGCATTTACCTGAACACCAAAGAATTCTCCATGTAGTCGCTTGAAATTTTCATAGCAGTATGCGTTTACACCACGCATCACTTGATGCATAGCAGCTTCCAGAGCATTCATCTTATTTAGAAGTTTACTCTCCCCCTTTCTGACTTCTTCAGTGATGACATTAATAATTGCAGTTCTGATATAGGCCATTTGATCATCAAAGTGGTGCATCCCGCTATTTCGTGCATCAATAATTATCTTTGTTGTATCATGTATATGTCTTGTCTCCTCAAGATTACTTCTAAGTCCTTTCATCGTATGCAAGATTTCTTTATCACCTTAAACTAGCCAGTTATCCAGGTTGGATTCCAGCTTCTCAATGCTGACCTTGACTTCAGCAAGTCCATTATTTGTATCTCTTTCAACCTCTTCTACCATATTAAGTACTTTCTTCAGGGAATGATCAAAGAACACTCTTTGTTTAGCAAGCATTGCTTCAATGTATTTCAGCATAGAATTATCAGAACTGGTACTAGGAATATCCTCAGGTTGAGGTCTTGGAGGTGAAGGGAGATCTGTAATATTCTCGAAGTCACTAGAAGAGTGTGCCACCAGAGAGACATGAGCTTTCAGCAGGAGAGATGTACCTTCAACCTCTAGGATAGGAGGAAGCACCTCTGCTTCTCCTTCCTCATCAGAAATCTGAAGGATGTTCTTCCCGTCAACTAGAGTCCCACTTGGGATCCTCGTAATCCTTTTCTCGAGATCATGTATAAACTAATCAATTTGTTCTTGAAGAGAATTAGATGACCGGTGCTGCTCCCCCTCAGCCATAGCTGGAAGATATTTCGGGAGACTGACCACCAAATCAATAGCAAGAACAAGTTCATCATCAACATCATCATGTTCTTCAGCATCATCATCAACATCACCATCATAAACATCAACAACATCAATAGCATTAGCAACATCAACAACATCATCCTCATTAACCACAGCATCAACATCAGTATTGCCACCATCAGCATCACCAGCATCCTCAACAACATCCTCATCCAACACAACTATCTTTGGAATCTCTATCTCTGTAATGACTTGAACTGGCTCAGAAGGGATGGGGACATCTATAATATCCACTAAAGGTATTGTCCCCCCCTCAACAACTGCACCAGAACTCTTAGGTGCTTCATATGGGGTAGGGGTTGGAATTCTCACCTCCTCAAAGAGTTCCCCTTCCTCTAATACATCTCTTATTCCACCTTCCCTGGGAATCCTCCTCTCCCATTTGCTGAATATAGAGGAGCCAATCTTCTTCAGGTGATGAATTGACACTCCTGAAGACATATCAAAATGGTTTCTGTCCATTTGATTCAGATAGAGAGTGAGTATCCTCCTAAAATTTGGTACATTCAAACATTCCTTTATCTTCCCAAACAAGACACTTCCCCAATCAATCCTCTTCCTACAGATCATAGCTTTGAGTAGCTTGAACATTTCACCAGAGACATAATCATGAGATACAACCGTGTACAATAGGACCTTTCTTATGATATCTGTCAGTAACTTCCCCTCCTCATTCATCTCGTTCCTTTGAATTGAGGAAGTTCTTCTCGGCAGACCACAGAAGATAAGAGCTCGATGCAAATCTGTCTCTTCAATCAATTATTCCTCAACCATTGACAGTAGCTGCAAGTATCTATCCAAGAGACTTGCCTTCACTTTAATAGAGGTGTTTCTCACTTTATTTTTTGTCATTGTCACTTCATGACGAATCTTGGCATTTTGAAAGAATTCTTGGACATCTCGGTTAAAAACTCGGCAAGGGTGTTCCAGAAGAAAAGTCGGCCCTACCATCTTGAGCATCAAGATGACATTCCTAAACTCATCGGAGGTTGTAGCGAACCTTGTACGTACAAGTTCACCACCAACTTGGAGGTTTCCAGTGCCTCTTGGTGCCATCTTTAAGGATCAAACAATAACTGTCAGGAAGAACAAGAATTTCTATAGAAGAACGGCGATACGGCTTGAGATGAAGTTGGTGAGGAGTGCCTTTGATGAAATCGAAGACAAAGTCCTGCACTGATGAAGATGAATCGACGACGAATACTTGCTGTCGGGAGTTGAATCGACGGAATATTTTGAGAGGTCTTGACGAAATATGTGAAAAATGAATGCCTTTAAGTCCTACTTATATAGTTTTACAGTTTTGAAGAGGGAAAAACGTGTACCTATTTGGAAATGACTCTTCGGATCCAATAAAAAATACTTAGAAAAAAAATTGACCTGAAATAGATTCGGTGAAATGTCTCGAGAGATCCTGGTAAATTCGTCGAAATGACTCGTGCAAGCTAGGGTAATTCGTCGAAATGACTCGTGAAGAAGTCCTGATTTCACGTGAAGTCTCGACAATTTCATCGAAATTACAAGGGTAGACTCGACAAATTTTCCTTCAAATTTCTGAGATGATGAATTTTTATACTTTTGGCTAATTTCTTGACTCTTTATGACTCCTTGTTGAGCATACCAAGTTCCATCTTGAAGAAATTGAACTTAGCCTCGTCCAGCAGCTTTGTGAATATGTCGGCAACTTGCTTATCCGTCAGGACATAACTGAGATTGATGTCTCTGTTCTCCACATGCTCCTAGATGAAATGGTATGTTATCTCGATGTGCTTTGTCTGGTTGTGAGAGACTAGATTATAAGCAATTACTATTGTGTTGGATGAGTCGCAAGACATTAGAATCTCCTTCAGCTTCAAGTTGTAGTCTTCAAGCTGATTCCTTGTCCATAGAAGTTGTGTGCAACAACTACCTACAGAGATATACTCTGACTCAGCAGTTGAGATTGAAACACAATTTTGCTTCTTATTGCTCCATGAAATAAGCCTTCTTCCTAGGAACGGACACGTCCTAGAAGTGTTTTTCATATCATCCCTGCTTCCTGCAAAGTCAGCATCTGAAAAAATAATTAGTTCACAGTCATTACTTCTTGGGTACCATAAGCTAAGATTTGGTGTACCTTTAAGGTATCTCAAAATCCTCCTCGCAGCGACATAATGAGATTTCTTAGAGTTCACCTGAAATCCAGCACATAAACATGTTGAAAACCTTATATCTGGTCTACTAGCAGTGAGGTAGATCAAAGATCCATTTATGCTTCTATACGTACTTGGTTTCATCAAAAGGTTTTCCTTTCTCATCCTTGTCCAAAGTCATAGTTGAACCCATTGGAATCCTCATAGAGGTTGCGTTGTCCATTATGAATTTCTTAATTAACTCTTTGGTGAACTTCGTCTGAGAGATAAAAATTTCATCTTCTGATTGCTTCACATGAAGTCCTAAGAAATACTTCAGCTCTCTCATACTGCTCATTTCAAACTTCCCTTGCATCAAGTTAGAAAACATTTTACAAATGTTATCATCTGTAGATCCATAGATAATGTCGTCGACATAGATTTGCACTAGCAAAATCTTACCTTTAACTTCCCTAAGAAATAATATCTTATTTATCTTTATACTTGTGAACTTGTTCTCAAAAATAAAGCTAGATAACGTCTCATACCAAGCTCGAGGAGCTTGTTTAAGACCATATAAAGTTTTGCGAAGAAAGTAAACATAATCAGGGAATGAATAATCTAAAAAATCCAGGGGTTGTTCCATGTAAACTTCTTCCTTTAAATTACCATTAAGGAAGGCTGACTTCACGTCCATTTGATACACTTTGAACCCTTTTATGAGCAATGTATGTCAGAACAACCTGATCGCTTCGAGTCTGGCCACTGAAGCAAATGTTTGATCAAAGTAGATCACTTATTTTTGTCTGTACCCATGGGCTACAAGTCTGGCTTTGTTCTTTAAATTACTCCATCTTCATCCAGCTTATTTCTAAAGACCCATTTGGTTCCGATCACATTATGTCCTCTGGGTCTTGGACTAGCTCCCAAACTTTACACCTCTTGAATTGATTGAGCTCTTCTTCCACTGCAATGATCCATGAAGTGTATGTATTTGCTTCTTCAAACTTCTTTGGCCCAATCTGCGAGAGATAACTTAAGTGCAAAAATTTGTTAGTTGTACCTCTTTTTGTTCTTACTCCATCTTAAGGGTCTCCAATGATCTAATCAAGTGGATGATCTCTTGAGTGTCTGATCACTAGATTCCTTGCATCCTCTAGGCCACTAGGAGGTTCTACTGCATTTGGTGCATCTTCTTTAATTTGACGGAGCTCATCATCCTGAGGTTCTTGGAATGTTGACTTTGACTGAGCTTAGAGCATTTTCCTTTTCATTTTATTCCAAGCTTAGCTCTTTTAACCTTGTACATGCATCTTCAATAAATATACTAGAAGAGGTGCTATGAAGCATGTTTGTCTCATCAAATACAACATTAAAGGTTTTTTCTACCACTAGGGTTTTTTTATTGAAAATCATATATGTCGTACTATGGCTACTATTGCCAACAAAAATACTTTCAAAATATTTTTCACTAAACTTAGCTTTGTAATATTTCTCATTATTAAGTACAAAGCATTTACTACCAAAAATTCTAAAATAAGACACAGTTGGTTTCTTTCCCTTTAATAGTTCATAAGGTGTCTTACAACTATTCTTGTTTATGAGCACCCTATTTTGCATGTGGCAAGTAGTGTTGACAGTCTCTGCCTAGAAATACTCTGGTAAAGAATAATCATTTAACATAGTTCTGCATACTTCTATGAGAGTTCTATTCTTTCTCTCAGCGACTTCATTTTGCTGTGGAGTGCGAGAAAAAGAAAACTCATGAACGATACCTTGGCTTTCATAGTATTTTATCATGACACCAGATTCAAATTATGTTCCATGGTCACTTCTATTTTTGACTACAAGCAGTTCAATTCGTTATGAATTTATCTAACAAAATTAGTGAAGAAATCATATGTATCTGACTTGTGTTTCAGAAAGAACACTCATGCAAACCGTGAGTAATCATCAACAATAACCAACGTGTAAGCTTTACCTCCTAAACTACGAATCTGCAAGGGACCAAATAAGTCCATATGGAGCAGATATAAACATATGGTAGAATCTTTGCTAATGATGCTCTTAAAGGTAGCCTTTGTCTGCTTGCCCATTTGGCATGAGTGATACGCCCGAAACAGGTATGTGTATTACACGTAAGTGCACGTGCCGGTTCAAGTAATAAAGAGTGAATAGAGATCGTTTCCACAGAGAGGTGTTGGATTTAGTGCTTGCAAATACCAATTAAGCCCGTTCTTTAAATCCAAGTGAATCAAGATGATGATTTTTTAAAAATATTAAAGACTGTAAAGAAAAACTATTAATTGAAATTAACTATGGATGCTAGAGAAAATATTTGTGTTACTAGTTATGAGAGGCAATCTTGTACCATGATTTTCTAAGTCTAGTGCGATGAACATATAAATGTGACCTTGTGAAAATGTATGGCAAAACGTCTTGCAACGATTTTAAAATAGGGATCTGTATATATCGATATCAGAAATCCCTAGCCCACTATTTCCCCTTGGGTGAAATAGGAAACCGAATGAAGAACGAAAATCAAAGTTGCTAATACCAAGAGAAAATCTCCTTCTCTCTTCAAATACTATATCAAATTTATAATGCACACACGCAACTCCTCTCTCGATTTATGAAGCATAGTATAAAGATGAAACCTTGGCCACAAGTTCCATAATAAAAGATTATAAACTCGATAAAGAATATTCACCAAACATTCACGAAGTTAAAATTAGAGAATAGTCATCACACACAACTTAGTACTCTCGCAATACAATATTAGAGGAATTAGTTTATAGTGATGGAAGAAAACCACTAACCAATTGGAGAGATCTTACAAAATATGATGGATTTGATGAGTAAACGTTGCAGGATTACCCTTCCGAAGTCACTCGCTCGATCAGCCTGAGGATTTGTCGTCTTCCTTGCTCCAGCCGCTCCCCTTCAATGGAGCATTTTTACAAACCCTAGATGAAAAAGTCTTGATTTTCGCTCCTTCTCTCTCTCTTAGAATGCCTTCGAATCTCTGATTTGGTGGAGATTTTCCCTCTTAAAAATGTAGCCACCCCTTTGGAAAGAAGCACCTTTCCATATTTGAAATTGGAGCCAACTTTGAATTTCAAAATCTGAAATTCGTCCAGGCCACGTTGCAATCTGCTTTCCCAGGCGTTGTAACCTACTTTCCTAGTTATGATATTTGGGTAGATTTCCTTCTCCAAGCAGATTTCTTTGACATTTCTCGCAATAACACCATAGAAAAAGATCAAATTAGCCACAAAATAAATAAATATGAATTTAATTTTATTTCTATTTTATTTAAAATCATTTTAAGCATTTTATAATGAATATTAAGTCTAAAATTGGGCTAGATAACTTATTTTTGAGAAGTTATCACACATTTACACTTAAACTTTTGCTAGTACCTAGCAAAGACAATACTAATCATCAAAATTGAGTGAGAGGAAATAGTAATAATACACATTCGCAAGATCCTTCTTCTCAAACATAATTAAAGAAAGATTACTCAAAAGTTTCAAATTTATCCAAATGAGGACTTATCATATCTTAATGGTTCGAAATAATAAAATATTCACTAGCTTGATGAAAGATAAAGCTCAATTAAACTTTCTAATGTGGTGTGTGCTACACTTTAAAATCATTGACTCCCATAAATTTTTCTCATCGAACTTCCTCAATAACTAAGAGAGAATGAAAATAGGCCGAGTCTTTGACTTAACCTCCATTAGAGTTTATAGTTTAATTTAAAAAGAAATCATGACGACTTACGGTGGAAATGACCTTGGCTTGGGTAGAAATGAAATCTGGTGGTAAAAGGTATTTCCCTAGTTAATATTCTTAATTACTCTCTCAACTATAAGGTTCATTTTTCAATTATCACAATTTTAGTCCATAGTTGAGATCCTTCCAAGTAGGTGTACACACACTCGGGTCACATATCACTATGACATTTTTATATTATATATATATTTTAAATCATAGTTGGGATCATTCTAAATATGAATATGCATACCTAGGTCGCATATCATTATGACACATTTATTTTATAAAGTCATAGTAGAGATCATTTCAAGTATGTATACACACACTCGGGCCACATATCACTATGACTCACAATTGTTTTTTTTACAATCACCCATAATTGAAGAACTTACTAAGAAATAACTATTAGAAATATAGAGAAATGGTACGTGAAAATTCAAAGTTCAAGCTCACAGGAAAGTGGATAATCATATTAAATATCGGTAGTGAGCCACGAATTGATCAAAGGTAAGTCCTAATCATTCTTACAAATCAAGTAGACATCTCGACGCTTGGGTTTACATCTCTGACTTGGTTCATGCTAACCCTTCCATCATTATTTTTAGAAGTCAGTGAGGATCAATTTTTAGGAAAAAAATTTGTTTAAAGAATTGTGTGGATAAGAGAAATATTTATGAAAGCTTTTACCCATCTTACTAACTTTCAATCAAAGATTTGAACCGTTAAGATGGACTATCCAACTAAACAATAATCATCAAAAACTCTTGATTAACCTACTCGTTAATTATATTGAGAAGTAGGATTAACTATTATTGTTAAAAATACTCAACTCTCACTCAATTGGTAGGAGTATACTACCCCCACCTCCACACTTTTGCCCTTTGCTAGTCCCTAGCAAAGAGACTTCAATACCGAAGAGATTTCATTTAGTATATTTTTTAACATATAAAGGAAAGAACAAAATGAAGGACAAAACGAGACTTGAAATTTAAATACTCTCCTGAAAATTGGAGTGTCCGCATGAATGTCCATTACTCAGTGTCTCGATGTGTACTCAATGTACTCTGATATGGAATGTCCTTCTGAAATCCTATCTCTTAAATATACCATGCATAAATTATACCCTCAACATGCACACCGATTAGGAAATGAGATGTAATTATGTTGGGCATCATGTGTATCATCAAGAGTAACCAAATATATTACTAGTGCAAAATTGTTCTTGTAAACATATTGACCTAAATCATCCTTAAACATTCGTAAGCATTTAATAGAAATATAATACACTTGGACTGGACAGAATTATAACTGCATATAACATCGTTAAACAGAATTCAGAAAACAACTCAGCATATCATAGAATTAAAACTCAGAATTAAAACACACATGACAAAATTACAGAATTCAAAGGATGTCTCAGCATAACACGAAATTAAAATGTCACAATCTAATGGCAATAAATCATGACAACAGTGAAATTCCCAAATAGCATCAGAGTCTAACATGGAATAGGTAGCCAAACTAACCATCACAAAAGAAATATATTGTCCAAAGGAATAAACCTAGCATCACACAAATGTATGAGTGCAGCGCTAATTAACCAACTGTCCAAAACAGTGCCAAAAAGAACATATATATTTGTGCAAACTAGAAACCAAACAAAACAAAAAGAACTATGCATCCCCTTCATCCGCCTCATCGTCCTCATCATCTTCATCCTCCTTTTTTGTGTCTTCATCCTCCTACTCATCCTCATCATCTTCATCCTCCTCGTTGTCTTCATCCTCAACCAGTTCTTTAGCTTTTGTCAACGTTGGATCAACCCTCGACCAATCAGAAGTCAGGAGGTGACTGTCTTTGTCAAACTGGAACTACAAGTCATATTTAGGCTCTATCACTGGAATCTGGGCCTTGCGTATTAGCTTGGCTTGATTCTCACATATGTAGTACAACCTGGAATTGAAGTAAACAAATTGGCAACGATGATATGCCTTCATGTACTCAAGCTGCTCGCTCATTGCATCGGGATCCGCTCCGTTGTCAACTACCAAAATATTAATGCGCTTGGGGGCAACTGCCGAAGGCTTGGAGGAGTGGCCAACACCCACTGATTTCAACTTGTCCTGCTTATGAGGTTGTTCGGAAGCCACTTTGATGTTGACATTCACCATTGTTTCCGTAATATGGTTGTACACTTGAGTGATTAGGTCACCCTCTCCTTGTTCAACTCCCGCCGCGCGACAAAACTCTGTGATTGTACTGGGAAACCAAAGGTCCTTCATTTTTTGTCAATCACTTTCTTCCAGATGAGACTGGAGATGATCCTTCCCACATTTATCATCATTCCTTTTATGATACAATAGATGAGTGCAATTCTATCTAGCTGGACGTGGTTTAGATGGCGTGTGAGCAAAAGTCTCGCATTAATGAAGTGAAGCCAAACTTTCGCTTCTCTTGATAGACAAGTTGATTTCAGAGCATTCTCATTTGTGTTCACCCAGTCCAGACCTAACGTACTACAAATAACTACAGTCAACTCCTCCTTAGGTATAGTTGTTAGGATTGAGACATGGTCTGGGATAACGTCATTGTCTAGATCGAAGAATATGTTGATCGCTGCAATAGAGAAATCCACTTTCTTCCCTTTTACAAATACTTTTCCACCCTCTATGACTGGTGCGTTTGCGTAAAATTCATACACCCAAGGTAACATTACTTTCATTCTTGGATGACAAAATATCTCCCAGCCCATAGCCTTAATTTGCCCCACTTATCCTATATTCCAGCCATGTTTTTTCCATTTTGAATCCCCTTTCATAGATCGGCGGTATGGATTGTAGGGAATGGAACCTTTGGCCGGCTTCCTCACTCAGAAACCTTGCTTGTTTGGGAGAAATCTCTTTCCCCTTTCCTTTTTTTTGAAGCCATGACCTAACCCACAAAATCCAAATGCAATACAAAAGCAAAAATGAAGCAAGACACTACTCTACTAGACTTAGGATTCAGGACTATACATTTAGAGGCTTCTGATGCCGAACTTGTGCCGCCGACGGTTGACGAAAATTGCCGGAATGTTGTAACTCTCCGACACCCGAACTTCCCCTGGAGGTTGAGAAAGCCCGTCGCCTTCGGCACCGTCGTCGAAACCTAGCTCTCTCGCTATGTCGCCGGTTTCTGTTGCTCGCGATGTGTCCGCCGAACAGGCGCACCCCTTTAACTTCCGCGTGATGCTTAGGGTAAGATGGGGAGATCGGGTTAATCGAATGAGGGGAGAATCGGTTGAATAAACAACCATTTAAATACGTGCGCTAAAATCGGTAGGAGTTAACCAATTCAGCCGGTCAATTGCAAGAAGGCAGTAAAATGAAAGTTTCGACCACCTTATGATCGCGTTGTAACCTACTGAATTTGGCTTATTTTGATGCCGGTTCAACTGAACTGAACGCACCAAGGCTCACCTCATTCCTTCAAGTCCAAACAGTAAAAGAAAAGTCGCAACCCGATATTTTCAGGTTGCAACAGGCAGTTTAACATTAAAATTCCAATTGTTTTATGATTTTCCTCCGATCAAAAGATGAATAAGGACACAAACATAACAAGTTATTATATTAATATTATTAGTGTGATTTTTTTAATATTAAATCAAATAAACAAAACCAACAAACGATGTGTTGCCTCCCACCAAGCCCTAATTTACCGTCCCGGCGGGACGATACTAAATTATAGAAGCATTACACACGAAACCACATGATTGTCATTGTCCTTTAGATATAACTTAAGTCTCTCGCCGTTAACTTTGAATTCAGTCCCGTCACTTTCGTTAATGGTGGTCACCGCACTATACAGATGCACTATCTTGACTTTAAACACCCCAACCACCTCGACTTAAGTTTCCCGAGAAACAACTTTAAACGGGAATTGAATAGGAGGACCAGTTGGCCCAGCTCGAAGTGCAAAATCCTTTTTGCGTCGGTCGTGCCACTTCTTTGTACACTCCTTATAGATTCGGGAGTTCTCGTAACCTTGCATCTGAATCTCCTCGAGTTCATTTAGTTACAACAATCTCTTCTTACCGGCATCCCGAAAATCATAATTTATTTTCTTAATCGCCCAATGGCCTAGTGTTCTAACTCGAGTGGTAAATGACAAGATTTTCCATAGACCAACCTATACGGGGTTAATCCGATGGAAGTTTTGAAAGCACTCTGGTATGCCCATAATTTATCTGTGAGCTTTTGCGACCAGTCTTTCAGATTTAAGTTTACAGTTTACTCTAAAATCCTTTTATCTCCCTATTTGACACCTCCGCTAGTCCATTTGTCTGAGTGTGGTAAGAGAGGGCGACCTTATGGGTGACCCCATATTTATTTAGCAATGAGGTGAATTGATGATTACAAAAATGACTTTCCTCGTCGCTAATGATCGCTATAGGTAGCCCGAATCGATTGAATATATGATTTCTTAGAAAATTCAGGACTACCTTGCCATCATTCTTAGGTGTTGTGATCGCCTACACCAATTAAGATACATAGTCTAAAGCCAACAAAATATATTAATTACAAAGTGAATTGATGAACTGACCCATAAAATCGATTCCCTAAACATCGAACAATTCGACTTCGAGCATGATATTCATGGGCATTCCCTCGTTCTTTCTTAAGTTCTCACATCGTTTACATCAATCACATTGTTTAACAAATTCATTAGCATCCTGAAATAAATTAGGCCAAAAGATTCCGGCCTCTAATACCTTCATTGTCGTCCTCGTTCCCATGAAATGGCCTCTGTACGGTGAGCTATGACACTTCTAAAATATCAATTTTGTTTCAACCTTCAGCAAGCATCGCCTCACCACTCCATCAGCTCCAATTTTAAATAGATAAGGCTCATCCAAAAGATAGGAGTGTGTCTGGTGTAAAAATCCCTTCCTTTGTTGATACGACAAGTCAGACAGTAGAATATTACTCACTATGTAATTTACATAGTCAGCATACCAAGGTGGAGTACTATCATGAATAGATAAAATCCTCTCATCTGGAAATCTCTCCTCAATTTTTGGATTATATGTTGGTCATGTAGACTCTATCTTGTACAAGTGATCCACAATAGGATTATCGGTACCTTTCTTATCCTTAATCTCTACATCGAATTATTGCAATAAAAGTACCAATCTGATCAATTGGGGCTTTGCGTCCTTTTTATCCATGAGGTAACGGATCACAACATGATCTGTATAAACCGTGCTCTTTGTGCAAAAAAGATACGATCTAAATTTCTCAAAGGCAAACACTACCACAAGTAATTCCTTTTGTTTAGTTGTGTAATTTATTTGGGCATCAATCAAGGTCTTACTAGCATAGGCTATTGTGTGGAACACTTTCTCCCATACCTGTCCTAAGACAACTCCAACCACATAATCACTTGCGTCACACATTAGGACGAACAACTCCTTCCAATTAGGAGTTATCACAATAGGTGTCGTGGTCAAACAATGTTTTAATGTGCCGAATGCGTTTAAACACTCTTCGCTCAACTAGAATTTTACATCTTTTTCTAGTAGTCCACTCAACAGTTTTGCAATTTTAGTGAAGTCTTTGATGAATCTTCTATAGAAGCATGCTTATCCTAAGGAACTTCGCAACATTTTCACATTATTGGGTGGTGACAGCTTTTCAATCACATCTAGTTTCGCTTTATCAACCCCTAAACCATCCCTTGAAACATGATGACCAAGCACAATACCCTCTCGCACCATGAAGTGATATTTCTCCAAATTCAGTACGAGATTAATTTCAACACAACATGTTAACACTTTTTTCAAACAAGCTAAACATGCATCAAAAGAACTACCGAAGATAGAGAAGTCATCCATAAAAAATTCAATCCCATGGTCCATAATATCAAAGAAAATAACAATCATGCATCGCTGAAAAGTGGCGGGTGCATTACATAAACTGAATGGCATCCTCCTAAATGCAAATGTTCCACATGGACATGTGAATGTGATCTTCTCCTAATCTTCTGGGGCTACCATAATCTGATTATATCCTGAATAGTCATCAAGAAAACAGAAAAAATTGTTCCCCGCTAGCTTATCTAGCACTTGATCAATGAAAGGCAAGGGGAAATGATCTTTTCGTGTGACCCTATTCAGCTTTCGGTAATCCATACAGATACGCCACCCGGTATCATTCTAGTTGATACTAGCTCATCCTTCTCATTTCGTAGTACCGTCATCCTTCCCTTTTTTGATACACATTTCACCGGTGTTACCCACGAACTATCCGAGATAGGATAGATGATCCCATCATCTAAACATTTAATAATCTTCTTCTTCACCACTTCTTTCACTGGTGGATTGAGACGACGCTGGGGTTCGATCGATCCCATAAAAGATTCTTCCAAAAGAATCTTGTGTATACATAGTGAGGGGCTAATCCCTTGGATATCCGATATGGTCCATCCTATGGCCATTTTAAATTGAGTTAGCAATTCTAAAAGCTTTTGAAATTGATTAGTTGATAATTTAGAATTGATGATAACCGACAATGTGTTATTTTTGCCTAAATATGCATGCGTGAGATGGTCTGGGAGAGGCTTTTACTCAAGAATCGTCGGACTAACAATAGAGGGCTTGTACACCAATGCCTTGTCCGACATCTCAAAGTGCTCCGGTCTCCTAACAAAAGCAGCTTGTGCCTCAAATACTTCTAGGTAATCTCGAATTTCCTCTTCATCGTCAGAAGTCTCCTCGTGCATCAGAAATCGGGACAACACGTCGTCTTGCCCTGTGGATTTATTATTCAGATTATATTCATGAATGGAAATTTGGTTTACCACCACCATATGATCTTCTTGACTCCGGGAGAATTTCATAGATTTAAGTACATTAAAGGTTATCTGTTCGTCGTTAACTATCATGGTCAACTCCCCCTTCTGTACATCTATCAGTGTCCTATCGATGGCTAGGAATGGTCGCCCTACTATAATGGGCACCTCCCTATCCTCTTCCATATCTAGGACAATAAAGTCCACTGGAAAAATAAACTTGTCCACCTTAACTAGGACATCTTCAACTATCCCTTTTGGGAATGCGAGGGTCCTATCAGCTAGTTGCAAGGTGATGGAGGTCTTGGTGATTTATCTTAAACCAAGCTTCTTATAGATCGAAAATGGCATCAAGTAGATGTCCGCGCCTAAGTCACATAACGCTTTACTCTCGAATTTGTATCCTATAGAGCATGGTATGGTAAAACTCCCCGAGTCCTTTAATTTGGGTGGAATTTTCTTCTGAAGTATAGCGTTACACTCCTGAGTAAGTGTCACTGTCTCATGTGTTCCAAATTTCCTCTTTTTAGATAAAATGTCCTTCATAAACTTCATGTAGCTTAGCATTTGTTCCAATGCTTCCGCTAAAGGGATGTTGATTTGAAGTTTCTTAAATATTTCAACGAATTTTTGAAATTGTTGATCGAGTTTCATCTTCTTTAACCAATGTGGAAACGACGGTGGTGGATAGAATTTTGTATTCTCATTCTTCTTTTGATTATCAATAACAGGCTCTCTCTTCGTCTCTCCAGATATTTCTTCTACTCCTTCATTTCTATTATCATTTTCTTTTAACTACTCGTTCGGGGCATTAGGTTCAACAATCTCAAACTCTTTTTCTTCGCCAACTTTATTCTCTCTCTCTCTCATTTACAGTCCCACCAACTAACTCCTTACCACTTCGTAAGGTGACAGCCTTACATTGAGGATTATCCCCCTTTGGATTTGGAGTTGTAACTGTGGGGAGCGAACTAAGACTCAAAGCATTAGCGAATTGTCCTAACTGAGTTTTGATTACACACAATGAACCCTCTAGACTAGAGATGCGAGCATCCCTCTTCTGCATTGATTCTATAAGTAACTCATCTGATAATTTTCTAGATGACCCTTGTTGGTTATAATTATTATTCTGGGGTGGATGAGGGTTCGAGTTGAATCTGGGCAGGTGTGTCATTCCCGAATTATTCTTCCACGAAAAATAAGGGTGATTACGCAAATCTGGGTTATAATGAGATGGGAGTGCATTATGATTATTTTTATTCATGTATCTCGGTTGTTCACCTATGTAGTTAGCCTCCTCATTACTACTAATAAGTTCCTCCACCGTGAGTGAAGGATTCATGTTAATCGGAGGAGCAGCTATGTTATTAACTTGTGGGTTCAATTGAGCTTGATTTTGATTTAAGGTTAAAGCATCTAAACACTTATTCATCGAGTTGAATTGTGCGGTAATTTGTGCAGCGAAAGAAGTGAGTTAATCAACTTGGTGTACACCTCCCATAGAAGAAGAAGAAGGGACCTGTCGGTCGAACGACTGATAATTATTCGAATATAGGTCCTCAAGGATCGCATATGCATCCTCGGGGTACTTGTTTATGAGGGATCCTCCCGCAGCTCCATCTACTTGGATCATGGTAGACGTCTGGAGGACATTATAAAAAGTCCACACTTGTTGATGCATCGCTAACCCGTTGTGAGGACACTTCCTTAAGAGTTCTTTGAACCGCTCTCATGCGTCATACAACATTTCCCCATTTCCTTGCATGAACGTACTAATGTACCGCATCAACTTTGTCGTTTTAGTAGGTGGGAAGTACTTGGATAAGAATAAGTTGACCACTTGCATCCAAGTGGTGAGACCGTATTGGGAATCAAACCACTCCTTCGCTCTACCCGACAGAGAGAATGGAAATAGGCGGAGTCTATTTGCTTCATCTGGCACGCTATTGATCTTGAATGTGTCGCACACATCCATGAAATTCCATAAATGGGAGTTTGGGTCCTCATGACCAAGTCTACTGAATTGTCTCTTTTGTGGTAGGTTCATTGCCATAAAGTCAATTTTGAAGTTATTGGCTTTAATGGCGGTCTTGATGATGTTGTATTGCAGTCCCCCTCTAAAAGGCATATTGTACTCACGACAGGTTTTCCTAACCTCAACAGGTTGCCCATTCTGTTCTACCTGACCTTCCTGACCTAGGTCGTCCTGATCATTTTCGTTGGGAGCATTTTTATTATTAGGATTCATGGTTGCAGGGTTATTATTTTCTAATCAAAACGCTCTTCTATTTTGTCTACAAGCCCGTTCGATCGATAGTTTCAAAGGCAATAGTTCAGGTGAACGATAACGAGACATGTACTAAATAAAATAGTAAATGACAAAAGATAGTAAACAAACAAAACAAACCAAAAATACAGTAGAAATAAAAACTTGAACTCTAAATACTAAGGATTCACTAATATTGCAAGAAATAAACACTAAATTATTCGCACGTCGCTGGCAACGGCGAAAAAAAGTTGATACGCCTGAAATAGGTATGTGTATTACACGCAAGTGCACGTGCCAGTTCAAGTAATAAAGAGTGAATAAAGATCATTTTTATGGAGAGGTGTTGGATTTAGTGCTTGCAAATACCAGTTAAGCCCGTTCTTTAAATCAAAGTGAATCGAGATGATGATTTTTTAAAAATATTAAAGACTGTGAAGAAAAACTATTAATTAAAATTAACTATGGATGCTAGAGAAAATATTTGTGTTACCAGTTATGAGAGGCAATTTTGTACCGTGATTTCCTAAGTCTAGTGCGATGAACATATAAATGTGACCTTGTGAAAACGTGTGGTGAAACGTCTTGCAACGTTTTTAAAATAGAGATCTGTATATCTCGATATCAGAAATCCCTATCCCACTATTTCCCCTTGGGTGAAATAGGAAACTGAATGAAGAATGAAAACCAAAGTTGCAAATACCTAGTGGAAATCTTTTTCTCTCATCAAATACTATATTGAATCTATAATGCACACACGCAACTTTTCTCTCGATTTATGAAGCGTAGTATAAAGATGAAACCTTGGCCACAAGTTCCATAATAAAAGATTATAAACTCGATAAAGAACATTCACAAAGTTAAAATTAGAGAATAGTCATCACACACAACTTAGTACTCCCACAATACAAGATTAGAGGAATTAGTTCATAGCGATGGAAGAAAATCATGAAACGATTGGAGAGATCTTATAAAACATGATGGATTTAACGAGTAAACGTTGCAGGATTCCCCTTCCGAAGTTGCTCGCTCGATCTGCTCGAGGAACCGTTGTCTTCCTGTTGGGTATTGTATCAACAATTACCTGGATTTGAGGAAGCCACCTATCAAGCTAAGATGAATTCACAATGTATTTGATGAAACCTCTTAAGTTGTGCTTGCAGTTATTCCACGCTAAGTGCACGCCAATGTCAGGGTGCAGTAGGTCAATATACACGGGTCTGTACGACGTAATCCCTCGTTGAGCTGGTCAGTGTGTTGGCCTACGTGTACTCTCTCTATTGGAGTGCACTTACTTTCAAGTACAGGGTTGTAACTATGCAAGAGCAGATAAGGAGCAAGGATGGATCAAGGAGCAGCTCTTGGGTGGATAGACGAAAAATCGTCTAAGTATAAATCGACGAGAATCACCAAGTGATTCTCGCCGATTCGGCGAGAATCACTAGTGATTCTCTCCGAATCGTCGAGAATCATTAGTGATTCTCGCCGACTCTATCCGGCTACCTCAAAACGGTGCCAAGTAAGATTCGGCGAGAATCACTAGTGATTCTCGCCGAACCCATCGTTGAGCAAATCATGGCCAAGTAATATTCGTCGAGAATCAACAAGTGATTCAGCGAGAATCATCAAGTGATTCGGCGAGAATCACTAGTGATTCTCGACGAATCGTCGAGAATCACTAACTGATTCTCGCCGATTCGTCGAGAATCACCTTCGATTCTCGCCGATTTTGACTTGGGCATTTTTCTGGAAAAAGCTGGACCGGATTCTGCCGCTGGCACTGTTTGAACCGGATCTAGGGTTTCTTCTGGTGGGACTCATAACGGTCATAAATGAGTATTTCACTGTATAAATACACGGGTATTTTTGAACAGCAAAGACAGAGAAAAAGACGAAACACTGGCCGCGACGTAACCTAGATCGCGAGTTCCTCTCCGCCGCCGCCGTCGCCGCTTGAGAGAGTTAATCGCCGGTCTTGATTGTGGTTTCTTCCAGATCTCCGGTCGATAGAAGCTTAGCCAAGCTTAGCGTCTCACGTGTCTAAACGGAGATCTCTTGTCTCTTGATTTGTTGATCGGGAAAACCTTCCCCGTCTGAATCGATCGAGACGACTGATCCTAGTGTGACCGTTGGTAGACCTAGCTAGCTTCGCTACGAAGTTTGGATCTCCAAAGTACAGAAGCCGCACATCGTCGTCGCCGCCGATCCCGTGAACCTAGCTGCCGCCCATCTTGCCGCCCATCTTGCCGCCGCCGGTTCCGGGGAGATCCTCTCCAAGAGAGATCTAGGGTTGTGGACTCTTCGTGGACTTCAAGAACACGTCGTCTACGAAGAGGGACACCTTAGTCTCCAAACGTAGTTTGTATTTCTTGTACATTCTAGTTTTATTTCTGTTGTAAAGGAACGTTGGTTCCTAGTTGTAAGGGTTGGGTGCAACCCGTGTTGTGGGAGTGTTGACTCCTACGTGTGGAAGGGTTCCTTCCGATAGTGCAAGGATTGGATTTCAATCCTATTGGTGAAGAGACCGAGTCGTCCCTTGTTGGGAGATAGGTCGAAGGGGGAAAGTGGATGTACCCAAATCGGGGAACCACTATAAATAGCTTGTGTATTATGTGTGCTGTGCTGTTTATTTTTATTGTGCAGGTACAATTTTAAATTCCGCAAAAACGCTGCACGTCACCTATTCCCCCCCCCCCCATAGGTGAAGATAGTTGACACTAGGTGGACTTTCAAGTGGTATCAGAGGGAGGTTACTCATCAAAAAGGTTTACACCTTGAGTAGAATCCTGCCACCAGTGTTAGAAGCATGGAGCTAGATCATGAGATATCGCCACTAAGACTCCCCACATGCACAAAGGAGTTTTATCTCGTCTAGAGGATGAGAGTGTCGTATCACTTGGATGTTATCGATCCTCGAGCATCTTTCATCCTGGAAGAGGGTCCTTTTATTCCTATGAAGACCTCCGACTCTGGAAAGATCCAAGTGCCCAAGTGCATTGCTGAGATGTCGGAGACGGAACTTTCATTATTTAATTTGGACAAGAGGATTCGTCAAATTATCATGGATATCTGGTCTGGAGCTTCTCGCTCTAGATTAAAAAAATGTGGGTCGGCTAAATCTATGTGGGTGATGATCTCAGAGCTGATGGGGGGGTCAGAGAAAGCTGGAATCTGCTATCAACCAGAGGATGAAGCCTATGTGGGGGTCCTCGCCTCTGAAGATAAAGGCAAGGATCTATCGGACAGCATCAGAGCTCCAGTGTCCGTGTCAGAGACTGAAGAAGCCAGTGAGGAAAGTAGTTCTGATGAGGATGACACAACGGTCACTGGCTCTAATGACAATAACACTGAAGAGCAGGTAACTTTTTCATCCTGCCCCGTCTCTCTTGAAGTTTCTGAAGACAGGAACTGTGTCCCTTCAGAAAATTCTGATTCCCTGCAGAGAGCCCTTCAGAAAAGCAACCTGCTTGTTGAAGAACAAGCTCAGGAGATTGCACGGCTGAAGATCTTGTTAGTTCTCCAATTGGCATCCAACAAGGTCAAGGACTCTAAAATCTCTGATCTAGAGAGTCGTCTAGAGACTGAGAAAAGGATAGTATCAAACTTTTCCAAGGTTGATGCTATGAAGAGAAAGGTAGAAAATGGGTGGTCTCCCGAATTATCAATTCGTGGAGAAATGGGGAAACGGTATTCCGACCCCCCACTCCAAGTAGGAAGGCTACTCATCATACCTTCAGGTATGATCACAGGAATAATCGTGATCACTGCAAGGGTGATCTGTCCTCATGTGGAGACACCCATAGTGCAAGGGCCGTCATGGCCACCCGTGAGAGAATACCTAAGGCTCCTTCTGAGCCCTTTGTATTCTCGGCCACTGCCCATACTCGGCATGAATCAGCTAGTATCAGCTCTCAGAAATCTTCTCTCCACCCAAGGCCACAGGAAAGGGGGGTTAGAAGTCATGCTGTAAGTTCTCATGGGGTCTCAGGAAGGGGGTTGTCTGAAAGGAAGGCACCTCTTCCCAGACCTCGTGACGCTCGCTGCATGCATTCATTCCACCCTTCCACGTGTCACGGTGGAAGAGGCAGTTCTGGGAGCAGATCCAGATCTATCCCTTTTGGACCTAGGCTCATGACTAGCTCAGTCGCAAGATCAGGTCAGAAACAGCGATACAACATTCACGAGTGTTAGTGTTGTGGCAAGGTGGGACACTTTGCCATAGACTGTTGGCACAACCCCTCTGTGTCAAGGGCAAGGGCCTATCCACATCTCCAGGGCAGAGGTAGTCTTCCTGTCAGAATTTCTGAAGGAAGGTAGTCGAGTGTTTATGCTAACAAGAACCTAGGACCCAATATGTATTGGGTTCCTAAGGTAAAGTAACTCTTTCTTGCAGGGTAGTCTAGGTTCCCGTAAAAATGATGGGAACTAGACAGTAGATGGCTCAAGACTAAATTGGAACAAGCGTCTGGAATACCAGATATGATATCTATATGGGCATACTCACATTGAGCTCCTAATATGTTTTACCTGAGGGACTAAATGATAACTCTCATAATCCCAGGTACTTTTGATCAGTTCCAAGACTTGAGTCATATTGTATCCACATTTACATATATATATATATATATATATATATATATATATATATATATATATATATATATATATATATATATTTATACTTATACTTACACTTATATGTGTGTACATCTAAGGATATGTTAACACGGTAAACATAAACCATAGATACAACAATGAAGACTTATCGGAAATTCCACTGGTAGACTCGAGATCTAACATCTACAGGCGTAAATTAGTTCACTGAAAACTAGCGAAGATTGCCATCAATAAATGTATGGAAAAGCCGGTTCAAACCCTAATAGCTTGGCTTTAAGGAATATTTATATATTTAGAAGATTTTTAAATCGACTTAGACAAACTCGAAACCCGCTTAACCCGAAGCCTTCCGCCGAACACACGGAAACCGTTAGAATCCCCTTAACTCGTCGATCCTTCATACATGGGCATACTCACGATCCTTTATATATTTAGAATTCCCGCCGACCCTTCACATTCCGTAGGAATCCCGCCGAAGGACCTTCTCCGCAGGAAACTCGCCGAATCCCGCAAGATTCTCGCTAATTCACCGAAGGTTTCCCGCAAGCTTCTCACCGAAGGTCTTCCGCCGATTCTTCCCCTTCCGTCGACATCCCGCAAGATTCACCGATCGCAACTCACGAAGAATTCCGTCAATCTCAGCGTGCAAAAATCCCATCGATCTCGTCGATCCCGTCGCGTGCACCTACCAGGTGTCCATCGTCTTCATCGAACTAACTCACCGTCTACGCTTTTAGGTAACCACATCCTCACCCTTACTTGGACTTGATCACTAGTGTCGCTTCCCTTGTGCCTTTTGATTAAGCGTAGAGTAGGAATTCTCTCCCTAGGTTTGCAATGGCTGCTAGGACAACCGCTGGGCTGGTCACTGGATGCGAGCTGGTTCGAACAGGGTTCGCTTATGCCTCAGATGAATTCAGAAACATCATCCTTATGCTTGAAGAGGCTGGACTCTCATTCGTACTAGAGCACCCCTGTAAAATCCTGGACAAGGAGGTGCTGGAGTTCTTTGCAACCGCAAAACTCCGGAATGATGACTCTCTTATCAAAAGCAAGGTTGCCAGGGCAAAGATCAAGATGTCTGCCAGTAAGCTGACCCAGTACTTGCAACTCACTAGCTCGGAGCACGAGGATTATCTTGAGGAAGAAGACAAAACCAGGACTCTATTATTCTGTGGTCTCGCTCGAGGAACTCGGTCGATAAAGCGAAAGGATATGAATGAAAAAGGGAAACTTCTATCAGACATCGTTGGGAAGGTACTCATATGCAAGCCGGGCTCTCATGACCACATCTCTGCGGACATGTTCAAGATCCTGGTGGCAATTGTCTGCAGGAAAAGATTCAACTGGGGGCATTGCTTTTTGAGAGGATAAAGGACACCCTGAGATCACCTAGCTTTGGCTGAATCATCAGTCTGAATCTCAATCAGCTGAATGGAGATAAATATGACATGAGTAAAGGTGTTCCTATACATTACTTAAAGAAAATGGACTCGAGTGTTTTTGACAGATGGGAGAGGCGCATTGGGCAGGCTGCCGTGGTAGAACAACAGGACGCATCTCCAGCCGAGGGCGGCACTGTGGCAGATTCCGTAGTAATCCCCAGTGAAATTCTTGACGCTTTGACTGCAGGAATTGAGGGGGAGCCTCTACCCACTGATGCTAATATCGTATCTGACATCTCCCAGATAGCCAGAGATGCAGTGGCGGATATACAAGAAGAAAGTGATGCTGTAGAGGAGACTGCTGACGAAGGGTTGGAAGGTGATGCTGATGAGAATGATCAAATGGATGATGAAGGTGAGGAAGAAGGCAATGGGGGACATGAAGCATTGGAGACTCAGGATATCACTGAAGTTCCATCTGACAAGCACGCTCCTGAGTTCGTCCCTGAGAACATTGGTGCAACAATGGAGGGGGAGTCTGAGAAATCTACAGAGGCCGCAAGCATTCCCCCCTTAGAGACTGTGCTCGTGTCCAGCTCTACAGGTGCATCAGCTGAACCGCAAGGCCAAGGAGTGCCTCAGAATCTTCCACTACGAGATGATCTAGCCACTCACATCGTGAATGTCATTCAGGGCATAGTGGATGAGCTTAAGGCATCTTTTGAGAAAGCTCAAAATAAAATGTTGAAAAGGATTAAGAAATCTGAAAATCTCATGCTCAAGAACATGGTGGAGATCAATCATAAACTGGACATGATGGAAAAGAAGTTTGAAGATAAGTATACAGCGGCCGGCCAAGCTGTCACTCTTCTTATGGACGGATTGAAAAAGAACACCGATACTCTCGCCGTAGTGAATCAGAATGCTCATGTCGTAGCAAATAACATTCAAAAGTTTGATGGCAATATGGTAACTCTTAACACCAATCAACAAGCCTTGGTTACTGAATTCTCCCGGACTACAAAGCATATTGATGAGTCACTGTATTTTTATGCAAACTCCATTGCAGTCGAAGCCAAAAAGGGGGAGAAAGAATATATAGCTAAGATGGATGAGCTTCGGGAAGTCATGATCAACAACTTTGAGCAGTCAAACAAATATGTTTATGACAGTTGCTGGTGGATGCTCCAACAAGCGTTAGGCGTTACTATCCCTGAAAATCCCCAGGGTGCTCCTGCTCCTGAAGATTATACTGTGGTTGATGAGGGCGCCAGTGTTGAAGAAGTTCCTGTAAGTGAAGCTGATGTTCATAGGGCTGCTAGGGCCTCCTCCAAGGCAAAACTGATGGCAATGTTTGATCAAGGAGCCCTAGCAAAAGCCAGGGACAAGAGGAAATCGCAAGAAGGGACATCAAAGGAAACACAAGCTGAAAAGAGAATCAGACTGAAGGAGGAGGAAGTAAGAAACGAAAAGTGGAGTCCAGTATCCAAGAGTATCATATTGGACACATTCTGGCTACAGGAAAAAGGGGAAATCAATCGAAACGATGTATACAGCCAGTATGAGTGGGAGATGCATAAGACGTATGAAGCCAAACGGAACATCTTTTTCAGGACCAATACTGCGGCAGATAAAGCTCCTCCACCCAGATATTATCCGAAGCCCAAAGAGTATATGGAGAGGCAAAGAAAGAAGTATTTGGCTCAAAAACTCAAGGATGACTTAGCCAAAGAAATATAGTCAAAAATTTATAGCATGTCATTCTTTCTTAAGAACAATTAACGTTTATTGTTATTATATGAACAATCTTGAGATATATATATATATATATATATATATATATATATATATATATATATATATATATATATATATATATATATATATATATATATGTATTTGAATTTATGAATGACTCAAGTCTTGATCTGTTTGCCTATATTCTCTTGTGCTGCATATTTAAATTCTGAATGTTGTTTATATTATCTGGTTTGTGTTATTCATCTTAGCTAGTAGGGTTTTGGCTTCGTCAAATAGGGGGAGATTGTTGGGTATTGTATCCACAATTACCTGGATTTGAGGAAGCCACCTGTCAAGCTAAGATGAATTCACAATGTATTTGATGAAACCTCTTAAGTTGTGCTTGCAGTTATTCCACGCTAAGTGCACACCAATGTCAGGGTGCAGTAGGTCAATATACACGGGTATGTACGACGTAATCCCTCGTTGAGAAGATCAGTGTGTTGGCCTACGTGTACTCTCTCTATTGGAGTGCACTTACTTTCAAGTACAGGGCTGTAACTATGCAAGAGCAGACAAGGAGCAAGGATGGATCAAGGAGCAGCTCTTGGGTGGATAGACGAAAAATCGTCTAAGTATAAATCGACGAGAATCACCAAGTGATTCTTGCCGATTCGGCGAGAATCACTAGTGATTCTCGCCGAATCGTCGAGAATCACTAGTGATTCTCGCCGACTCTATCCGGCTACCTCAAAACGGTGCCAAGTAAGATTCGGCGAGAATCACTAGTGATTCTCGCCGAACCCATCGTTGAGCAAATCATGGCCAAGTAATATTCGTCGAGAATCAACAAGTGATTCGGCGAGAATCATCAAGTGATTCGGCGAGAATCACTAGTGATTCTCGACGAATCGTCGAGAATCACTAACTGATTCTCGCTGATTCGTCGAGAATCACCTTCGATTCTCGCCGATTTTGACTTGGGCATTTTTTTGGAAAAAGCTGGACCGGATTCTGCCGCTGGCACTGTTTGAACCGGATCTAGGGTTTCTTCTAGTGGGACCCATAACGGTCATAAATGAGTATTTCACTGTATAAATACACGGGTATTTTTGAACAGCAAAGACAGAGAAAAAGACGAAACACAGGCCGCGACGTAACCTAGATCGCGAGTTCCGCTCCGCCGCTGCCGTCGCCGCTTGAGAGAGTTAATCGCCGGTCTTGATCGTGGTTTCTTCCAGATCTCCGGTCGATAGAAGCTTAGCCAAGCTTAGCGTCTCACGTGTCTAACCGGAGATCTCTTGTCTCTTGATTTGTTGATCGGGAAAACCTTCCCCGTCTGAATCGATCGAGACGACTGATCCTAGTGTGACCATTGGTAGACCTAGCTAGCTTCGCTACGAAGTTTGGATCTCCAAAGTACAGAAGCCGCACATCGTCGTCGCCGCCGATCCCGTGAACCTAGCCGCCGCCCATCTTGTCGCCGCCGGTTCCGGGGAGATCCTCTCCAAGAGATATCTAGGGTTGTGGACTCTTCGTGGACTTCAAGAACACGTCGTCTACGAAGAGGGACACCTTAGTATCCAAACGTAGTTTGTATTTCTTGTACATTCTAGTTTTATTTCTGTTGAAAAGGAACGTTGGTTCCTAGATGTAAGGGTTGGGTGCAACCCGTGTTGTGGGAGTGTTGACTCCTACGTGTGGAAGGGTTCCTTCCGATAGTGCAAGGATTGGATTTCAATCCTGTTGGTGAAGAAACCGAGTCGTCCCTTGTTGGGAGATAGGTCGAAGGGGGAAAGTGGATGTACCCAAATCGGGGAACCACTATAAATAGCTTGTGTATTCTGTGTGCTGTGCTGTTTATTTTTATTGTGCAGGTATAATTTAAAATTCCGCAAAAACGCTGCACGTCACCTATTCCCCCCCCCCCCCCCCATAGGTGAAGATAGTTGACACTAGGTGGACTTTCACTTCCTTACTCTAGCCTCTCTCCTTCAATGGAGGATTTTCACAAACCCTAGATGAAGAAGTCTTGATTTCCACTCCTTCTCTCTCTTACATTGCCTTAGATTCCCTGATGTGGTGGAGATTTTTCCTCTTAAAAACGTAGCCACCCCTTTGGAAAGAAGCATCTTTCCATATTTGAAATTGGAGCCAACTTTGAATTTCAAAATCTGAAATTCGTCCAGGCCACATTGCAACCTGCTTTCCCGCGTGTTGTAACCTACTTTCCTGGTTATGATATTTGGGCAGATTTCTTTCTCGAAGCAGATTTCTTTGGCATTTCTCGCAATAACACCATGAAAAAAGACCGAATTAGCCACAAAATAAATAAATATGAATTTAATTTCATTTCTATTTTATTTAAAATGATTTTAAGCATTTTATAATTAATATTAAGTCTAAAATTGGGCTAGATAACTTCTTTTTGATAAATTATCAATGTGTGACAAGGTCTCTCTTTAACGCACTTAATAGTAGGAGCATCACACAATAAGTTGTGAGAAAAAACATATTAATAGTTTTGAAATTAATATGTGATAATCTTTTGTGTCACTGGTCACAAAGAGACACACTGTCTTTTGCTAAAAAATATACTGGTGTAGAAGAGTCTAAGCAAAGAAAATTTAAGCAGAAAATATTTCTACTCTGAGTGTTTGTTAAAATAGTTTTTGAGCTATCAGACGACTTTATCAAGCACTTATCCTTGTAAGACTCTACCTTATAGCCTTTGTCACATAATTGACTTATGCTAATGAGATTATGTTGTAATCCCTCAACATACGCCACGTCTGTGAAAGAGACTATACCGTTAGTAATCATATCATAGCCTTTTGTGATTCCCCTGTCTGAACTGCCAAAAATGACTTTTGGATCGTTCTCAACTGGGGTATACTCCTGAAGTAGGCTTCTTATCCCGATCATATGCCGAGAGCATCCGCTGTCTAAATACCAAATAGGCATTTTGTTGGCCTTTGGACATACCTGCATTTACAAACTAATTTCCCTTAGGAACCCAAACGAATTTGGGTCCTTGGTTTTGGGTTAGATGAACACCACTAGGAGTGTTAACATTCTGAGTGGTCGTCCTAGCCGTGTTAACTTTTGGAGTTCTATAATTCTTTGGATTAAACCAACAGTCGGTGGCAAAGTGACCAACTGTGCCACAACACTAATAGTCAAACCTGTTGCATCTTCTTTTACTCTCTTGCTTTACCTTTTGAACGAGAGGTCTAGCAGGGGCTACTGACTTCGAAATCGAAGCCTCATGAGAGCAACAAACACATGGCTTCTTCTTCTCAAGTTGCTTTTCAACAACAGGTTTTGCCTTTGGTGCTTTCATAGCACTCAGTCCATGAACATAAGGACCATAATCCTTAAGGATGATTTCTTCGTGATGAGCTTTTAGAGCACTTGTTCTGAAATCTCTAGGGCAGCTCCATTCTTGGTAGTTTTTTGTTAGGTTCAACATATGTCGGCCTAGCAAAAGTGACTATAGGATGCCTTAAAGTCATACTTGTTTGTTGGGAAGATGACTTTCTTGAAGGTGATTTGACTTTGATGGGCCTTCCCTTTACCCTTAGCGGATTTGTGTCCCACTCCATTGCCCTTCATGGGAGCAGAAAATCCATCGATAAGAGGAAGTATAGTGTTTGTCTTCGAGAAGCTTGCTACAAGCATCTTCTCAGCTAACAACTTTTCTTCATTGCGCTCTATGCCCACTCGGATGCATGAAAGAGCCTGGGAGAAGGCTCGTTAAAACACTTCCTTAATGATTCCCTCCGAGTTTTGTAGACCTAGCTTATATTTCACTTTTTTGTACTCAGAGCTTGTAATGGAGAGGCGGCTTGTCACCTTTCGAGGAACTTAATTCACTTGTAAACAAAGCTGAATAGTGGATTTAAGCTCGACAAAGATCTGGCTATATGATTTTTCACCCTTTTTGGGTTTTCCACAATAAAAAACCCTCTTGTCATTATTGCTTGGTTCTCACTTGATTGTTTGCGCGCCCGGTGCGATTTAGAGCTAATACAACACTATTTGTCGGACTGGAGGAAAACCAGATGACCCGCAACAAGTTTGAAAATATTTTTATCAAGAACACACAATGATCAATTAATTCATCATCTTAGCATTTAAAACATATTTTTCTTTTTCAAAATCATTTAATTTACATATTGGTGTAGGAATATAACTATAATTTACACAAGTAGATGATATAACATATTCTTTAATAAATATATTATAAATGTCAATGCTAATAAAGATAAGAAAATTTTTCATTAAAAGTTTTCAAAGAAGATAGTTCTTTTCAATGAACAGTGGAAGTGCTAACAAAGAATCATTTTAAAGATTAATTCATCTTAAAGTCAGATAAGAGTACCCATAATATACTCTAAGTTGTAAAGTCAGATAAGAGTAACATATCTCTAATACCGCTTGTTGGATCTCCAGACGCCCTTTGATGGGGGGGGGGGTGAATGGGGATTTTAAGAAATTTAACTCTAAATAAAAAATTATTTCAAATCATATTAAATTCAGAAATAATTCAAATGATGAATAGGTAACTACAAGACATGATTTTGTATAGATTTAAACAAGACCGCAAAAAGGGATTTACATGACACTAAAAATCAAGGAGGTGAATATAAAAATACTTTTTTTATATACCGACCTTCACACAAAGGACAGGTTGATCCTAGTCTATCTCTCCCTAGAATGCCACAACCCGCCCCCCTGGACCAACTCCCTAGATTTAGTCACCAACACCCCAAAAACGTTTCTGCTCTATACCTACTCCTTAGATCCAGTTGCCTCCCAAACAAGTCGAATTTTCTGCCCTAGACCTACTCCCTATATCTATTCACCTCATACACATGGCAAATTTTCTTCACCAAGTCACACACGGACATAGGTGCCAATACAGACAAATTCATCTACCATTATAAAAGAAAAGATAACAAAAAATAAAGATAATACAAAAGATATAAGATGTAAAATATGCATTAAAACTCTCTGTGCATAGCTTCCAAAGGTGAAGGTGAATGCATGAGAAAAATCATCGTTGTTGATAAGTTCGGCATTCACGTAGAATAATCATTGATGCACTTCTCCTTCAAGTTCTCTTTGTGATATTCATGATTTCCCAAGGAAGTGCTATGGAGTAAATGGACAAGGCTCTAGAAATAATTCGGAGTGCTGGTGCTCTCGTTATTTGATGTCAGATATTGTGGAAGGAGCGATTCAGTCTATAAATAGATCTGCGAGCTACCGTCGACGATAGGTCCGACCACCGCTCGATATCCATTAAAGAGATCTTGTGGCATACAGATTGAGTAGACATGGCAAGAGTATTTCTTCATTTTAGGTATTCTTCATTTTTGGCAACACCTACCGCACCACGGTATGCATTAGGGCGCAGCACTAACTTCTTTACATATCTGCTTCCTTGCACCCACCAGCGTTTTCATTTGAATGCATTTTGGTGCTTGTCCCGAAATTGAATCTTATTGTTGGTGGTAGGTGCTATCGCGCCGCAGTGGCATACAAAAATGGGAATGCTAGTCTAAATCATTGGTTCGTTCAATTGTTCGCTTTAGTTTGTCATACATGTTATTTCATACAACGTATAAACATGAAACAACCTTGATTAAGTGCATAAAGAGATTTGTTCTTCTCAAACCAAAGAGATGCATAATGCATATTCTAACATGTATTTGATCTACTTTGCTTGTGTTTGTAGTATGCGGGTTCTATGTATAAAATAAAGAGAAGTACATTGGAACACAGTCGAGTCATTAAATTGGAGATATAGACTAAATTGCCTCCTACCACATAGTGATAGGACTTACTGTCAGCGATAACCTTCATTCCAGAATGACTAGCTGGCTAGGATAAATTCAATAGTCTTCGCAGGAATAAGGAGCTAATTATATAAAGCCTTACACACTGTGATAACATTATCGCGTGGCAGCAACCTTAAGGCAACCCTAATAATCACGTAATGATTAGGGAGCCAAATAAAGCATGAGATCTATTATTGGCGCACAAGAATATCAAACTACCGCATGATGATAGGGTTACTGTGTCACAATAAAATATTGTCTAAGATATCAACTTAGCTTCCAGCGATGGAGAGTGGGAAATTTAATTAATAAGCTATCACCGGATGATAGGTACTATCCCCGGAGAAAGCTGAAAAAGTTCTATTTAAAACCTTTTTGCTTCGTCTCTCAAGAGGTGATCCTGAATATTTTTAGAGAGATTTCATCCCAGAGGTTCAAAGGAGATCTCAAACCCCCTTACATCAATCCGAAGAGACTTCAAAGCCGAGGAACATCATTGTGCATTCAAGACAAAGTTCAAGCACATCTACAATGATAATCTTAAGTGTTCCTTCGCATCACCTTCAGAAGTTATTTAGTGAGTCATTGTTACAGAAATTTCTTATGTTCTCCATCCTTGTATTTTCTCTTTTGTTTGGCTATGTATTTGTTGTACGTTGAAGGCTTCTCCTTTGTGTTGGGGACTAGGTCTTTGTAGGCCTTCAAAGGAGAATTCGCCTCGTGTGTTAGGTGAATAAAATAAGGTTTAGGTATAGGATCTTGAAGTCTATCTAGGTATAGAAAAGCTAAGGCCAACCAGTTCAAGGGGTAAGTTAGCATAAAAAATAAAAAGAGATTTTCATTCAGTCTTGATCTTTAGCGTTATGAAGATCAAAATTCTGCAATAATCTTTAATATAAATTAATCATGTTTTCTTCGTATGTCATAAATGTTTCATTGTTGATTTTAGTGCTCTAATCAATTAAGGTCTTTAATATTTATAAATATTACATTGAAAAATTAATAATCCCTTATTCATTACCCCCTTTAAGGGCGCATCATGATCCAACAAGCTTCGCAAAGTGTCGAGGACTCGAATTGCTTTCATGAATTCTCACATATAAGAGAGTCAAAGTGTTAGATCTTGCGCATAATACCATGATAAAGGTTTTTTCACTCACCAAAAGGCAGTACAACTAGAATGCTACAAACCCCAGCCTCCTTCAAGCGAGATGGTTTGGGAGGGATTGAAATTGTCTTATGCGTTAGTATCAAGCTTATATCAGAAAATAAGAAGTTAAAAAAGTTACAAGATCTAAAGAGGATTTCTCCTCAGCACCCCCCTCAAGGCGCCTTCACGTTGCCGAGTGGGAGGAGTCACTACTACAGTCACCTTGTCTCACAACCTTCCCTGGAAGAAGGTTTCTCCTGCGTAGTCTTTCTCTCCTTCTTCTCCATATAAGAAGATGCAAACACCTTCACGAACGCATTAATGCGGTCCTTGTCTAATTTTGATGCACTCAAAAGTCACTAGTACAAGAGCCCTCCTGGGCGCTATTTACAGACTCAATCATTTCGTCGAGTCTGGGATCTCATACTATTTTTTCAACTTCTTCGCGAGTCCGAAAAATATGGATTGTGTACAACCTGTACTCAACATGATCAGTAAAGGTAACTCAATAGAGGATGATTACTGTGATTCTCTTATATGGGCGACTTCGTAGTCAACGCGCCCCAACACGCATCAAGTCTGTAGTCAACCCATGGTCGGTCACATATTCCTCATCAGGAATTCAAATCACATATCTAAAGGTTGAGATCAGCTCGCCCAAGTTCTCTGACATATGGTTCGACCTTGCATAGTGGTGAGTCCCGTTCTCTGCCATCACCTATAAATACAACTCATTGTCGAGGGAAAGATGCAGTATGATCAATCCATAAGAGCTTGTGTGAGCTCTCTAGTACGTCCAACGAGCCCGCCTCTTGCCCCAACCTAAAATAATATTTGGTTTGAGACGGGAGTTCTTATACAACCTGAATATGAGGTAGAACTTTCAAGTCATGTCCAATCTCTTTTCATATCCACCTTTCTTTGTTTGTGATCTTTACTTTAATGAGCCAATAATCTCTGCTCATCTCTCAAGTCCATACTTGTAAGCCGAATTCTCAGCCTTATTAGTCGCCATCAACATGATCAAATAGGTAGATTTGATAAAATGATCTGATTATGTAGAGGGGATTGCATAACTACATAAGATATTAACCTTGAATTGTTTAAATGATTTCTTATAGGTGTTATAGGCACAACAATAATGACTATGTATATCCAAAATATATTTGTAGTCCAAATTTCTATTTTTGAACATGGAAGTGCTATCGACACACAAAATTTTTTTAGATAGAAAGTCTATGAGTAACTCATGGTACAAGTGACAAAATCATCACTGACATGTGGCACACCTCCCCGCCTTCCTGTTTGCATTTTTTTAACAGAATAAAAAAAAATCTATGAGTAACTTATGAAATTGTTTCTTGTAAAGCTCCATTATTTTTTTCAAATTAAACCTTTTTCTTTTTGGTGGCCATTTATAAGAAATATAAACAACTTAATGTTTGTAGTTCTTCATATAATCTTTAGAGCTTTCTTCGATTGCATTAAAGAAGCCATTCATTCCAACACCAAAAATTGCTGAATTGAAACTCCTACTGATCAGAGAATGAAAAATAGGCCACTTATTATCCACGTGATCATTATCTCCGTTTAAAACTCATGTGTGACACGTTAAGCTAGCTCCAATCCAAAAAGAAAGTTTTTCACGAAGCCAACTGCTTGGAGAAAAATCGAGGACACGATTGCTTTCTTACTTGCTCCCTGCACCTCCACCATTAATGTCCTCATCCTACAAAATCCTCTAACCTGCCTCCACCATCCGCTCCATCAATGACACCATCGAGATCTACTTCGGTTCTACCAGTGTGGCAGTCCATCTTCTCCCCGAGTTCCTCGTCGGCCTAGCATGGATTTTCGACGCCTAATAGACCTTCATCAGCATCTTTACCAAGGCCATGCCACCGTGGAACTGCATCATGTTAGGTTGCTTGAAGCATCCCGGGTGGTTGTTAAAGTGGAACTACCTCCCAATTGCCCCCAACTTGGATTTTATAGGCAAACCTTAGGTTTAATACGGGTATCAGATATCCCGGTATCCAAACTAGACCTGTTAAGCATGTGAACCCGTTATGTACCCAAATATACATTAATAAACACCTCTTATATTTGTGGTATATAATGTTTATGTTTCAGAGTGGTGAAAAGTAGAGAGTACTAAGTTTCAGACTTGTCTTGTTATCCATAAAACCAAACACAACTAAATTGGAATATATAAGAGTTTTGCATAAAACAAATACCAAACATAAAATGCAATAGATGAGTACAAGTTTGAAACAGATAAAATGGATCAACATGTAATGATTCTACTAAGAGAGTAGAACATTATCATCCATGTCAAATTCTACTTTATCTCCTCCATCTTCACAAGTGCCTGCAATGAATTTCAAGAGTTTAGACTTTATGAATTCATAAACATATGCAATGACGTTTAAAGTAACTAGCACTACCTAAATGAGCTTAGTACTTGTAGTAGTAGTGAAGTAACACTGTCAACATCTCTATTAAGTCTAATTAGGACCAGTCAAGTTTTGATTTTAATAAATCAAACATTGTTATCTTACTCATTAATAATCATTATATGCCTCATCATCAGGTATGAAATGATTTGACACAACATCATTTACAATATTATCAAGTGTGAAATAATGTGTTATGATCATTAATATTTAAATTAACCTTTATAATGACTTTCTATTCCCAGTTAAATAATTCTCGAATCAACTTACAATGAGAAATATGTAAAGTCATCAAGTGTGAAATGACTAGCATCTAACCATCTTGGGTTTTCATCAAAAAATTATATGGAAGTTTTAGTCTGTTATTAGATGTTTGAATATTGCGACTATATGTTCTTACTATCAAAACATAAACAAGGGAGAAAAATTTCATATTTCTATGAATTTTAATGTCATTTCCCCCGATATTTGATTGTGAGAGCTCTATTTAAGCATTTTGTCAAAGTATCTGTAATATTATCTTTTGACCTCACATCAATTAGGGTCATAATACCTTAACTTGTGAAGAAGGTCAACCAGACTTGTTTCATCCTTAATTGTCTTCTTTTGCCATTGAACAAAGTGTTCGTAACAATTAATTTAGTAGCCTGATTGTCGTAGTAAACTATAATAGATCTTAGTTTCAGGCTCGTTAGTGGAATGTCCATCACTAAATTTTTTAACCACTCTGATTCTTCTCCTACTGAAGCTAGAATGTAGAGTTTAGATTCTATAGAAAAGAGTGCAATACATGATTACCTCTTAAACTTCCAGGCTATAGCTGCTCCTCCTAGTGTGAATATAAATCCATTAGTGGACTTGTCGTCGTTTATTTCTGAGCACCGTGATGCATCAGAATATCCTTTCAGGACTAGAGGATGACCATTATAACATAAATCATACTTTTGGATGTCCTTTAAGTATTTCATTAGCCCATCGAGGACATTCCAATGGTTTTGGTAAGGATTACTAATGAATCTGCTTAATATGCCAACTGTATAGGCTATATCAGGTCTGGTGCAGACCATAACATACATGAGATTACCAATCAGTTTAGAATAATCTAACTGTCTAACCGTAACTCCTTCATTAGGGTTTAAGCGGTTATTATAGTAATATGGTATCTCTACTTCTTTACTTTCATTGTATCCCCACGCATCCAACATGAATTTTATGTAGTGGCTTTGACTTAAGAAAATGCCATTTTTTCCAAAGCTCACTTGCATGTCTAGTATAGTTTCAGCTACACCTAGGACTTTACTGATATATTCTTTTATTAGACCTGACTTTACATCATCCACTTCAGATTGATCTGATCCTAGAATTAGCATATCATCTGCATACAAACATATTACAATGAATTTATTTGATCTATGATGTATGTAAATGCATTTATCAGAGAGACTCGACATGAATCTCATGTCCTTTATACTATAGTAAAATTTCTCATACCATAATTGTGGTGCTTGTTTTAGTCTATATAGTAACTTAATTAACTTATAGACCTTATTTTTGTGACCCTTCGACTATAAAACTTTCAGGTTGGCCTATGTAAATCTCTTCGGTCAGATCTTCATTCAATAACGTTGTCTTAACATTCATTTGATGAACAATAAAGTCCTCAATAGATGCAATGACAAGGAGGATCCTAATGGTTGCTAGGTGACACACGGGTGAGTATACATCAAAATAATCTACTCAAAATTTTTATGTAAACCAATAGAGATTCCATTCAGTATTCCAAATCTCACAACCACCTTATGATCAAAAGATTTATGTTTAAAATCCTTCATCCACAAAGCCACATGAAGTGAACAAAATATCACCAAAAGATGTCAGCTTGTTAAAGTAGTGGCAAATGTGAAGCCAAGGGAGCTCATGAGCGCCTTGTTGCAGATGACAGTGGAGATGGATGAGACCACAGAGAGGCTAAGCACGCCCACAGTACCCAACTGGAACAGCTCGCTGTCTCCCATTTCAAATTCACGGGATCCTCGACTTTTGATCTCCTCTAACTCAATCCACTATTTCTTCCAGGTGCCGGAAGGATTTTCCTTCTCCTGATTGAGCGAGATTTTCACTGCAGATCGCTAGACGGGAAGTCGTAGAACAGCAGAAAAAGCAGAAAAACAAGAATCCGAGAGTGACGACGGGGGTCCTTTTTCTCCTTTTCACTATCACGATTGTTGAAACTGAAAATTCGGTCTCTTGTGGAGTTCACCCTTGGGGAAGGGGTGATCGCGCACCTACTTCTCTCCTACAAGCAAAACAACAAAGGAAGCAAAGAAGAACTGACCCAAGGGCTCGGCGGGAGGACCCACCACACACCCGGAAGATCTTAGAGTGCTTCCCCTCCTTAGCCAAAGGCCGAGCTAAGGTATCCTCAGAAAGCGCTTGAGAGATGGAGCAAGGGGGCACAAGAAGCATGCTTTCTGAGGTCCCTCTTGGGTCCTATTTATAGATTTCTGAAAATGGTCTGCAAATAGCCAACCTCTGCTGTCCAGAACAGCTATGTGCAGTCCAAGTTGGTCTGCCAACAGTGTAACTCTGCTGTTTTGAAAGGCTATGGGCAGGCCAGAGGGGGCAAAATAGTAAAAAATACCTCATGGATCGATAAGCGAGCTGAGGACCTCGCCCACCCCTGAAAATCCTGCTCGCCTGCTGTTTGCCGAGCTCCTTAGGGCGAGTGCGAGCTGGGCCACTATGCTCGCCCTTCGATCGACCTCCATTAGTCGAGCTTAGCTCGACGAAACCCGGGCTTAGCTCGGTGAATGTCGAGCTTGGGGTTGACAAATGCCGAGCTCAGGCTTCAGATCTCCCCGTCGAGCTCGCCTGGGGCCTGGGTGATCTGAACCGGCCGGTCTGGTTCCTGGCGACCCCACTCGCCGGATACGGGGTTTTACACAATCCCCGCTCTTTTTGAGCTTGACAAAGCTCGGAAAGAAACATCCAACCCCAAGTGTTCGGGGAGTGCGGGGTGAACCAGAGAGAATCTTCGGATGGGGTCCACCTATGGCTATATATATGCACCTGCATACCTATCTAACTCTTGTCATTCCCTCTGCTCTAGCCTTGTCGAGATGCCGATCCTAAAGGAGATCTAAGAGCGGCTCGCCCGGGTTCGCCAGACCTCGGCTGCTCGCATAGCTGCCCTAACTGCGGTTCCACCCGCCGTTCCGCAGGGTGGCTCGGCTGAACCCAACTCCGCCAAGAGGGTAAAGCCATTTCCTCCGGCGGTCGAGCCCATCTTTGCCGACCTGAAGACAGCCCTGGAGCATGGGGCTGGCTCACCCAATCTGCCTGCCCCTGACAAGGGCAAAAATATTGTTGACCTCTGTGATGGCCCGGACAGCTAGTTGGATGGCATGGAGGGCACCACGCCGCGAGACTCCACCCCGCAAGCCAAGACCGTACTTGGCGACTCGCGATTTAGAACTCCGGAAAATCATCCCCGAGACCTGTCCTTCCCCCCCCCCCTTTGGACCATGGGGTGGACTCGCAGAAGCCGAACTCGCCGGTTCGCGCCCCTTCCCCTCAGCGACCTGTCGTGACCACGGGGGTAAGTGTGGAAGCCATCCCCATTCCGGGATTCGACCTCCTTTCACCGGGAATGCGCCACCCAGGATGCGGGAAGGACCTGAGATTTGTCCCTCCCCGCACCTTCTTGTAAATGCCAAGCTTGTCAGGTAAACTTGGCCTTGGATTCTTGCCATGTGGTTTTTCGACACACCTCCCCTAGGGGGGCTGACCCCGGAGGCTCAAGGTAGGATGCTGACATGCATCTAGAAGAACGTGGACATCTTCGCATGGAGCGCCGCGGAGATGTCGGGGGTTGACGTGGATGTGGCTTGCCACCACCTCAACTATTCCCGGAAGCACGCCCCGTCTAACATAAGAAGAGGTCCACCATGGACAAGCTGGCCGAGCCCATCAAAGAGGTGGTAGCAAATGTTGGGTACATTGGAATATATGTACCTGATTTGAAGAAGCCTCACCCTACTCAATGATATACATCAAGGTGTATTTGATGTGCTTTGAGTTTCTTTGTGCAGGTTAAGTAACTGCAGGTTTGCAGGAAAGGTTTCTAAGTCCATGTGTCGACACCAGAAGAAAAGTGTCGACACATAAAGGCTGTGTCGACACACAATGAAGAAATGTCTAAAGAATCAGTGTCGACACTTAGAAGTAGTGTCGACACCCAGAGGAACTTTGTCGACATCAAAAGTGTCGACACTAAAAGGCTGTGTCGACACTCAGCAAACTTCAACAAAGTTCAAGTACAAGTGTCGACACTAGGAGGCTGTGTCGACACTCAGCAAACATCAACAAAGTTCAAGTACAAGTGTCGACACTAGGAGGCTGTGTCGACACTCAGCAAACTTCAACAAAGTTCAAGTACAAGTGTCGACATAAAGGCTGTGTCGACACTCAGCAAAAGTCTCAACACATGAAGAATGTGTTGGCACAAAGGAGATGTGTCGACACTCAGCAAAAGTCTCAACACATGAAGAATGTGTCGACACAAAGGAGATGTGTCGACACTCAGCAAAAGTTTAAACACAGAAGGCATGTGTTGACACAAAGAAGATGTGTCGACACTTAGCAAGTTTCAACACAAGAGGATGTGTCGACACAAAGGAGTTGTGTCGACACTTAGCTGAAATCAACTAAGTATTGAAGAAGAAGGACTTGTGTCGACACACAGGTTCAGTGTCGACACATTCTAAAGAAGCGGTGTCGAGAAGCAGTTTCTACAACACAAGGAGTTCTGTTGACACCATGAAGGCTAGTGTCGACACTTAGTCTACTTGTGTCGACACTTAGTCTATTTGTGTCGACACATAAAGACTATCTGTCTCGACACTTTCAGACTATGATAGAGATTTCAAGAAGTGACTGGATGACTTGACAGCTACCATTTCAATAGGTCAACTGCTACTGTTAGAGCTGTCACAAGATCGTTAGAAACCGGATCAGCCGGTCACTATGAAGAAAGCCTATATAAAGGCTTATTCCTTCAACAGAAGTAGATCGAGAGATAGCAATCAAGGAAGTGAAAAACAACACAACCAGAAGAAGACCTTCAAGTGAAGATCTAAGAAGTTGGAGAGAGAAAGCTCCTTCTAAGAAGACAGCTATTGAACCAGGCTGATAAGAAAGTTTCAGATTGAGATCTAAAGACTGCAGTTGATTGAAGATCATCTGCATAGAGATACAACCCTACTGTGTTCTAATTCAAGAAGCTTTGAATAAATCCAAGGGAGGTTGATCTCTGCAAAGTTCTTTCAAGAACTCATCAAGAAGCCAGTCAACTCAACTTTCTCAATCAGAGTTGTGGTTATTAATCTTTGTACTCTTTATTTTTTGAAGGATCCTAAGGGATCTGAGTTGTAAGCCTATATTTATAAAGGCTGAGTGGTAGGGCTTGTGTGCCTGAGTGTAGGAGATATATTTCTCTGAGTGTAGGCCTTGTTGAAGGCTGAGTGTAGTCCATGTTGAAGGCTGAGTGTAGGCCTTATTAAAGGCTGAGTGTAGGTCTTGGTGAAGACTGGGTGGTAGGGCTTTGTGCCTGAGTTGTAGGAGTGGTATCACTCTGAGTTGTAGGAACCAATTTGGGGTTCTGAGCTGTAAGATCTGTGGATCTGAGAAGTAGTGGAGAAGTTAGGCCAAATCTAGTACACTACTAGATAGGCGAAGGGGGAAAGTGGATGTACCCAGACCTTGGGAAACCACTATAAATCCTGTGTGCTCTCTGTGATTGTATGCCTGTGTGATTGTTGTGTTATCTGTGCTGAATTGATGTAAAGAATTGCATAAACAGATCTAATAATTCAGGGTTTCTGCCTTAAAAGTTAAAAAGATTAAGTGCACCTATTCACCCCCCCCCCCCTCTAGGTGTTTAGGCACTAGTTCTTTCAAGTGGTATCAAAGCGGCGTTACTCAAAAAGGACATAACAGTCTGAGTAAAGATCCTGTAGGCAGATTCAGCATAATCAAGAATCAAGAAAATGGGTTCAACTGAGAATCACAAAGAGCTAGGATCCATGAAATTGCCAATCTGAAGAAAGGAGATCTTTGGCATTTGGAAAGAAATGGTTAGACTTTTTATGGAAGCCTCTGACCCAAGAATATACATTACAGTTAAAGAAGGGCCATATGTGCCAATGAAAGTATCTGTGCTGGATGCAAATCAGAGAACTCCAAAAGACTATTCAGAAATGACTAAGGATGAAATTATTCTGGCCATTATGGACAAGAGGGCCCAGAATATTATTGTAAGTGCAATTGATGATGCCACATTTCAGAATCTGATTCATTGTAAAACATCAAAAGAAATGTGGGACACATTGATAGTCTATATGGAGGGATCAGAAGAGGTAAGACAAGACAGGAAGTCTTTATTAAATCAAGAGTATGAAAGCTTCAGACAAGGCAGGTCTGATAGCATAACTGAATGCTACAAGAAATTCTATAGGATAGTCAATGAATTGATGTCCTATGGAAGAGAGTTCAGCAATTATGAATTGAATGATAAGTTCTTGAGATCCCTGACAAAGGACTGGGACAGCAAGATTTGTGTCATAAGGGAAATGGCCAAATTAGCAGACATTCCTCCTCCAACTTTGTTTGGAAAACTGTTATCTTATGAGATGCATTTAATGGTTAGAAAGGAGGAAGAAAAGACTACAAGAGTGGAGCACAAAGAAAGAGTTGTGGCCTTCAAGACTGAAGCCACTAGGAAATATAAAAGCAAGTCTCCATCTCCACCTCAAAAAGTTGCTGAGGCTGAGACAGATACTTCAGATAGCAAGAAGTCAGAAAGCAGTGAATGTGATGAAGACTTTGCTGCATTTACTAGTCACTTTCAGAAGTTTCTAAAGAAGAAGAAGTGGAGGTCCAAGCCATTCACTTCACAGACAAAAGATGACTATTATCAGAACAGGAAGTCATCAAGGAATGATAGGAGAAAGTCCAAGTCTAGTAAAACTACATCTTCAAAGATAGTATGTTATTGTTGTAATAGACAAAGACATGTAATAGCTGATTGTCCAGAAAAGAGAAAAGAGTCCACTAACAAGAAAAAGACACAGTTCAAGGGCAAAAAGGAAAGGTCCTTTGTTGCCGAGAAGGATAAAAGTCTGACTGATATGTCATCTTCAGAAACAGATTCAGAAGCCGAAGCCTATATTGGCTTGTTTGCTGAAGAAGAAGAAGAAAATGAGTTCATGCATCTAATGAACTCAATTTATGAGCATGAGGACATTCAGTGCAAGGGACTGATGGCCTTATCAGAAGGAGACAAAATCCAAGATCAGTCTGGACCTAGTCAGGTACAAAATTATTCTTCAAGTTCAATTTCTAGTGCTGGATCAGAATCAGATACATCAGCATCAAGTGATGTGAGTGGATCTGAATCTGAAGGAGACATTCATCAGTTGATTGATGAATATAGAGTATTGTTGCAGGCTTTGAAGAAAAGCAAACTCTTGGCCAAGACTCAGGCTAAGGAGATTGCTAGTCTTAAAGTGGCTGCAACAGATTTTGACAAGTTATTAGATCAGAAATTAAATGAAATAGCCAGACTGAAGAATATTATAGTTATTCAGATGGGGACTATTATATTTAAAAATGATCAAATTAGAAATCTGGAGATTAGTCTTCAGAAGGAGAGAGATTTTGTAGCAAGTTTTTCTAAACCAAAATCTATTCTACCTTTGATAGATGAGTTTGTACCTCATAAGGGTAAAACTGGATTGGGGTTTACAAAACCTGCCAAAACATTACAGTCCAAGTCTAAGGGCAAAGCCCCAGTACTCAGCAAGAAGCCTGTTGTAGATAAAACAGCCAGGGTTGTACCTAAACAAAGGTACAACAGATTTGAGTGCTGATGTTGTGGCAAGGTAGGCCACTTTGCCATAGATTGTTGGCATAATTCAAGTGCCAAGGTGAGTAGCAAACTGCCTGCTAGAAAAGCTACAGGTAGTTTTGTTAAGAGTCAGACTAACTTGCACCAAGGACCCAAGAATTATTTGGGTTCTAAGGTTAGGTAATCTGTTTTGCAAGTGAGTCCAAGTGGCCATGCCCCAATATGGTACTTGGACAGTGGATGTTCCAGGCACATGACTGGAACTAGGGGATTGCTGAAGTACTATACACTAATCAAGGATGGTCCTAAGGTTACCTTTGGCGGTTCAGAAAAAGGAATCATCAAAGGCTTTGGTAACATTTCTAGCAACCTAATTACAATTACTCAAGTGGCTTATGTAAAGGGTTTGAAACATAACCTCATTAGCATAAGTCAGCTGAGTGATTTAGGAAATGACATCTCATTTGTCAAGGATGGCTGTCATATCAGTAGGTCAAGTGATCAAAGATCATTCTGATTGGATATAGGAAGAGAAATGTCTATTGTCTAGACATTATGTGTGAGAACATTGTTTCTCCTGTTTGCACTACTAGAAAAATGAGTATTAACTACACTTTTTTTTGCCAGGGTCAAAATTCGTGGCTAATAGTTAAGTATTATCCACGGTTCATATTTTGTGGCTAATAATTAAGTATTAGCCACGGATAACAAATTCGTGACAAAAAACTAAACTATTAGCCACGGCTTTGACGAAATCATGGCTAAACAAGTACTATTATATAGTTTATAAAAATTATCTATATAAAGACCATGAATTTAAAATTCATCACATAAATCCTGACCCTCCATCGGATAATCAAAGGTTTAAAATAAAACTAAATGCGTTATATACAAAACTTCGCAACCCTAAATCATTTCTTCATTTCATTCCTGCCTTCCGTCGTCTCCTTGATACCCCGCCATCTCCACAGCCCCTCGCGAAGAAGCTTCACAGCAGCACATGTCTCCCTCTCCCCAATACTCCGCCTTCTCTCTGTTTCCACTGGCATCATCGGCAAGGCCGTCCCCAAAATTTTGAACTGCTTCTAACCGATCTCTATTCTCTTGGCTATAATTCGCAGGCAACTCGGCCCATCCAAAAGTCCTTTTCTAGGGCATCGTCCAGGTAACTCCGCCCTCCGACACGAACGGCTCATCTCCTCCGGAGCTCATTTCCTTCAATGATGATTACAAAAAAAGGTATAATATTATGTATATACTGATTGTCTCTTTATCCCCCTCTCCAACGATTGTTTTTTTTCGTTTTACCTCAAGGTACCCCTCCGACCTCGCCACGGCTTATCTCCCACTTCAGCAACCTAGCAACCTTGGATTCTTCATTGAAATGCAAGAATTAAGGTATTTCTCTCTCTTCTCTCTTCAACTGTAATTTCCATTCCTCTTCCTCTCTAGATCTCTCTCTTCCCCCTCTCTTCTCCTAACATATTCTTATATATTTTATTATTTCAAATCTGCTATAGATAAGAGTCCAAAAAAATACTTGACTTGAACATCTTTATTGTTTCTTTGGTTTCAATTTAAATCTTTGCATGAAAGACATGAAACATATATTTTCAGATAGTAGTAATTTAGCTATATATAAATGGCCTGTCTTTGAGATGATGTCATATTCCGATCTTAATTATGACAGTTTCTCATTTCTATTACTACAACTAGAGGTGGAAAAAATAGATATTGGCAATGCCGAAAATTCAGGTACTTGTTTTGATATCATTTTTCATGAGCTTTATGCAGTAATTTCCGTAAGAAAAAAAAACAATTTTATGTTGCAGAGTTGTTCTCTATAATTTGTCCTGTTTTGAGTTCATCATCAGAAATCTGTTCATTTTTCATTGCTTCAGTTTCTTTCAATGATTTACATTTAGGCACATTGTACTAGATCCCTATAGGAGTTTGAAAATCTGCAGCATCTGCTACAAGTAGGTTTGAGCTTCAATGTTTTTTTCTTGGTTGTAAGACTGCGTTCAACTTGCAATCACTTCATTAACTCAATGCAATGAGTGTTTTGTTATTTAATTATCGAGTTTGATGAGATTTTTTGGTCATCCAAAAACCTTGGAAAAAGTGAATATTTTTTCTTCTCTTTCCCACTCAGTATTATTCTCTTCTTACAAATTCCTTTGCAAAGAACACTGCTTGCTGCTCAACATAGCAGCTGAAATAATGGGTTTAGTTCGAAGCCAAGTTTGAGAAGTGAGGAGTAATTTGAAGGTATAATTTAATGGAAAAGGATCAGCTAAGATGAACAGGGGATGCAATAAGCTACTCTAGTAGTAGTAGCAGTAGTAGTACTCCACGCCTTGTTGCTGCACTCACTTGTCTTCAACTTGCATTTGCAATCTCTAAGAGTTTTAAAGCCAAAAGAAGATTTACAGAAACAATCTAATTCTAAATGTGGACCTACATTAGACAGATGATAAACTAGCATAACAAATTCCAACCCATCTTGGAACTCAGTTAAGGAAAAAAAAACCTTTAATTTCCCCGCTCTCTTCACCTCAGCATGATCGAGAATTTCTAGCCACAATCGCAAAGTAATATGGAAATCAATCGAAGCATCCACTAATAATGTTCTCAACTCTGATTCAAAATAGATTCAGGTTTTTCGGCCTGTCAACAGTCGGCCTGCTTATCTTCCTGACCAGAACTGCATTCGAACAAACAAAACTGTGTTAGAAATGAAACAGAAAAATTGAAACTGCTTCATTCAGTTTCTGAAATGGAAAACATTGTAATCAAAAATTGCCTTAAAAACTCTTGATATCTAGAGGAGACTTCAGCGGCAGCCCTATACTTTATTCATATATATAGAGACATACTTATATATATATAGCATAGAAGAATTAAGTAACATGGATGTGAATAATGTGTTTGTATGCTGTGAATACAAAAAATACAGGACCCTTTTGTAAACATTGCCCCAAAAAAGCCAAACTGGGACCTGAGGAGAGATGTGCAGAAGAAGCTGGACAAGCTGGAGAGGAGGACATAGAAGGCATTATATAAGCTAATGCGTGAGCAATCTCTTGTCTTAATATTAGATGTTGATTTATTACCAAGTTGTTTAATTTCAGTTTGTGTTTGTTTATGCTTACAGTTGAGCAAGAAATGGAGAAGGCGGCCATGGAAGTTGAGAAGGAATACTGATGATACAGGAAGTGTGCCGTCTTGGTCTTGTGGTATTGTCGGTTGTCCCGCGGCTTAACTAACATTTCGATGTGATTACAATCTACAAGTTTAGCAATTCTCCTTACAACCTCCATACTTTTATCATGAAATTGAGTTAGCTTCTCTCAGGCAAAAAACAAGTTGAATGAAACAATTTCTAGCTCTGCAACGATCATACGTTCATGAAATTATTACTACTACTGTCAATTTATGAATCACGCTATACCAGCTCTATTCATTCAAACAGTCATAAAAAACAACAAGCTGAAGCACATGTAACGGCTGTCTTGTGGTTCCATGATATACATTGTCGATCATGTTGATTTGGATGTGAGTTTCTTCATGGATATCTTCATGATATTGTGTGATTACAGGTATTGTGTGATTACATGAGCAGAATTGTGTGATTACATGAGCAGAATTGCTCAATGGGTTTCTCGAAGTTACAGGTATTGTGTGATTACATGAGCAGAATTGCTCAACTTCAGTGGCAGAATTACACTTTGGGATCAATTCTTTCCATTATCAGTGGCAGAATTGCTCAACTTCATTTTCTGGTTGACATCAGAATTCAAATTTAAACAAATTAGAATTCTTGTCTAAATTTTTATTCAGATATTCTACCAGAAAATGAAGTTGGGCAATTATAACTCTTTCTTGTTAATGATCTTCCTAAGGCTTAACATAGGGTACACTCACTTAATTTCTTTTTAGTGCCCGAAGAAGTGGCACAAATAACATATTTATTAAGGTACGTGCATTTATCATTGCCATCAGCTTGTATTCATGTCTTTAGATTTAAGTGATTTTTAGCAGTTTTATCATAAATAATTGAAATTATCCTTTTTTGGGCAGAACCTGGATAAGGCCATAGACAACAAAGCTCTCCAGGATACAATTTCTGCATTTGGTACCGTTCTTTCGTGCAAGGTTGCTACAGATCCTTCTGGCCATTCTAAAGGATATGGTTTTGTTCAGTTTGATAGCACTGAAGCTGCACAAAATGCCATTGACAAGTTAAATAACTGCTTGATAGAAATTGGGATACCAATGTTGATAAACAAATCATAAATAGACACTTTGGCCATGCTATAAATGTGAATGGTAAGAGGATTGCCTCTAAAATTTTGCAAAAATATGATCAAGAAATGGTAGGGATAATAGAACAAATGGAGAAAACTTGTCTCCTAAGTAGTTAGGATAATGATACGGTGATGAATTTCTCATAGTGATATTTGTTAATTTCTTGCCTAGTTTATGATATCTGCTTTGTGAGATGTTTAATCTTTTTCTGATTTTTTTTTCCATTCTGGCTATTAACATCTTATCACATAAAACTTGAAACTGTAGTAGTTCTTCAATTTGTCTTAGGTTCTCTGTGATGACAAATTACCTTTTGTGGGAATGACTGAAAAAGTGGAGCAGGAGTTAGCTTGGTATTATACTTAATTATCCATTTTGGATGCCAACTAGTTAGAGATGTACTTTAAGCATATTTTTTAAATATGGAACGCTTCATTGAAATTATTAGCATTATTTTTATATCCTCTTGAAGCAAATTTCTCTGTTGGCGAGGAGAAAATTTCTAACTTAGAATGAAATTACTTAATGTCAAATCTTTTTATATAGTTTAATGCTCTATAATTGCATTATATGATCTACATTGTGCTTGGTCCCAACTTCCAATGATCTACTGTTTATGAAAAAAATGTTCACATAACGTCGCAACAGCAATTAAAATCTCCAACAAATCATTAAAGTATTGAATGTGTTTTTTTAAAAAAAAACTTAAATTACTATTTGCCACGGCTTGTAACCGTGGCAAATAGTTTTTAAAAAATGATGAGTTCACTTTTAGCCAGGGATTAAAACCGTGGCTAAAAGTCAAGATATTAGCCACGGCAGTTCTTTTCATGGCTAATAGTATTTGCTACGGCCAATCCGTGGCTTAAACTTTTTAGCCACGCCGACTTTAGCCACGGATTTTTCCCGTGGATAGACCGTGGCTAAAGGGTTTTAGCCACGGTTTTGGACTTTTTGCCAGGGCAATTTGCCCTGGCCAAAAGCCTGTTTTCTAGTAGTGTTGTCTTGTAGCTGATGAGAAAGTCTCACATTGTGTTAAATGGCACAAGAGGCTGGCTCATCTTAACTATAAGACAATTGGCCAACTCTTTAGCAAAGAGTTAGTGAGGAATGGTCCTCAAGTTAAGTGCATAAAGGTTGGGATATGCTCAGCTTGTCAGAAAGGCAAGCAGACCAGGTCCACCTTTAATAGCATTGAGAACAAAGATGCTGTGAGGTGCCTATACCTCTTGCATATGGATCTTTTTGGTCCTATGCCAGTTCACAGCCTAGGTAGGAAGGTCTATACATTTGTGGTAGTTGATGACTACTCAAGGTATTCCTGGATGTTCTTCCTAAGGCAAAAATCTGAAACACCAAGCATCTTGTATAGTTTTGTTAAACAAATTCAGAATGAATTGAACAGTACAGTGGTCAAAATCAGAAGTGACCATGGTACTGAATTCCAGTCTGATAGTATGATAAAACTATGTGAAGAGTTTGGGATATTTCAGGAATTTTCCTCACCAAGAACACCTCAGCAAAATGGTATTGCTGAAAGGAAAAATAAAACCTTGATAGAGGCTGGTAGAACCCTATTGAGTGACATATCTATCCCAGAATATTTCTGGGCTGAGGCAGTTAATACTGCATGTCATGTAATCAATAGGGCTACTATCACCAAGAGCCACAAGAAGACCTCCTATAAGATTGTAAAGGGCAGAAAACCAAATATATCCTATTTCAGGATCTTTGGTTGTAAATGCTATATACTTAACAAAGGGTAGTCTTATTTAACCAAGTTTGTTGCCAAATCCCAAGAGGGGATCTTTGTTGGGTACAGCAACAACAGTAAGGATTATAGGGTCTACAACTTGACTACTCAAGTTATAGAAGAGTTAGTTCATGTAGTCTTTGATGAAGCTAGACTCATTAACAATGAATTGTCTAGAAGTGTTTGCAGCTCTACAGGTGTAACTGAGAAGATGGACAAGCTTACTATTGCAGAAGGTCCTACTGCAAGTCAGCAAGTAGAAGAAGGTGGCTGCTGTCCAGGGGGAGTACAAGATACTCCTGTTGCTGAAGAAGACTAAGAGGAGCAGCTGAATGAAGAAGCTGAAGGTGTACAACCAGAAGACAGGCTGCCTCAAGCAAATAGGCATTTAAAAGATCATCCAGCCAATCAAATTATTAGAGATCTCAGTCAAGGGGTAAAAATAAGGAGCAGGAATCTAAGTTCAGTTCTCTACTCCAGCTTTCTATCCCAGGTAGAGCCAAAGAAATTTGAAGAAGCAATCCTAGACCCTCATTGGATTGAGACAATGCAAGAGGAGCTGAACCAGTTCAAAAGATGCAAAGTCTGGGAGCTTGTTCATAAACCAAAGGGCCACAACATTATTGGAACTAAGTGGATCTTTAGGAACAAGTTGGATGAAAATGGAGTAATTATAAGGAACAAAGCTAGACTTGTTGCAAAAGGATATAGGCAGGAAGAAGGTATTGATTTTGATCAGACCTTTGCTCCAGTAGCAAGACTGGAAGCAATAAGGATGTTCCTTGCCTATGCAACATTTCAAGGGTTCAAGGTATACCAAATGGATGTTAAGTCAGCTTTTCTAAATGGAAATCTGAAGGAAGAAGTCTATGTAGAACAGCCATCAGGTTTTGTTGATTCTACTAAACCTAATTATGTTTATAGACTTAGGAAGGCTTTGTATGGGTTAAAACAGGCCCCTAGGGCTTGGTATGAAACCCTGTCTAGTTTCCTCATTGAGAATAAATTCACAAGGGGGAAAATAGACAAGACTCTATTCCTTTGGGAATCCAGAGGCAAGATTATCTTAGTCCAAATATATGTAGATGACATCATATTTGGGTCTACAGAAAGTAGTCTTTGCAGGAAGTTTGCAAAACTAATGCAAGGACAATTTGGAATGAGCAGTATGAGGGAACTTAAGTTCTTCTTGGGTCTCCAAGTTAGACAGACTGAGGATGGTTTATCCATATGTCAGTCTAAGTTCACCCTAGAATTGATAAGGAAGTATGGTATGGAATCATCCACTACCATGAAAACTCCTATGGGGTCAACAATGTCTTTATGCAAAGATGATGCAGGGAAACCTGTAGATGAAACTTTGTATAGAGGGATAGTTGGCTCCCTACTATATTTGACTGCAAGTAGACCTGATATCATGTATGTTACATGTGTCTGTGCTAGGTACCAAGCTTGCCCTAAAGAATCTCATTTGACAGCAGTCAAAAGAATTCTGAGATATCTTAAGGGCACACCTTATCTAAGCCTTTGGTACCCTAGGAATGGAGAGTTTGAACTGACAGGTTATTCAGATGCAGATTTTGCAGGCTTTAAGGAAGATAGAAAGAGTACCACAGGTACCTGTCAATTTCTAGGTGGAAGGCTGGTGTCATGGAGTAGCAAGAAGCAAACCAGTGTGGCTATCTCCACAGCTGAGTCAGAGTATGTTGCTGCAGGAAGTTGTTGTGCACAACTACTATGGATACAATACCAGCTAGAAGATTATGGTATTCAAGTTAGTAGAACACCTTTATTTTGTGATCCTACAAGTGCTATTTCTATTGCAAATAATCATGTCTCTCATAGTAGGACTAAGCACATAGAAATAAAATACCATTTTCTAAGAGAACATGTGGAAAAAGGAGATATTTCACTAGATTATATTAATACAGATAATCAGCTAGCTGATATGTATACTAAGCCCTTAGATGAAACCAACTTCAATAAATTTAAAATTGAATTAGGGATGATAAACTTAGAATAGTTTACAAAATTGTCTAAGTAAAATGGTGTCGACACACAGAGTTGTCTGTGTCGACACATAGAAGTGGTGTCGACATTTCAGAGAAATGGTGTCGACACATCTAGGAAGCCTGTGTCGACACTTCAGAGAATTTGTGTCGACACATGCAGTGTAGGTGTTGTTGGAACACCCTATTACTAATTTGGGTCAGGATCACTATGTCTCTAGGAATCTGTGTTTGACCTTCTGTATAGCTTAATAGGTCAATTAGAATTGAGTCTAAGGGTTAGAAGTCTAGGATTGGAAGCTGCCCTGAAGACCAAGTTTTTCTGTAGACCAAGTCTAATCGTCGAGCTCAGCACGACGATTCGTCGAACTCCGGTCGACGATCGTCTAGCTCAACTTCGACAGATCGTCGAGCTCCACTCGACGATCGCTGAGCTCAACTTCGCAATATCGTCGAACTCCATTCGACGATCGCTGAGCTCAGGTCGACGATTTTGACTCTGCATTGGATCCTTATCTCTGAGCTCAGTTCGACGATCTTTGAGCTCAGATCGACGATTATCTTGCTACTTGGATTTTCCAGTTCGCTGAGCTCAGCTCGACGATAGCAGAGCTCAGTTCGACGATTTCAGTTATCTTTCAGAATTCAAATTTAAATCAGATAGAAGTTATTCTGCATTTAATTCAGAAGATCTGCCAGCCGTTTTCATTTACTTCTGGAGCAAGTTTCAAGGGATTTTTCAAGGAACAATTCAGTGGACTTTCCTTCAGAAGAAATTATGCAATTAAGGCTGTAATCAATGCAGACCAATGGCTATCTTTGACAGAGTGATATTCTATTCTGGCACAGAGAATAAAAGACAGAATGTTTTTTGAATCAAGATAGAGAAGAACAAACAAAAGAAAGAGATTGACAAGAAGAGGACACACAACTCAGAATACAGAGACTCTTTCAAAATATTCTGTCAACAAGAATTCTGAAGAACACTCATCAGAGAGATCAAGCTTTCAAAAATCTTCAGATCTCTTCAGCTCTCAAAGTGTTCAAGGCCAATATCATTTCAAGACTCCAGACACTCAACATTTCAGCTTGCTGAAATCATCTTTTGCTGGAGATCTATCTTTGAAGGCCTATCACCCTCAGCAAAGCTCATCTTCCTGAAGATCAAGGACTCAGGGGGAGCTTTGACATCAATCCACTTAGTCTTCTCAGTTGATTGAGAAAGAGAAGACTGCCATCACTCTCTCACCCCCACTCTGTAAAGGGTTTTTCAAACTCCCTTCAAAAGTTTGAATCTGGTTTTTGAGCACCTTGTCAAAAGCTCATTGGTGGCAAGACACTTGATCAAAAAATCTGATTTGGTTTTTGAGCACCTTATCAAAAGCTCATTGGTGCCCAGGACACCTGATCAACTCATCCTGCAGTGGATTCCTACCTAGGGTGGTAGAAGAGTAGATGTACCCAAGTTTGGGGAACCACTATAATTCCTTATGTCATCTGGTTCTGCTTGTTTTCTTTTTTGTTTCTGGCCTTGATTTGTCTGTGCTTAGTTTTTGCATAGTTTAGTTCTGTGATAGATTTATATTTGCTTCCCTGCTCACACTCATTACAACAATTGTTGTAAAGCTTTGCAAAAGTTTTTCTTTGTGTTTTAAAAGCACCATATACTCTATTCACCCCCCTCTAGAGTATATCAGATCTAGTTTCCCCTTTCAGGTGTCGACACATCCAAGGTGGTGTCGACACTTAGGCTTTATACAGAATTAGTCTGGTAGAGTCTCGACTAAGTGTCGAGCTGAGTGGTGTCGACACATTTATAAGTGTCGACACATATATTCTGTCGACTATACTTGTGTCGACACATAGTTGTCGAGACATTAGCAGTAAGTGTCGACACAATTTAAGTATTTTGACGCGCATTTTCACCTTCGATTCTAGAAAGGTATAAATAGGTTTTCACCATTGTTTGTCGACACGCTCACCAAAGTTTCGAGACCAAACTTGTGTGTCGACATCTCTCTTCTCTAAATTCAAAATTTCTTCAAACCCTAATGGCGCCCAAGCTAGAAGAGAACATTAATACAGGATATGAACTCGTGCAACATGCCTTTGATGACGCGGAACCCGAAATCAAAGGTGTGGTAACCCTAATTGCTGAGACTGGACTAGAATACCTTGTTTCAGAACCAATCAAGATCTGGAAGAAAGAGGTCCTAGAATTTTTGAGTGCAGCTTCACTTGACGACTCTTGACAAAAGATTAAGTCCAGAGTTCATGTAACCAAAGTCAAGGTCTCACAGAAAAGTCTAAGGAAGGTACTTCAACTACCAAGAACAAAAGAAGAAGAAGATGTATCTGCTTCTAAGACTAGAGAGGCATTGAGATGGTGTGGACTGGATTCAAACCTAAAAATTGGATCAGTTTTTAATAGGAAAGGAATGAATATACAAGGGAAATTCTTATCTGAGATAGTTGGCAAGGTCATCCTGAGCAAGCCTGGAGGACATGACAGAATTTCAGCTCAGATGTTCAATTTGATGACAAGGATTATCTTTAAACTAGATACTGATTGGTCTGCAGTTATGTTTGAAAAGATAAAAGAGAGTATGAAGAAGCCCAATCTGGGAAGAATTCTGAGTTTATACCTAGCTGGAAGTATTCCAGAGGTGATGAATCAAGCAGCTGATTCTAAGATAAATCACATGAGGAGAATGGATGTCAGAATTTTCTCAAGATGAGATAGGGTGCTGACAAAAGAAATGCCAAATCCAGTAAAGGACACAACTCAGAAGAAGAAGAAGAAGACAACAATTGTGTCTCAAGAATCCTCCAGCAGCTCTGAAGAGCAAGTGGTATTTAGTTCTGATGATGAACAGGGTGGAAATGATGGACAGTCTCCAGCAAGACAAGAAGATGAACAGAGGCAGGGGGAGCTACCCTCAGCAAGCCCAATTCACCTGGATCCACTCTAGGGGGAGCCCCTACTTGTGGAAGAGCCAACTCCACTAGAGAGTGAAAGGGTTACTCAAACCATCCTAGAGGTAATCACTGAAATCAATCAATTAGATTTCACTATTGAGGAAGAAGTTTTGACTGATTCATTACCTAATGTTCATCAGCAAACACAGATACAACCTCAACCACAAGATGTTATCATGGAGGACACATCTGTTGCTGATAAAGTGGTTGATGAGATAAGAGATTCTCCAGCCCTTCCTCAACAGGAATTTACCTTAGAGGAGCTATTCCCTGATCTTGTACAGACAGATCTTGAGAAAGAAATAGCTGTTGTTGAGGGGGAGAAGGCCCATTTTGAGGGGGAGCATGTGGAGATTATAGAGGAAACTGCAAACAAGGAGACTGAGGAGCCAAGAGAAGCTGAAGGGATACCAAGGACTGAGAAGGATTTACATCCTAGTCCTAAAGACAGAGTGGATATTGCTAGCACTTCTGCATCAGAGGATGAAGAGGCTACTAGAGCCAAGAAAAGGAAGTTCCAGGTCTTCAAAAGAAGGAGCCAGAACTATAAGAAAGCCCTACAGACCATTGCTCCACAGCCTGCCCCATCTACTGAATATAGTTCACTGATGGTGGCTTTATAGATCAAGCTAGATGAGCAAAGAAAGGCTGCTGCTGATGAGTTGAAAAAGAAAGATCTCAAAGGGAAGAAGCCTGCTGCTGATGACACTGAAGCTACAGTTCAAGCAAAGATTCAATCTGGAAAGGGGATTGTAATCAAGGAACTAGAGCAGCCATAGGATAGCCTTTTCTTAAGTTTACAAATTGTAATCATTTGTATTAAAATTCTATGTAAACTTTTGATTAATAAGAATGTTGGAATTTGTAAGAACATTGTGTCATGGTTCAAATCTATTACATTAAGAGTTCTGAGATAATTGTTTATATATGTTATGTTTATACATATTGTTTAAGTATTTTCCCTGTCACATAATATTGTTGTACATCATACTGAGAATTTGTTATGTATGGTGTATATCATTGACTAAGGGTTATGACTTCTCCAAATATGGGGAGATTGTTGGGTATATTGGAATATATGTACCTGATTTGAAGAAGCCTCACCCTACTCAATGATATACATCAAGGTGTATTTGATGTGCTTTGAGTTTCTTTGTGCAGGTTAAGTAACTGCAGGTTTGCAGGAAAAGTTTCTAAGTCCATGTGTCGACACCAGAAGAAAAGTGTCGACACATACAGGCTGTGTCGACACAAATGAAGAAATGTCTAAAGAATCAGTGTCGACACTTAGAATCAGTGTCGACACTTAGAAGCAGTGTCGACACCCAGAGGAACTTTGTCGACATCAAAAGTGTCGACATTAGGAGGCTGTGTCGACACTCGGCAAACTTCAACAAAGTTCAAGTACAAGTGTCGACACTAGGAGGCTGTGTCGACACTCAGCAAACATCAACAAAGTTCAAGTACAAGTGTCGACACTAGGAGTCTGTGTCGACACTCAGCAAACTTCAACAAAGTTCAAGTACAAGTGTCGACACAAAGGCTGTGTCGACACTCAGCAAAAGTCTCAACACATGAAGAATGTGTCGACACAAAGGAGATGTGTCGACACTCAGCAAAAGTCTCAACACATGAAGAATGTGTCGACACAAAGGAGATGTGTCGACACTCAGCAAAAGTTTCAACACAGAAGGCATGTGTCGACACAAAGAAGATGTGTCGACACTTAGCAAGTTTCGACACAAGAGGATGTTTCGACACAAAGGAGTTGTGTCGACACTTAGCTGAAATCAACTAAGTATTGAAGAAGAAGGACTTGTGTCGACACACAGGATCCGTGTCGACACATTCTGAAGAAGCAGAGTCGAGAAGCAGTTTCTACAACACAAGGAGTTGTGTCGACACCATGAAGGCTAGTGTCGACACTTAGTCTACTTGTGTCGACACTTAGTCTATTTGTGTCGACACATAAAGACTATCTGTCTCGACACTTTCAGATAGTGACAGAGATTTCAAGAAGTGACTGGATGACTTGACAGCTGCCATTTCAACCGGTCAACTGCTAGTGTCAAAGCTGTCAGAAGATCGTTAGAAACCGGATCAGCCAGTCACCATGATGAAAGCCTATATAAAGGCTTATTCCTTCAACAGAAGTAGATCAAGAGATAGCAATCAAGGAAGTGAAAAACAACACAACTAGAAGAAGACCTTCAAGTGATGATCTAAAAAGTTGGAGAGAGAAAGCTCCTTCTAAGAAGACGGCTATTGAACCGGGCTGATAAGAAAGTTTCAGATTGAGATCTGAAGACTGCAGTTGATTGAAGATCATCTGCATAGAGATACAACCCTACTATGTTCTAATTCAAGAAGCTTTGAAGAAAGCCAAGGGAGGTTGATCTCTGCAAAGTTCTTTCAAGAACTCGTCAAGAAGCCAGTCAACTCAACTTTCTCAATCAGAGTTGTGGTTATTAATCTTTGTACTCTTTATTTTTTGTAAGATCCTAAGGGATCTGAGTTGTAAGCCTATATTTATAAAGGCTGAGTGGTAGGGCTTGTGTGCCTGAGTGTAGGAGATACATTTCTCTGAGTGTAGGCCTTGTTGAAGGCTGAGTGTAGGCTTTGTTAAAGGCTGAGTGTAGGTCTTGGTGAAGACTGAGTGGTAGGGATTTGTGCCTGAGTTGTAGGAGTGGGATCACTCTGAGTTGTAGGAACCTATTTGGGGTTCTGAGCTATAAGATCTGTGGATCTGAGAAGTAGTGGAGAAGTTAGGCCGAATCTAGTACACTACTAGATAGGCGAAGGTGGAAAAGTGGATGTACCCAGACCTTGGGGAACCACTATAAATCCTGTGTGCTCTCTGTGATTGTATGCCTGTGTGATTGCTGTGATATCTGTACTGAATTGCTGTAAAGAATTGCATAAACAGATCTAATAATTCAGGGTTTCTGCCTTAAAAGTTAAAAAAGATTAAGTGCACCTATTCACCCCCCCCCCCCCCTCTAGGTGTTTAGGCACTAGTTCTTTCAGCAAAGCTTCTCAAGGTCGGCTTCGTATCCAAAATCCAATACCCTGGCTGCGTCTCCAATGTAGTTAAAAAAGGAGACGGCCCGTGGCGTATGTGTGTCGATTTTTCCTTACTTAATAAATCTTGTCCTAAGGACTGTTATCCCTTACCTCAGATCGGCACGCTGGTTGATTCATCAGTCGTTTTTTTGTAATGAGTTTTTAGATGCGTTTTTAGGTTACCACCAAATCAGGATGCACCCCCTAAACATCAAGGATGTCTCGTTCATCACGGGGGATGGGTGCTACTGTTACAAGATGATGCCCTTTGGGCTGAAGAACGCAGGGGCGACCTATCAGAAGATGATGGACATGGTCTTCCGGGAACAGAAGGGGAGGAACCTGCAGGTGTACGTGGATGATCTCATGATCAAGAGTCAGGATGTGGACTCTCACGTACAGGACCTAGAATAGACCTTTGCCACCCTGCGCAAGTACAAGATGCAGCTGAACCTCCTGAAGTGTGTTTGTCGGGCCAGCAGGGGAAAGTTCTTGGGGGCATCTCCTCACCCCTGCGGGGGTCGAACCAAATCCTGATAAGGTCAAATCTATCATGGAGCTAGAGTCACCGAGAAATACTAAGGAGGTGCAATGATTGACACGAAAGCTGGCAGGGTTAAGTAGGTTCCTCTCCCGGGCTGGGGAGAAGTGCTCCCCCTTCTTCAAAAAACTAGGGGGGGGACAAAAATTCGAGTGGACCAAGGAATGTGAGGAGGCATTCCTAGCTCTTAAAATGCAGTTGACGCGGGCTCCGTTGCTCTAAGGGCCAAATGATGGGGAGGACCTATTTTTGTATCTCGGGGTCGGAGCGGACGCCTTGAGCTCTGACCTGGTGCGTGAAGAGGGGAAGAAGCAGCTCCCCATATACTACGTGAGCCAGTCCTGAGAAAGGCCGAGCTCTGATATCCAATCTTGGAGAAGTTGGCCTTCACCCTGATCAGCTCGGCCCGGAGGCTTCGGCCCTACTTCCAGGCACATTCCATCAGAGTGGTGACTGACCAATCCCTACACAACATCTTTGAGGTGATGGAGCATTCAAGTAGGCTGGACACGTGGTCGGTGGAATTGAGCGACTTCGACATCTCCTTCTTCCCCCGCCTCTCGATCATGGCTCAAGTGATGGCCGACTTTTTGGCCGATTATGTGATTGAGGTGGCGGAGGAAGAGCTCACTCGTCCGACTCCATGGAAGGTGAAGGTAGATGGCGCTTCAGGGAAGCATTCCCTGGGGGTGGGGTGATCTTGGAGAGCCCCCAGAGAACTAGAATCGAACAAACGGTGGTGGTGCACTTCCCCATCACCAATAACCAGGCCGAGTATGAGGTCGTGATAGCAGGGCTGAGCTTGGCTAGGGAGCTGGGGGTTTTGGACGTGGAGGTCCTCACCGACTCCATGATGGTAGCTTCCCAGATCAACGAGGAGTTTGAGGCAAGAGAGCCTATCCTGCGATTATACTTAGCAAAAGTGAAGGGGCTCATCGGCACATTCCAAACATTTTCCATCCAACACGTGCCCCGGGAGGAAAATAGGCAGGTCGATCAGCTAGCAAAACATGGTCCCCGGGTGGGGGGAACTATCACCGACCTATTCCGCCCTTCCATCGAAGAGGGAGAGCTCATGGAGATAGATCAGCGGCCCTCGTGGATGGACTCGGTCATAACTTTCCTCTCCACGAGAGTGTATCCGGAGGGGGTGGATAGGAAGAAGCTCAGGTACAAATCGGTATACTACCTCCTCCGGGATGGACAGCTGTACAGGAAGACTCTCTCGGGGATGTTGGCCCGTTGCGTGGCCGAGAGGGAAGTGCAAATAAACTTGGAAGAATTCCACTTTGGGGAGTGTGGGAGTCACTCCGGGAGTCGGACCCTGGATGGAAGGATCGTTAGGCAAGGGTACTTCTGGCCAACCCTGTGCTGCGATGCTGCAGAGTTCACGAGAAGATGTCACAAGTGTCAGGTGTTTGCCCCCCCCCCCCTCCTCCAGCTACAGCCGGCTCAGCGCCTCAAGAGCATCACAGCCCCTGGCCCTTTGCAATTTGGGGAATGAATTTGGTTGGACCGTTCCCCCAGGCCAGTGGGCAAAGAAGGTTCCTATTGGTGATGATCGATTATTTCTCTAAGTGGTTGGAGGTGAAGGCCCTGGCCAAGATGACTTCCCAGGTCATCAGGAACTTTGTTTGGGGGGAGATCATCTGCCGCCACGGGCCGCCCCAAGCCATTGTCACGGACAACGAGCCCCAGTTTGTCAGCGCAGAATTCACCAGCTTTTGCGGGCAGCTCGGGATCGACCTCAGGTTCGCCTCGGTTCACCACCCCAAGAGCAACGGGCAGGTGGATGCCGCGAATAAAATTTTTGTAAACCTCCTAAAGAAGAACGTAGAGAATCTAAAAGGGAGCTGGGTGGAGCAACTTACCGTGGTTATCTGGGCCCTGAGGACCACCCCCAACACAGCTACAGTAGAGACTCCTTTCAAGCTCTCCCATGGGTGCGAGGCAGTACTCTCCACGGAATTCGAAGTTCAAACGCCTCGAGTTATCGCAGCCGAGGAAGACAGGGAAGAATGGCAGGCTGAGAACGAGGAAGAGCTGTGACTCTCCCTGGATATGGTGGAGGAGCTGTGTGACCTCTCTGCGATCCGACAAGAAGAGGTGAAGAGGAAAATGGCTAAGTACTTTGACAAACACGTCAGAGTCAAACAATTTGCGGAGGGGGACTTGGTGCTGAAAAAGGTGGATGCAGCGGGAAGGTCGGCAACCGTGGGGAAGCTCAACCCCAGCTGGGAAGGTCCGTTCATTGTAAAAGAAGCAATGAGATCAGGAGGGTATCGACTCCAAAATATGGAGGGCGAGACCCTAAGTCTCATCTGGAGTGGTGACGACCTGAAATGCATTTATCCTTGAGAATATGTAAGTGATGTCTTATTCTTAATAAAGCTTCTTGATATGTTGATTGTGCTGCGGTAACTCGTACGATAGGATGTAGTCTACTCAGATCCTGAGCAGATCCCGTTGCCACGCTCTCACCTAGCTGGCAGGGCTGGAAGTCTCTCGATGATGTCTACCCGGACCCCGAGCAGATCCCGCTGCCAGGCTGTAACACCTCCCCTATAATGACCGTATAATATGGGTCCGGCCGGGGCCCCACAACATATGGACGCCACAGCTTTAGTATTATAAGATGATATAACTACCCACACTCAAAACACTTTGCACACACAGCGGAAACACAAGCAAGACTAGAATTTATCCACTACTACAAGAGTAATAAGATGGACTTATGGCCTTACAACACAAGAGAGTCCAAACTCACATAATACAACATTCATGAAAGTGCAAAAGCACTCCTAGTCTACCTCGGCATGCAAGCCGGACTACATGAGCATAAAACATACAATGCCATAAATGTAAAGCTACATCAAAAGGGGAAATACTTCATGAGGCTTAGGCATTTCTGGCCGGCGAGCTAGTTCCTGCTTGCGATCCTTGCCCTGTAAAAATTAATAGTAACGTGGGTCAGCAAAGGCTGACCTCAAACTGTGTAACCAACACATCTCCTCCCGGCCCCCCTAACGGACCCCGGGGAACCCTCCAACCTGCAAGTGAGCACTTCGTATGCAATATATAAATATAAACCAGAAATGCATTTAGAACAGGCTTGGATGTCTCAAACAACATACACGTTCTCTACTGGTTGAGCATATAATAAAAAGGGGCCTACTTATGCAACATGAATGCAACACCTGGGCTTCACCCAAGGCACCCTAAACGTATGCATCTAGCACAACATCACATCAATTGGGTATTCATCGCTTCCCCATCGGCATAAAGCCACAAACAAAGGGGTATCACAATCCCCCCCCCAACGGCGCATAGGCCGCCACAAGGAACCCTTGCTAAGGCCCTACCCGCTCATGGTCTTAGACCCGGGCTTGCCTGCAAGCTTTGACGTCTCAAGTCAGGATTCCAACAAACATAAACCGACTGATTCTAAGAAGCCTTGCTGGACCCCACCCACACATGGCCTCATTGCCCGGGCTTGCCCCTCGCTTGGCATTCTCGTCAGTCTCACAGAAGGGGACTAGTCTCGCCGGGACACTCTCCACACATGACGTGTACATCACGGGATAGCCAGCCGACCACGGAGACACAGCCACGCCTTGGCACATCACAACCAAGACAATTCCACCCTAGTCCCTCATTGGTACTGTAGCGTTCCCGCGCACCAAGCAAACCATCTACCACTCATGCGGAGCTAACCTTGTCCACCAAGGAAACCATCTACCGCCAATGAGGAGATAACCTTGTCCGGTTCCAACTACATGTACTTACTCGGGCAAAAGGGGGAAAGCATCACCACATCACAAATGGCATCTTGCCGCAACGGATCCCTACGAATCCTTGAAGCTCGTATGCAACATCACCGAGTCGGACTAACGGTCGCGACTACGGCTTCACACACCATGCCTAATCCACTAACAGAGCGGATCTCTAATGCAAAAACATGTCGGGGATGGACTCAATCAACCCGGAGGTTCCTCTTGAACCTTGGCGACCCAAACTCCTCTCATTCGAGTGCTTGGTGCCCAAAAACTAGAAAAGAAAAGATGCTAAGACATGCATCCTAAAACCAAGAGGAGAAGTGTCGTTACCTTCCGACTCCTCTTCCTAGCCATAGAGAAAAAGCCGGATGAAAACCTTTGCACCGATCTAGCCTCCAAGGATCGGGACTCGGCTCGCGATTTGGAGCACCGAAGCCTCTCCAATAGCAGGATCTCCACTTCACCTTCTTCCTTGCTCTCACTTCTCTCTAGAACTTAGAAAGAGAATCACTCAAAAGAAATGAGGGTTTCTAAGGGTCAAAACTCGTGTATATCCCATCAGGAACGGCCCCCAGCCGTTGGATCCCAAAATAAGGAAACGAAAGGCTACGATTCGTAGCTGAAAAGTAAAACTTGGGCTGAACACGGCCTGACACACGCTCGTGTCCAGGGCCGTGTCCCCCATTCGCCGTCAAAACCGACGCGCCTGGAACAACACACGGGCATTCGACATGCCCGTGTTCTGACTGACACGCCTGTGTGCCAACTGACATGGCCATGTAGTCGGCTGTGTGCCTCCATCGACACAGCCCCGAAAACAACCCGAGAACTACACGGGTACTGGACACGCCTATGTCCTTGCCCGTGTTTACCTCAACACACCTGCGCTCCAGGCCATGTTCACGCCTCGACCCCTGACATGGCCTCGGACACGCCCGTGTCCTTGGCCGTGTGCCTAGTCTCGACACCTCGTCGAGCGATGTCTCGACACTTCGTCGAGTGAAGTTCGTCGACTGATTGACACGGCCTTGGACACGCCCATGCCCTAGGCCGTGTGCCCGACACTTCGTCGAGCGAAGTTCGTCGACTGACTGACACGGCCTTGGACACGCCCGTGTCCTAGGCTGTGTGCCTCGACTCGACACTTCGTCGAGCGAAAATCGTCGACTCCCCAGGCCGATACTCGACACGGGCTCGACACGCCCTGGGACACGCCCGTGTCCCAGGTCGTGAGCCCCCTGCCAGAAACCAAAATTTACCAAAAAAAATAGGCCAGAAACGCTGGTTGTTCCTCTACAAATTTTGGGGCGTTACAACTCTCTCCCCCTTAAAAGAATTTTGTCCCGAAATTACAAAACAAAGGGAACAAAACTTAAATGGTACCTGAAATGAAGAGTTTTGGATACTCTTCTAGCATGGCTTGTTCTCGTTCCCAAGATTGCTCCTCACGACCGCAGTTGTCCCATCGGACTCTCACGAGTTTAACCTCTTTATTCCGCAACTGCCGAGTCTCCGAATCCTCTATAGCAATTGGACGGACTCGCGTCCTCAAGTCTTCCTCTATCGGCATCGATGTCGGCTCAATCACCACACTAGCCTCCACCAAAGCTTTCCTCAAGACGGAGACATGGAAGACGTCATGCAATCCACTCAGCTCCGCTGACAGCGTCAACCGATAGGCTGCTTCTCCCACCCGTTCAACAACTTCAAAAGGCCCCAAAAACCTTGGACTCAACTTCTTGAGTCGGCGAATCTATGAGACGCCTTTGAACGGCTTGATCTTCAAATAGACCCAATTACCTACCGCAAATTCCAACTTCCTGTGACGAGCATTAAAGTATTTTGCTTGCCGGTCTTGCGCCACCTTCATACGCTCTTGGATGGTCTGTACCAACTCACAAGCGTCAACTACCACCTCCTTTCCCAAAATTTTGGTGTCTCCCGCCTCTGTCCACGACATTGGTGTTCGACACCGCCTCCCATACAAAGCTTCGTATGGCGTCATTTTTATACTTGCTTGATGACTATTATTGTACGCGAATTCCACCATGAATAGGTGATCCTCCCACTTCTTGCCGAAGTCAAGAATGCACATTCTCAGCATATCCTCCATAGTACGGTTCATCCTTTCGGTTTGCCCGTCAGTTTGAGGATGGAATGCCGTACTGAATTTTAGCTTCGTGCCCAAACTCTTCTGAACCAATCTCCAGTCCTTGGACGTAAACCGTCCATCTCGATCGCTGACTATGCTCTTAGGAATTCCGTGCAGTCGCACAATGTTGCGAACATACAACTCCACCAGCTTCTCCACGCTGTCCTCCTTCCGATTTGGAATAAAGTGAGCCACCTTGGTTAGGCGATCCACGATCACCCAAATAGCATCATTACCCTGCTGCGATCTAGGCAAACCATGTACAAAATCCATGGAGATGTCATCAAATTTCCACTCAGGGATTGGAATGGGCTTCAGGAACCCGCCCGGCTTCTGACACTCGGCCTTCACCAAGGTGCAAGTTTGGCAACGATTCAAAAACAAAGCTACGTCCCGCTTCAGCCCCGGCCACCAAAAGGATTTCTTCATATCCAAGTACATCTTTGTACTGCCCGGGTGAATGAAGTACTTTGTGAAGTGAGCCTCAAACATCAACTCCTCACGGAGTTTGCCGAACTGTGGTACACAAACCCTTCCTTCCTTCCTCAGAATCCCATCATTCATCTCCCAGGCGCTGCTTTCGCCCTTTTGAGCCTCCAACACATATGGTTGAAACTCCACATCCAACCGAGTCGCTTCCCGAATGCGATCGGACAAGTCGTTTTGCACTTCAATCCAGTTCAACCGAGCCACGTTGGACTCGCCTCTCGCAACACATTCCAAACCAAGGGACTCCCATTCCCGAACCAATCGCTCATCATGAGCTTCGATCCAATTTCCTTGCCCCGAGTACTTTCTACTCAAAGCATCCGCCACCACATTGGATTTACCAGGCGTATACTGAATCGCCACTTCGTAGTCTCCAAGAAACTCAACCCACCTGCGTTGCCGCATGTTCAAGTCCTTTTGATCCAAGAGATACTTCAGGCTTTCATGATCCGTGAAGATCTCCACCCTTGCACCATACACATAATGTCGCCAAATTTTCAATGCAAAAAATTACCGCCGCCAACTCCAAATCATGGACGGGGTAATTCCTCTCATGAGGCTTCAGATGTCTCGACCCAAAAGCTATCACCTTGCCATGTTGCACCAAAACGCAACCCAAACCGCAACCTGATGCATCACTGAAGATCTGAAACACCTCGATCCCTTGCGGTAGACTTAGGATTGGAGCCATCATCAGTCTCTCCTTCAGTGCCTCAAATGCTTGGCTGCACTCTTGAGTCCACACAAACTTATGGTCTTTATGAGTGAGTGAGGTGAGGGGTAGAGCTATCCGCGAAAAATTCTCCACGAATCTCCTATAATACCCGGCGAGTCCAAGAAAACTTCGGACTTCCGCCACGGTTCTCAACACCGGCCAATCTCTGATGGCTTCCACTTTCGTCGGATCCACTGCCACCCCATCCCCACTAATTACGTGGCCCAAAAATGTCACCTTCTCTAACCAGAACTCGCATTTTGAGAACTTTGCATACAGCTGATTCTCCCTCAACACTTGCAAGACCACTCTCAAGTAGGTCTCATGCTCCACTTCCGATTTAGAATACACCAAGATATCATCTGTACAACCCCGTATCCGGCCGAGCGGGATCCTCCCCAAGTGGCGCGCTCGGGACGTGCCATGAGCGACGTTTTGGTGCACCTCGTTCAAGGACGTGCGAGTAGTCATGCGTGCGTGCGGAGAATTTATATTTAAAGGCATTTTATTGGTATTAAATTAATATTATAATATATTACTATTATATTATATATTAATTTCATATTGTATATATATATATATATATATATATATATATATATATATATATATATATATATATATATATATATATATATATATAGTTGCACATGGGGAGGCAGCAAAAGGGGGGGAAGTGAAGGCAGATAAAAAAGAACAATAAATGCTGGAGGGGGTACGGGCATGGAGGAGGGGAAACAGGGAAATAAAAAGGAGGAATAGCAGGGATGGGTCGGGGGGGAGGATTGCAGCAAACAAAAAAGAAAAAGGAGCTAGGGTTCGGCTGGAGCAGCTCGACGCCACCACCGCTCCCTCTCTCCGGCCGTCTACAGCAGCACCTCGCCCCGACCCTCTCTTTCTCCGGCCGTCTGGAGCAGCACCCGACCCCGCCCCTACCTCTTTTTCTCCGGCCGCCTGGAGCAGCACCCGACCCCGCCCCTACCTCTCTTTCTCCGGCCGCCTAGAGCAGCACCCGACCCCGCCCCTACCTCTCTTTCTCCGGCCGCCTGGAGCACCACCCGACCCCGCCCCTACCTCTTTTCCTCCGGCCGCCTGCAGCAACACCCCGCCCCCGGCCCGCTCTTCCTCCGGCCGCCTGCATCAACACCCCGCCCCCGGCACGCTCTTTCTCCGGCCACGAGGAGCAGCAACACCCCGCCCCGGCCCGCTCTTTCTCCGGCTGCGAGGAGCAGTAGCACCCCACCTCGTCTCTCTGTCTCTCTCTCTCTCTCAGTTCTCTCTTTGTCGCCACCGCCTAGGGCAAGGCAAGCCGGCCGGGAGATCCTCTCCCGGCGCCGCCTACAACAAGGCCGGCCGGGAGCTCCTCTCCCGGCGCCGCCTACAGCGAGGCCGGACGGGAGCTCCTCTCCTGGCGCCGCCTACAGCGAGGCCGACTGGGAGCTCCTCTCTCGGCGCCGCCTACAGCTAGGTCGACCGGGAGCTCCTCTCCCGGCGCCGTTTGGAGCTAGGCTAGTCGGGATCAGCTTTCCCGACGCCGCCTGAAGTTGTGGAGGCCGGGATCGACTTCCTCGGAGTTACTTGGGGCCTGGATCGGCCTCGTACAGCAGCGGCCGGCCACTTGGAGCACGGCCGGCCATGGAGAGGCTCGGCCATGGAGGGGAAAATCATTCGGAGCTTTCAACTCTCCCACGGTGGTCGGATCCGGGCACGGACAACTACTACGGATGCTAGACATGGAGCCTCGGGCCATGAGCGCGGTTGCGGCCCCGCCAAACACGCGTCAAGGGTAACGAAATTTCTTCTTGGGCAGGTGAAGCCCTCAATTTTCATATTTGCATGGAAGCCCCTCTCCACCAACGGGTGGAGGAAAGGAGCTCTCCGACGGGTTGACGTGTACGTCCCCGCAATTAACTGTGTTAGCGCCCGGAAGTGTGAGTACGAGTTTAGGCATGCTGTGTGAAGCCCATCCGAACGTGTGAGCCGGATTGGTGATGTTCTGGGGATCCCGGAGAAGACTCTGAGGATGTTGTATATTTTCCATTTGCAGGGAATGCGCACCATAGCCCCGAAAAAGGGGTACGCGCAATATGTTCGGCCAGCTTATGTTGACCAACTGGCGTTTAGCTGACCGCCGCTTGCCGAGACGTTGGCGTACAGGTGTTGCAGTACCAGGCGGGGAGTAGCGGGCTTAAGCCCAAGCTTGTGTCGGCCCTCGAAGGCCTTTTTTGTTTATATTGCCGGTCTGCGTGCCGAAGTATGGAATTCATACTCCTGTAATATTCTTTTAATATATGTGATGCTCTGAGGATGTGTAGGTCTCTTCTTCGTATTAGGCAGGCGGTGTTCTTGAGAACCGCTCGCCCCGTAGGGGCCCCGAGGTATAGTTGCCGGGAAGCCCCTCTTGGCCTGTTGACAGCCAGTCAGAGTAGCGGAATTACGCTGTTAGTGGCCCAGTTTGGGCAGCGTGTCGTGGCATTGCTCGGCGAGTTCGCGCCATTAGTAGAGCGGGTGAGGAGCATTTTATGTAGACCCAAGGAGACACATCTGGATAGGAGAGAGTCGATCTCGAGATCCTCCTTAGATATTCCGGTCGGCCGAGAGCGCCCTCCGAAGGTGTCTTAGCTCAGCCTTTGGCTTGGGAGGGGAAGAGTTTGTTAATCTTCCGGGTATGCGGCGGTCCTCCATGCTGAGACCTTGGGTCTGTCCCTTGTGTTCCTAATCTTATGTCTAGATCGTTCGCTTGAGGGTAGTAGGTGCGCGGTCACCCCTCTTTTGGGACCCCGAACTCCACAGAGGTCAAATTTGGCTTCAACAGTTATGGTGCGGTGAGCGTGGAGAGTGACCAGTACAGAAAAACTCAGGCGAACGTCATGGCTATGGAAGAGGAACCAAGTGACGACCAGGGTCATGTGATGAAAGAAGTCCCCTCTCATTTCCCTCTTGTCGCTAGGATGTTCGGTCCTGGAGATCAAAACGTGCCTTAGGGAGAATATTATATGATCGACCCTCGTTCTCAGGAGAGTGGGTGTAGCGGGTAGATGTGCCCCGTAGTGGGTAGAGATTGACCGGGTAGAGCTACCCCGAGCGCGGCTCGGCCCCAGGTAGACCCGCTGCCTGACTCCTACTAGCTGGCAGGTCCGTAGGCTCGCCTGTGGGGGAGAGGTCCTGGTTCTTGGTTCTACACTACCCCGAGCGCTGCTCGTCCCCAGGTAGACCCGCTGCCTGGCTCCTACTAGCTGGCAGGTCCGTAGGCTCGCCTGTGGGGGAGAGGTCCTGGTTCTTGGTTCTGCACTACCCCGAGCGCGGCTCGGCCCCAGGTAGACCCGCTGCGCAAGCTCTCATCTAGCTGGCAGGTCCGTAGGCTCGCATGTGGGGGAGAGGTCCTGGTTCTTGGTTCTGCACTACCCCGAGCGCGGCTCGGCCCCAGGTAGACCCGCTGCCTGGCTCCTACTAGCTGGCAGGTCCGTAGGCTCGCCTATGGGGGAGAGGTCCTGGTTCTTGGTTCTGCACTACCCCGAGCGCGGCTCGGCCCCAGGTAGACCCGCTGCCTGGCTCCTACTAGCTGGCAGGTCCGTAGGCTCGCCTGTGGGGGAGAGGTCCTGGTTCTTGGTTCTCCACTACCCCGAGCGCGGCTCGGCCCCAGGTAGACCCGCTGCCTGGCTCCTACTAGCTGGCAGGTCCGTAGGCTCGCCTGTGGGGGAGAGGTCCTGGTTCTTGGTTCTGCACTACCCCGAGCGCGGCTCGGCCCCAGGTAGACCCGCTGCCTGGCTCCTACTAGCTGGCAGGTCCGTAGGCTCGCCTGTGGGGGAGAGGTCCTGGTTCTTGGTTCTGCACTACCCCGAGCGCGGCTCGGACCCAGGTAGACCCGCTGCGCAGGCTCTCATCTAGCTGGCAGGTCCGTAGGCTCGCCTGTGGGGGAGAGGTCCTGGTTCTTGGTTCTGCACTACCCCGAGCGCGGCTCGGCCCCAGGTAGACCCGCTGCCTGGCTCCTACTAGCTGGCAGGTCCGTAGGCTCGCCTATGGGGGAGAGGTCCTGGTTCTTGGTTCTGCACTACCCCGAGCGCGGCTCGGCCCCAGGTAGACCTGTTGCCTGGCTCCTACTAGCTGGCAGGTCCGTAGGCTCGCCTGTGGGGGAGAGGTCCTGGTTCTTGGTTCTGCACTACCCCGAGCGCGGCTCGGCCCCAGGTAGACCCGCTGCCTGGCTCCTACTAGCTGGCAGGTCCGTAGGCTCGCCTGTGGGGGAGAGGTCCTGGTTCTTGGTTCTGCACTACCCCGAGCGCGGCTCGGCCCCAGGTAGACCCGCTGCCTGGCTCCTACTAGCTGGCAGGTCCGTAGGCTCGCCTGTGGGGGAGAGGTCCTGGTTCTTGGTTCTACACTACCCCGAGCGCGGCTCGGCCCCAGGTAGACCCGCTGCCTGGCTCCTACTAGCTGGCAGGTCCGTAGGCTCACCTGTGGGGGAGAGGTCCTGGTTCTTGGTTCTACACTACCCCGAGCGCGGCTCGGCCCCAGGTAGACCCGCTTCCTGGCTCCTACTAGCTGGCAGGTCCGTAGGCTCGCCTGTGGGGGATAGGTCCTGGTTCTTGGTTCTGCACTACCCCGAGCGCGGCTCGGCCCTAGGTAGACCCGCTGCGCAGGCTCTCATCTAGCTGGCAGGTCCGTAGGCTCGCCTGTGGGGGAGAGGTCCTGGTTCTTGGTTCTGCACTACCCCGAGCGCGGCTCGGCCCCAGGTAGACCCGCTGCCTGGCTCCTACTAGCTGGCAGGTCCGTAGGCTCGCCTGTGGGGGAGAGGTCCTGGTTCTTAGTTCTGCACTACCCCGAGCGCGGCTCGGCCCCAGGTAGACCCGCTGCCTGGCTCCTACTAGCTGGCAGGTCCGTAGGCTCGCCTGTGGGGGAGAGGTCCTGGTTCTTGGTTCTGCACTACCCCGAGCGCGGCTCAGCCCCAGGTAGACCCGCTGCCTGGCTCCTACTAGCTGGCAGGTCCGTAGGCTCGCCTGTGGGGGATAGGTTTGGTTTGTGGGTGATAGGTTAGGATAGGTTAGGATATGTTAGGATAGGTTAGGTTAGGTTTGTGGAATCGTCATCGGCACCCCGAGCTCGGCTCGGCCCCAGGTAGACCCGCTGCGCAGGCTCTCATCTAGCTGGTAGGTCCGTAGGCTCGCCTGTGGGGGATGGGTTTTGGTTTGAGATCGTCATCGGCACCCCGAGCTCGGCTCGGCCCCAGGTAGACCCGCTGCCTGGCTCCTACTAGCTGGCAGGTCCGTAGGCTCGCCTGTGGGGGATAGGTTTGGTTTGTGGGTGATAGGTTAGGATAGGTTAGGATATGTTAGGATAGGTTAGGTTAGGTTTGTGGAATCGTCATCGGCACCCCGAGCTCGGCTCGGCCCCAGGTAGACCCGCTGCGCAGGCTCTCATCTAGCTGGCAGGTCCGTAGGCTCGCCTGTGGGGGATAGGTTTTGGTTGTGGAATCGTCATCGGCACCCCGAGCTCGGCTCGGCCCCAGGTATACCCGCTGCGCAGGCTCTCATCTAGCTAGCAGGTCCGTAGGCTCGCCTGTGGGGGATAGGTTTTGGTTTGGGATCGTCATCGGCACCCCGAGCTCGGCTCGGCCCCAGGTAGACCTGCTGCGCAGGCTCTCATCTAGCTGGCAGGTCCGTAGGCTCGCCTGCGGGGGAGAGGTCCTGGTTCTTGGTTTTGGAATAGGTGTATGTTTATAACAGATGAAGGTTCTTTATGTATTGAAATATAAATATATATACTAGTCAACGAACATGACTCGACCAAAAGTAATTCTCGATATAATATGATATATGACTCAGACTACATGACAACAACAGATAACTATCATAAAATATATTTGTTAAGTAATTCTGCCAGCTAATGATTTTAGATGTCCTATCATATGCGGACAATCTTCAAAAACCTACTGATTATAGATACATATGTTGTATTATTTTTCCTGCTGCTTAAGGGTTCTTACAAGCTCGTGTGTCTAGATTATGGAATAATGTTTTAAACATTTCGTTTTACAGATTCTCAGCAGCGCTAGATTCACCTATTATTATCTCTGATAAAGCTGTTGCGTATTCCTCATCATCATCATCTAGTGTTTCAACATCCATATAGAACATATCAGTGAATTCATCTATGGGATTAGCAAAGGTTGCAGTGATGGGAACTATAAGAGTAATTATTGGTCGTGTTAATAAGTCATTATATGATTGATCTCTACTTGTCCATGTTGATCAAGCGGGTATGCTAAGATTTATCGGTCCCTCTATACCTTTACCTGCTCCTGCTTTTAAATCCTCATTCTATGCTAGTTTCTCATCAATTTTGCTACTTGTTATATCACCGTTACAGAAAGAGATTCAAAAAGAATAATTGTGTTTATAAAACGTACGCCCATCTGAAGTAATAGCCTCTTGCATTTCAAAACATGTACTGTCGTTGCTTTCCACGTCAATTGTTAATTTGGTTTGATTTTTGATAAATCGGTTGGTTTTTACAGCATATTCAAGATAGTGAGTTGTTTCTGATCTAAGCCCTGGTGTAGAGCTCCCTTTATCTTCAAGTGAGTTTTTCTCAAAAATTTTTCTTTGGGTCGGCTCCCACTCGCCGGATACTTGGGGTTGGACATTTCTTTCCGAGCTTGTGCCAACCTCGAAAAGAGCGGGGATTGTGTACAACCCCGTATCCGGCCGAGCGGGATCCTCCCCAAGTGGCGCGCTCGGGACGTGCCATGAGCGACGTTTTGGTGCGCCCCGTTCGAGGACGTGCGAGTAGTCATGCGTGCGTGCGGAGAATTTATATTTAAAGGCATTTTATTGGTATTAAATTAATATTATAATATATTACTATTATATTATATATTAATTTCATATTATATATATATATAGTTGCACATGGGGAGGCAACAAAAGGGGGAAGTGAAGGCAGATAAAAAATAACAATAAATGCTGGAGGGGGTGCGGGCATGGAGGAGGGGAAACAGGGAAATAAAAAGGAGGAATAGCAGGGATGGGTCGGGGGGGAGGATTGCAGCAAACAAAAAAGAAAAAGGAGCTAGGGTTCGGCTGGAGCAGCTCGACGCCACCACCGCTCCCTCTCTCCGGCCGTCTACAGCAGCACCTCGCCCCGACCCTCTCTTTCTCCGGCCGCCTGGAGCAGCACCCGACCCCGCCCCTACCTCTTTTTCTCCGGTCGCCTGGAGCAGCACCCGACCCCGCCCCTACCTCTCTTTCTCCGGCCGCCTGGAGCAGCACCCGACCCCGCCCCTACCTCTCTTTCTCCGGCCGCCTAGAGCACCACCCGACCCCGCCCCTACCTCTTTTCCTCCGGCCGCCTGCAGCAACACCCCGCCCCCGGCCCGCTCTTCCTCCGGCCGCCTGCAGCAACACCCCGCCCCCGGCCCGCTCTTTCTCCGGCCGCGAGGAGCAGCAACACCCCGCCCCAGCGCGCTCTTTCTCCGGCCGCGAGGAGCAGTAGCACCCCACCTCATCTCTCTCTCTCTCTCTCTCTCTCTCTCTCTCTCTCTCTCTCTCAGTTCTCTCTTCGTCGCCACCGCCTAGGGCAAGGCAAGCCGGCCGGGAGCTCCTCTCCCGGCGCCGCCTACAACAAGGCCGGTCGGGAGCTCCTCTCCCGGCGCCGCCTACAGCGAGGCCGGCCGGGAGCTCCTCTCCCGGCGCCGCCTACAGCGAGGCCGGCCGGGAGCTCCTCTCCCGGCGCCGCCTACAGCTAGGTCGACCGGGAGCTCCTCTCCCGGCGCCGTTTGGAGCTAGGCTAGTCGGGATCAGCTTCCCCGACGCCGCCTGAAGTTGTGGAGGCCGGGATCGACTTCCTCGGAGTTACTTGGGGCCGGGATCGGCCTCGTACAGCAGCGGCCGGCCACTTGGAGCACGGCCGGCCATGGAGAGGCTCGGCCATGGAGGGGAAAATCATTCGGAGCTTTCAACTCTCCCACGGTGGTCGGATCCGGGCACGGACAACTACTACGGATGCTAGACGTGGAGCCTCGGGCCATGAGCGCGGTTGCGGCCCCGCCAAACACGCGTCAAGGGTAATGAAATTTCTACTTGGGCAGGTGAAGCCCTCAATTTCCATATTTGCATGGAAGCCCCTCTCCACCAACGGGTGGAGGAAGGGAGCTCTCTGACGGGTTGACGTGTACGTCCCCGCAATTAACTGTGTTAGCGCCCAGAAGTGTGAGTACGGGTTTAGGCATGCTGTGTGAAGCCCATCCGGACGTGTGAGCCGGATTGGTGATGTTCTGGGGATCCCGGAGAAGACTCCGAGGATGTTGTATATTTTCCATTTGCAGGGAATGCGCACCATAGCCCCGAAAAAGGGGTACGCGCAATATGTTCGGCCAGCTTATGTTGACCAACTGGCGTTTAGCTGACCGCCGCTTGCCGAGACGTTGGCGTACAGGTGTTGCAGTACCAGGCGGGGAGTAGCGGGCTTAAGCCCAAGCTTGTGCCGGCCCTCGAAGGCCTTTTTTGTTTATATTGCCGGCATGCGTGCCGAAGTATGGAATTTATACTTCTGTAATATTCTTTTAATATCTGTGATGCTCTGAGGATGTGTAGGTCTCTTCTTCGTATTAGGCAGGCGGTGTTCTCGAGAACCGCTCGCCCCGTAGGGGCCCCGAGGTATAGTTGCCGGGAAGCCCCTCTTGGCCTATTGACAGCCAGTCAGAGTAGCGGAATTATGTTGTTAGTGGCCCAGTTTGGGCAGCGTGTCGTGGCATTGCTCGGCGAGTTCGCGCCATTAGTAGAGCGGGTGAGGAGCATTTTATGTAGACCCAAGGAGACACATCTGGATAGGAGAGAGTCGATCTCGAGATCCTCCTTAGATATTCCGGTCGGCCGAGAGCGCCCTCCGAAGGTGTCTTAGCTCAGCCTTTGGCTTGGGAGGGGAAGAGTTTGTTAGGCTTCCGGGTATGCGGCGGGTCCTCCACGCTGAGACCTTGGGTCTGTCCCTTGTGTTCCTAATCTTATGCCTAGATCGTTCGCTTGAGGGTAGTAGGTGCGCGGTCACCCATCTTTTGGGACCCCGAACTCCACAGAGGTCAAATTTAGCTTCAACATCATCGATGAAGACAACCACAAAAGAATCCAAGTATACCCGAAATACCCGATTCATAAGGTCCATGAACACAGATGGCGCATTCGTCAGCCCGAACGGCATCACCGTAAACTCAAAGTGTCCATACCTTGTACCAAAAGCAGTCTTGGGTATGTCCTCGTCCCGAATTCGCAGCTGATAATAGCCTGACTTCAAGTCCAATTTTGAATACACCACTGACCCCACCAATTGGTCGAACAAGTCATCTATCCGAGGAATCAGATACTTATTCTTGACGGTCAATTTATTCAGCTCTCGGTAGTCTATGCATAGCCGCATGCTACCGTCTTTCTTCTTTACAAACAACACCTGCGCGCTCCACGGTGAAGAACTGGGTCTAATATACCCTTGTTCCAACAGTTCCTGTAGCTGTACTTTGAGTTCAGCCAACTCCTTTGGTGCCATCCTAAATGGAGGATGTGACACCGGCCTAGCCTCCGGCACTAACTCGATCGTGAAGTCGATCTCCCGCCGAGGAGGCGCTCCAGGAAGTTCATCCGGAAACATATCCTTGAACTCTGCCACTACGGGCACTTCCTTAATAGATAGCTGGGAGAGATGAACCTCCAATAACGCTACAAGCGCTACACTACCCTGGTTAACCGCCCGCATCAATTGCATGGCCGAAATCAGGGAATAGGCCACCCCACAAAGGCCCTCAAATTTGACTTCCACCTGCCCTTTGCTCCTTAGGGTCACTACCTTAGATAGGCAGTCAATACTGGCGCGCTGCTCTGCAAGCCAGTCCATGCCCAAAATGACATCGAACTCAACTAATGGTAAAATCGCTGCTACCAAAACGAAGTCAACTCCGTCCAGCTCCCAACAGATTCGCCCTTTGGCCCCGGTGGTCATGGATGACCCATCAGGCATGCGCACTTTCAACTCCGCGTCCGACGAGAAAGACTCAACTCCTATTCTCCGGATGAAGCTCTCCGCGAGAAAGGAGTGCGATGCTCCCGTATCAAACAATACCCTAGCGGGGTATCCGGAAACTAAAACGAAGCCTACAACATAGACATCACACATAAAAGTCTAAAGGTATGAAGCACAAAATTTAAACTTAAATTTCCTCATACCTGTCACCACATCGGTTTGGCAGATCGCTTCCTGCTGTCCAAGGTTGTAGGCCTTTGTTTGCACCTGTTGGAACCGAGAAGTGCTAGACTCTGCCATCTTCCCTTTCTCTGCGGCACTGGGGCCGGAGCGCACAGTCTGCTCCTGCCTTGCCTCTTGCTTCGCTCCTCCTTGAGGACAAACACGAGCTATGTGCCCCACCTTACCGCAGTTGTAGCACGTCGGCGATCCCCTAGAGTGAGAACCTCCAGGTGTCCACTTGCTCTTCTCACCGGATCTGGAAGTGTGAGGCTTTTTCCTCCACCTACTCCCTTTAGACTTTCCCTGGGATTGGGGAGGCTTCCCTTCCCCTTGCTTGGGAGTGAAACCCTTACGACATTGGGTTCGCTCCAGATCACTTTCCAATATCCTGGCAGCCTCAACTAATTCATTGAATCCCGCTCTCTTCATGGAGATGAGGGGTTGCCTCAGATTCTCCCTCAGCCCCTGGTAGAAGAGGTTATCCCTCTCTACATCATCCGCCATCGTCGTTCCCGCGTAACGACCCAAATGGGTGAACTCCTGCACATCCTCGTCCACCATCCTGTCCCGCTGCATTAAGTGCAGAAACTGCCTCTGAAGTGCCAACAGTGTAGAAACGAGAATGTACCTCTTTAGAAAAGCATCCCCAAACTCCTCCACCGACGGGGTGCGTCCAGGGAACTGGCGGCCGCTATGGCTCACCCACCACAACTTGGCGTCTCCTTCCAACATGAACGCCGCATACTCAGATTTCTTTTCTTTTGGAGTCTCTGCCGCCCTCAAAAGCTCATGAATTCGAACCCACCAATCCTCCGCATCCGTTGGCGTACCAACTCCCTTGAATGACGGGGGATGGAAGCTCAGGAAATACTTCATGTATCGGTCTCCATGTCCGACAACCACCCTTTCCGCCAAAGGCTCCACTCGCCTGGCTTCTCCGCCTGGCACGGCCGTCACCGTGTCCGGTGTAGCAGGGGTTGCTACCTGAGCTGCCGCTGCAGCTTGGGCTGCCACCATCGCTTCTGCAAGCATGCGGCAGAAGTCGGTCGGGTTTACACCCGTGCCCAAAAGACCTGGAGTAGTGGCACTACTCGCCGAGAGTTCTTCTCTTGCTCTCGACGTACCCGCCTCGTTGCTTGCACTCTTCAAGAAAACAAGAAACAAGGGATCAGTCTCTAATCTCAAGACTTAAACATAAGGACACTCATGGTCCCGCATTACTCTTATGTGGATAACTTCTTTACGCATTGACCTTGAATCTAACCTCGCTTTGATACCAAATTTGTAACACCTCCCCTGTAATGACCGTATAATATGGGTCCGGCCGGGGCCCCACAATATACGGACGCCACAGCTTTAGTATTATAAGATGATATAACAACCCACACTCAAAACACTTTGCAAACACAGCGGAAAAATAAGCAAGACTCGAAGTTATCCACTACTACAAGAGTAATAAGATGGCCTTATGGCCTTACAACACAAGAGAGTCCAAACTCACATAATACAACATTCATGAAAGTCCAAAAGCACTCCTAGTCTACCTCGGCATGCAAGCCGGACTACATGAGCATAAAACATACAATGCCATAAATGTAAAGCTACATCAAAAGGGGAAACACTTCATGAGGCTTAGGCCTTTCTGGCCCGCGAGCTAGCTCCTGCTTGCGATCCTTGCCCTGTAAAAATTATTAGTAACGTGGGTCAGCAAAAGCTGACCTCAAACTGTGTAACCAACACATCTCCTCCCGGCCGCCCCTAACGGACCCCGGGAAACCCTCCAACCTGCAAGTCAGCACTTCGTATGCAATATATAAATATAAACCAGAAATGCATTTAGAACATGCTTGGATGTCTTAAACAACATACACGTTCTCTACTGATTGAGCATATAATAAAAAGGGGTCTACTTATGCAACATGAATGCAACACCCGGGCTTCACCCAAGGCACCCTAAACGTGTGCATCTAGCACAACATCACATCAATTGGGTACTCATCGCTTCTCCATCGGCATAAAGCCACAAATAAAGGGGTATCACAATCCCCCCAACGGCGCACAGGCCGCCACAAGGAACCCTTGCTAAGGCCCTACCCGCTCATGGTCTTAGACCCGGGCTTGCCTGCAAGCTTTGACGTCTCAAGTCAGGATTCCAACAAACACAAACCGACCGATTCTAAGAAGCCTTGCTGGACCCCACCCGCTCATGGCCTCATTGCCCAGGCTTGCCCCTCGCTTGGCATTCTCGTCAGTCTCACAGAAGGGGACTAGTCTCGCCGGGACACTCTCTACACGTGATGTGTACATTACGGGATAGCCAGCCGACCACGGAGACACAGCCACGCCTTGGCACATCACAACCAAGACAATTCCACCCTATTCCCTCATTCGTACTGCAGTGTTCCCGCGCACCAAGGAAACCATCTACCACTCATGCGGAGCTACCCTTGTCCACCAAGGAAACCATCTACTGCCATTAAGGAGCTAACCTTGTCCGGTTCTGACTACATGTACTTACTCGAGCAAAAGGGGGAAAGCATCACCACATCACAAACGACATCTTGCCGCAACGGATCCCTATGAATCCTTGAAGCTCGTATGCAATATCACCGAATTGGACTAACGGCCGCGACTACGGCTTCACACATCATGCCTAATCCACTAACGGAGCGGATCTCTAATGCAAAAACATGTCGGGTACGGACTCAATCAACCCGAAGGTTCCTCTTGAACCTTAGCGACCCAAACTCCTCTCATTTGAGTGCTTGGTGCCCAAAAACTAGAAAAGAAATGATGCTAAGACATGCATCCTAAAACCAAGAGGAGAAGTGTTGTTACCTTCTGACTCCTCGTCCTAGCCATGGCGAAAAAGTCGGATGAAAACCTTCGCACCGATCTAGCCTCCAAGGATCGGGACTCGACTCGCGATTTGGAGCACCGAAGCCTCTCCAACAGCCGGATCTCCACTTCACCTTCTTCCTTACTCTCACTTCTCTCTAGAACTTAGAAAGAGAACCACTCAAAAGAAATGAGGGTTTCTAAGGGTCAAAACCCGTGTATATCCCATCAGGAACGACCCCTAGCCGTTGGATCCCAAAATAAGGAAATGAAAGGTTACGATTCGTAGCTGAAAAGTAAAACCTGGGCCGAACACGGCCTGGCACACGTCCGTGCCCATGGCCATGTCCCCCATTCGTCGTCAAAACCGACGCGCCTGGAACAACACACGGGCATTCGACACGCCCGTGTTCTGACTGACACGCCCGTGTGCCAACTGACACGGCCGTGTGGTAGGCCGTGTGCCTCCATCGATACAGCCCCGAAAACAACCCGAGAACTACACGGTGAAAGATATGGTACCTAAACACCTAGAGGGGGGGTGAATAGGTGACCTAATCCTTTTCTAACTTTACTGGCAGCAAACAGTTTATTATCACAGATTTATAACTTTTGCACAGCAATCACAAAGCATTCACAGCATACACAGCACAATCACAGCACAACACAGTGGTTTATAGTGGTTCCCCAAGATATGGGTACATCCACTTTCCCCCTTCGCCTATCTAGCAGTGTACTAGATTCAGCCAAACTCCTCCACTGTCTCAGAACCCAAATTGGTTCTTACACCTCAGGCTCAAGGCCTTACAACTCAGCTTTATCCCAAAGCCTACACTCAGCCAATCAAGGCCTACACTCAGCCAACCAAGGCCTACTCTCAGCCAACCAAGGCCTACACTCAGCCAACAAGGCCTACACTCAGAGATCTCAATCTCCTACACTCAGGCTCTCAAGCCCTACCCTCAGCCTTTATAATTATAGGCTTACAATTCACTCAAATCCAAAGGATCCTACAAGTTAAAAAATGTATTACAGATATTAACTCTATAACTCAGAAATAAAAGAGGGGAGTTGAGAGTTTCTTGATGAGTTCTTGGAAGAACTCAGCTGGATTCACTCTGACTTAGCTTTCTTCAAAGCTTCTTGAGTAGAACTGAATAAGACTGAATCCTCCTGCAGTTGTTCCTTGACCTCTGCCACTTAAGATCCAGAATTGAATCTGAATCCTTCTTCTCAGCCTAGTTCCAGAGGCTGATTTCTTGGATGGAGCCCTCTCTCTCCAACTTCTTAGATCTGTACTTGGACTGCAAGATCTTCTTGTGTTGATACTCTTGGTACCACTTTGATAACTTGTTCTTCAACAATGTGATCCACTTGAACAACTATCTGAACAACAGTTTCTGTAAACTGTAGGTGCCTATTTATAGGCCTTCTTCATGGTAACCGGCTGGTCCGGTCCATAACTGACTTCTGATATCTCTGACAGGTGCTGTAGACCGGCTGGAACGGCAGCTGTCAAGTCATCCAGTCACTTCTTGAAAATCTCTAACTATCTGTAAGTGTCGAGACTTTCTGTCTTTAAATGTCAACACTTATAGTCCAAGTGTCGACACATGTTGTGTAAGTGTCGACACAAGTCTACAAGGTGTCGACACAACTCCTTGTATGTCTCGACACAGATTCTTCTGCATGTGTCGACACTGAAATTGAGTGTCGACACAAGTACTTGTTCTTCTAGCTTCTGCTGAATTCTTCTAAGTGTCGACACATCACCTTTGTGTCGACACATCTTCATGTGTTGTAACTGTTAAGTGTCGACACTGCTTCTTGGTGTCGACACATAGTCTTTAATGTCGATACTTGCTGAGTGTCGACACAGCTCCTTGTGTCGACACACCTTCTTCTTGTTGAGACTTCAGCTGAGTGTCGACACATTCCCTTAGTGTCGACACTTGTACTTAGAATATTTTTGTTGATCTTTCTGATCTTTGCTAAGTGTCGACACAGCTCCTTGTGTCGACACTTTCTTCAAGTGTAGAGTCTTTAGCTAAGTGTCGACACATTGTGTTGGGTGTCGACACTTACTTCATGTGTTGACTCTTCTGGTTGTGTGTCGACACATTGTGCTGGGTGTCGACACATACTTCAAATGCTGGCTCTTCTATTGAGTGTCGACACATTGTTCTGAGTGTCGACACTTTAACTTAGTCTCTGCAGACTTTTGCTGAGTGTCGACACAGCTCCAAGTGTCGACACTTTCTGGTGTAGACACAGCTTTACTGGGTGTCGACACAGCTCCTTGTGTCGACACTTCCTGTCTGCACTTTTCTTCACTGAGTGTCGACACAGCTCCAAGTGTCGACACTTTCTGTCTGGTGTCGACTCTGCATCCCAGGTGTCGACACAATGACTCCAAGTGTCGACACTGCTTGTCTGGGTGTCGACACAAGTCTTCTTAAGTGTCGACACTTTCCCTCTGGGTGTCGACACATGGACTTAGAAACTTTTTTCTTCAGTCCAGTGATTTCTTAACCTGCACAAGTAAACTCAACATACATCAAATACATTATGATGTATATCATTGAGTTGGGTGAGGCTTCTTCAAATCAGGTACATTTGATCAATGTACCCAACAATCTCCCCCTATTTGGAGAAGTCATAACCCTAAGTCAATGATATACACCATTCATAATTAAAAATTATAAAATGATGTAAAGCAGATTATTTACAGCAGGGTAAACATAAACATGTATTAATTCACACATGTATACACATTCATCATTTCAGAACAAACAAGAAATAGACACATTCACAGAACAATCATGAAATATATTTATCATAAATTGTTCTAACATTTTTCTTATACATCTTCAATGGTTTACAAAAATGTTTTACATTCAAAAGATTACAACAATCTTCAAGTCAATTTTTAATCTATTTCTGGTCTGGTTTTTTGATAACTATGCCTTTGCCAGGTTGGACTTGAGCTTTGACAGGGGCTACAGCAGTTTCAGCAATAGCAGGATTCTTGCCTTTTAGATCTTTCTTTTTGAGTTCTTCTGCCTTGATCTTCTGCCTCTCAAAGTAGTGATATGGCTTAGGGAAGTACTTGCTAGGCTCCACTGCAGTAGGAGGTAGCTTTCCCATCTTAGCCTTCCTTTTATACTGAACTATTGCTTCCTGCCTGATCTCATGCTTTCTCCATTCAGCTTTAGAAAACCATTTGTTTCTGTCATGAGTATTGTCCTTGGCAGCTTTCCAGGCAGTTAAAATTATATTCCTAGAGGTAGGGCTCCACTGTTCAAAATCTGGTCTTTGTTCTGCTTGTTCCCTAAACCTCTTTTTGGACAACCTTGTCTCTTCTTCCTTCTGTAATGCCTCTTGCATGGCTTCAGTAATAGGTTGAACAACCTTTTCAATATGGATATTGTCCTTGCCCTCAATTGGGCTATACATGGTGCTCACATCTGCTTGAATCATTTCAAAGTCTGGAGATGGATAAATGACTTGAGCTACTTCTGGTGGCTCACCCCCAAAATAGGCAGGGTTAATGCCTGATTCAGCAACATCTTGGTCATCACACAGAGGAGGGTATCCAAGGGTAGCTCTGATGGAATTTGATATCCATTTAGCATGTTCAGAACTTGCCTTGACTAGTACTCTCTCCCCCTTTATGACTTCTCTAGTCATGTGATCTCTGACATCATCCTTTTTAAACCTGATTTGACTATCCAAATATCTGATTCCCTCTTTAAAGAATGGTTTCAACTTTTGAAGTTGTTCAGAGATAGCTTTCTGGGAGGCTTGGATTGCAGTCTGCACAGTAGAAATTTCCTCTTGAAAGGCTTTGTCAAAATCAGCTTTAGCAGCAGCAGTTGATGTAGAAGGTTCAGCAGCCTTGTTCTTTAACTCAGTGACTATAGCATTATGGGAGGCAGTTAAATTGTCATTCATTCTTAACTGATTCTCAAGAACATATCCTTATTTCAATGCTATATCATCAACTTGGGCTTTGATTTTCTCCTGGTGTGTTGCCAAATACACCACTGCATTTCCACCTTTGTGGAAGCAATCAGTCATTTCCTTTTTGTTAAGGTTCATTTCAAACCTTATAGACTTTATTTCCTGGGCCAGATCAAACTGTAAAGCTTTGTGCCCTTCATCTACATAAGCTTCAATAGCTTTTCTCTGTTCATCTAGTTTTATCTGCATTGCAATCAGTAAAGCACTATAATCAACTGTTGGAGCTTGTTGAACTATAGACTGTGGGGCTATAGATTGCAGAGCTTTCTTATAACTTTGACTTCTCCTTTTGAAGACATGTAGTTTCTTCTTCTTTGCCCTAGCACTCTCCTCATCTTTAGAGGCAGAAGTGCTGGCTATGTCAACCCTCTCCTTAGGGCTTTGAGGCTTGTCAGCTTGCACATCTTGTGCCTTCTCAGTTTCTTGCCTTATAGGCTCTTCCAGAACTTGCATTTGCTCCCCCTCAGCAGTAGCATTATCTCCTTCAGCAGCATCAATTTCCTTGTCAAAATCTGCTTGATCTAGATTTAGAAATAAATCTTCCATGGTGTATTCAGGGGGTGAAGAAGCTGGAGAAGTTCTTGGTTCTTCAACCACTTGATTAGGAATCACTTCTTGTACAGCAGATGTGTCTTCTCTAACAACATCTGGAACTGGACTATGCAGCTGAGTTTGCTGAGAAACATCAGACAAATCAGCATCTTCTTTAAGATATTCTAAAGTATTTAGGTCAGTGAGTACCTCTTGGATGATGGTGGTGGCTTGCTCACTGGCCAGTGTAGATGTTTCTTCTACAACTGGTGGCTCCCCCTGGCTTGGATCTCTGTGGATGGGGCTAGCTTGTGGTAGCTCCCCCTGGATCTCTGCATCAGCTGGAGGAGCAGAAGTCTTCTCTGCAGGCTCTTCCTCATGATTATCAGGAGTGAAAACAACTTGTTCTTCACTCCCTGAACTGCTGGAGGACTCTTGTTCAACTGGAGCAGTTTTTCTCTTTTTCTTTGGAGGAGTATCTTTCTTAGTAACTGTCTTCTCTGGGGTTGGCATGTCCTTGGACAACACCCTGTCCCATCTTGAAAAGATCCTTTGATCCATCTTCCTCATGTGGCTTCTTCAGACTTTCTTTAATTTTCTCATAAACCACTGTAGACCAATCTGTTTTCAGAGTGAATATTATCCTTGTCATGATTTCAAACATATAGGCAGACACTCTGTCATGCCCTCCAGGCTTGCTGAGTAATACTTTTCCCACTATCTCAGACATGAACTTCCCTTGATTATTTATGCCTTTTCTGTTGAAAACAGAACCTGTCTTCATCTTTGGATCAAGACCACACCAGGTTAAAGCTTCCCTGGTCTTTGAAGCAGTAACCTCTTCTTCATCTTGAGTTTTTGGTAGCTGGAGTACCTTCCTCAGACTCTTTGGTGAAACCTTGACCTTAGTTCCATGAACTCTGGATTTGATTCTGAATCCAGATTCATCTACTGCAACTCCATTAAGGAATTCAAGTACTTCCTTCTTCCAAATCTTTGTAGGTTCAGACAAGAGATATTCTAGTCCAGAATCGCCGACGAGGGTTACTACAGCCTTGAGTTCTGGATCAGCATCGTCGAACGCACCGCGCACAAGCTCATAACCCTCGTTAACGTTCTCCTCAAGCTTAGGAGCCATTAGGGTTTGTAGAATTTGTCTTTAGAAAAGAGAGGTGTCGACACAGGAGTTTTGGTCTCGAAACTTTGAAAGCGTGTCGACAAACAAAGACAGAACCCTATTTATACCTTTCAGAATATGAAGATGAACAGGCGGGACAGCTAACTTAAAATGTGTCGACACTGGCAATAAGTGTCGACACTGACTTATAATGTCTCGACACACATGTGTCGACACAAGTTTAGTCAACAGATTTTATGTGTCGAAACTTGTTTATGTGTCGACACAACATAACTCGACACATTGTCGAGACTTTACTTAGTAAATACTGAGTAAAACTTAAGTGTCGACACCACATTTGATGTGTCGACACCTACTTGACATGTGTCGACACAAACATTCTGAAGTGTCAACACCAACATCCTGGATGTGTCGACACCTTTGTCCTGAAGTGTCGACACCACTATTCTGTGTCGACATAGACTTGTCTATGTGTCGACACCTTTTTACTTAGCCAATTTCAATTCTGTAAACTTATTCTAAGTTTATCATTCCTAGTTCAATTTTGAATCTATTGAACTTAGCTTCTTCTAGGGGCTTAGTAAACATATCAGCTATCTGATTATCTGTTTTAACATATTCAAGTAAAATATCTTCTCTTTCTACATGCTCCCTAAGAAAATGATATTTAATTTCAATATGTTTAGTTCTACTATGTGATACAGGGTTATTAACTATTGAAATAGCACTTGTAGAATCACAGAAAAGTGGAGTTCTACTTACCTGAAATCCATAGTCCTCTAGCTGATGTTGAATCCACAGAAGTTGAGCACAACAACTTCCTGCAGCCACATACTTTGACTCAGCTGTGGAGATAGCCACACTGGTTTGCTTCTTGCTACTCCATGAAATTAGTCTCCCACCTAGGAATTGACAGGTTCCAGTAGTGCTCTTTCTATCCTCTTTGCATCCTGCAAAGTCTGCATCTGAATAACCTGTTAGATCAAAATCTCCATTCCTAGGGTACGAGAGGCCTAGATAGGGAGTGCCCTTTAGATATCTCAATATTCTTTTGACTGCTATCAAATGAGACTCTTTAGGGCAGGCTTGATACCTTGCACAAACACATGTAGCATACATGATGTCAGGTCTACTAGCAGTCAAGTATAATAGGGAGCCAACTATCCCTCTATACAAGGTTTCATCTACAGGTTTCCCTGCATCATCCTTGCTAAGAGACATACTTGACCCCATAGGAGTCTTCATGGTGCTGGATGAATCCATACCATATTTCCTTATGAGTTCTAGGGTGAACTTTGACTGACAAATGGACAAACCACTCTCAGTCTGTTTAACTTGGAGACCCAAGAAAAACTTCAGCTCTCCCATACTACTCATCTCAAACTGACCTTGCATAAGTTTTGCAAACTTTTTGCAAAGGCTGCTTTTAGTAGACCCAAATATAATGTCATCTACATATATTTGGACTAGTATAACTTTGCCTCTAGATTCCCTAAGGAATAGAGTCTTATCTATTTTCCCCCTTGAGAACTTGTTCTCAATGAGGAAACTAGATAGGGTTTCATACCAAGCCCTAGGGGCTTGCTTTAACCCATATAAAGCTTTCCTAAGTCTATAGACATGATGAGGTAGAGTTGGATCAACAAAACCTGAAGGCTGCTCCACATAGACTTCTTCTTTAAGATTACCATTTAGGAATGCTGACTTGACATCCATTTGGTACACCTTGAATCCTTGATGGGTTGCATAGGCCAAGAACATTCTTATGGCTTCCAGTCTGGCTACTGGAGCAAAGGTTTGATCAAAATCAATACCTTCTTCTTGCCTATATCCTTTAGCAACCAGTCTAGCCTTATTCTTAATGATGACCCCTTGTTCATCCATCTTATTCATGTAGATCCACTTAGTTCCTATTACATTGTGGTCTTTAGGTTTAGGAACTAATTCCCAGACCATGCACCTCTTGAACTGATTAAGCTCTTCTTGCATTGCTTCAGTCCATTGTGGATCTTGTATTGCTTCTTCAAACTTCTTGGGTTCAACTTGTGACAGAAAGCTGGAATAGATTGCAGCATTCTGATTTCTGCTCCTAGTTTGAACTCCTTGTCTTGGATCTCCAATAATCAGCTCTACTGGATGATCTCTAAGATGCCTGTGGGCTGGAGGCATTCTAACTTCTGGTTGAACCACTTCAGCATCTGCATCATGCTGTATACCTTGGATTTCTTCAGCAATTGGCACATGTAGTTCTCCCCCTGGACAACAGCTACTGTCTTCTACTTGCTGTCTTGCAGCAGGCACTTCTTCTATAGTAAGCTTGTCCATTTTCTTTGTCAAACCCGTGGGGCTGCATAGACTACTAGACAACTCATTATTAATAAGTTTAGTCTCAACAAAAACTACATGCACTGATTCTTCTACAACTTGTGTAGTCAAGTTGTAGACTCTATAAGCCTTACTATTATTGTTGTACCCAACAAAAATTCCCTCTTGGGACTTGGCAGCAAACTTAGTTAAGTAAGACTTCCCATTGTTAAGTATGAAGCATTTACAACCAAAGATCCTAAAATAGGATAGGTTTGGTTTCTTGCCTTTCACAACTTCATAGGGGGTCTTGTTAAGCCTCTTAGTGATGGTAGCCCTATTTATAACATGGCAAGCAGTATTAACTGCTTCAGCCCAGAAATATTCTGGCAGTGATGTATCACTTAATAGGGTCCTACCAGCCTCTATCAAGGTTCTATTCTTCCTCTCAGCAATGCCATTTTGCTGAGGTGTTCTAGGTGAAGAGAATTCTTGAAATATCCCAAAGTCTTCACACAGTTTTGTCATGCTATCAGACTGAAATTCAGTACCATGGTCACTTCTAATTTTGACCACTGTACTATTTAGTTCATTCTGAATTTGCTTGACAAAGCTATAGAAGACACTAGGTGTTTCAGATTTCTGTCTTAAGAAGAACACCCAGGAAAACCTTGAGTAGTCATCTACAACTACAAAGGTATAGACCTTCCTACCTAAGCTGTGAACTGGCATTGAACCAAAGAGATCCATATGCAAGAGGTATAAACACCTCACAGCATCTTTGTTCTCTATGCTTCTAAAGGTGGATTTAGTCTGCTTGCCCTTTTGACAAGCTGAGCAAATACCATCTTTAACACACTTAACTTGAGGACCATTCCTCACTAACTCTTTAATAAAGAGTTTGCTAATAGTCTTGTAGTTAAGATGGGCAAGTCTCTTGTGCCATTTGACACAATGAGAGACCTTCTCATCAGCTACAAGACAAACTGGAGAACCATTGTTCTCAATCATAATGTCTAGGCAGTAGACATTCCTCTTCCTATAACCTGTCAAAATGATCTCTTGATCACTTGACCTCTTGATATGACAACCATTTTTAACAAATGAGATGTCATACCCTACATCACTTAATTGACTTATACTTATTAGGTTGTGTTTCAACCCTTTAACATAAGCCACTTGAGTAATGGTAACCAAGTTTGTAGAAATGTTACCAAATCCTTTGATGATTCCTTTTTCAGAACCACCAAAGGTTACTTTTGGACCATCTTTTACTGGAATGTAGTCCTTTAGTAATCTTCTTGTTCCAGTCATATGTCTGGAACATCCACTGTCCAAGTACCATGTTGGGGTATGACCACTTGGACTTACCTGCAAAACAGATTAATGGACCTTAGAACCCAAAGAATTCTTGGGTCCTTGGTACTTGTTAGTCTGCAACTTGATAAAACTACCTACTGGCTTTCCACCAGGTAGCTTACTACTCACTTTGGCACTTACATTGTGCCAGCAGTCCACTGCAAAGTGGCCAACCTTGCCACAGCACCAGCATTCAAACTTGTTGTACCTTTGCTTAGGTACATCCTTGGTTGTCTTGTCTACAGCAGCCTTGTTGAATGTTGGGGCTTTGCCCTTGGACTTAGACTTGGACTGCTTAGTCCTAGCAGGTCTAATAAAGCCCAGTCCAGCCTTGCCTTTATGATGAACAAAATCATCAATTAAAGGTAACACTGACTTAGGTTTAGAAAACCTAGCAACTAAGTCCTTCTCCTTCTGAAGATTGATCTCCAGACTCTTAATTTGATCATTCTTAAAAGTGATAGTACCCATCTGAATCACTGTTATGTGTTTCAGCCTAGCTATCTCATTAAGCTTTTGATCAAACTGCTTCTCCAAATCTGTTACAGCAGCTTTAAGATCAGCAATTTCCTTTGCCTGACTTTTGGCTAGGGACTTGCTTTTCTTGTAAGCTTGCAACAACACCTTATATTCATCTATAAGCTGATGAATATCACCCTCAGACTCAGATACACTTTCATCACTTGATGAAGAAGAATCTGAATCTGAACTAGAACAAGAAACTGAATTTAAACTTGAACTTTGTACCTGACTGGGTCCTGGCTGCTCCAGGATTTTGGCACTCTCTGTCAAAGCCATTAGCCCTTGGCCTTGACTGTCTTCTTGTTCATAAATAGACTCCATGATCTGCATGAATTCTTCCTCTTCTTCTTCAGCAAACAACCCTATGTAGGCTTCAGCCTCAGACTCAGTTTCTGAAGAAGAGATATCTGATAGAGTCTTCTCCTTCTTGGCAACAAAAGACTTTTCTTTCTTTCCTTTGAAGTGAGTCTTTTTCCTGTCACCAGATTCCTTTCTCTTCTCTGGACAATCTGCAATAACATGGCCCTGTCTATTACAGCAATAGCACACTATCTTAGATCCAGTTGCCTTGCTTGACTTTGTCCTCTTCCTGTCTTTTTTTGAAGGCTTTTTCTCCTGATAAAAGACTTCCTTTCCCTTTGAAGAAGAAGGTCTTGACCTCCACTGTTTCTTCTTCAAAAATTTCTGAAAGTGTCTAGTGAAGGCAGCAAAGTCTTCATCACTTTCACTGCTCTCACTCTTTGTGCTGACTGACTCATCAGACTCTGAATCAACTACCTCTGGAGGTGGAGTTGATGACTTATTCCTGCACTTTCTGGGAACTTCTATCTTGAAAGCAACTGATCTTTCTTTGTGTTCAATTCTTGTTGACTTCTCCTCCTCTTTCCTCACTATCAACTACATCTCATATGAAAATAACTTGCCAAACAGTGTAGGAGGAGGAATTTCCCCCAACTTAGCAATTTCTCTTATGACACAGATCTTTGTGTCCCAATCTTTGGTTAGGGACCTTAAGAACTTATCATTTAGTTCATAGTTACTGAACTCTCTTCCATAAGACATGAGTTCATTAACAATTCTGTAGAACTTTTTGTAGCACTCAGTTATGCTATCACTTTTACCTTGTCTAAAACTCTCATACTCCTGATTTAGCAAGGATTTTCTATCTTGCCTTACTTCTTCAGATCCTTCCATATACACTATAAGAGTGTCCCACATTTCTTTGGCTGTCTTACAGTGTATAAGATTCTGAAATGTTGCATCATCTATGGCACTCACTATAATGTTTTGTGCCCTCTTGTCCATGGTGGCTAGGACAATCTCATCCTTAGTCATCTCAGAGAAATCCTTTGAAGTTCTCTGATTTGCATCTAGAACTGAAATCTTCATGGGCACATAAGGCCCTTCCTTTACTGTGATGTAGATTCTAGGGTCTGAGGCCTCCATAAATAGCCTTACCCTTTCCTTCCAGATCCCAAAGATCTCTTTCCTGCATATTGGTAATTTCATGGAACCCAATTCCTTGTGATTCTCAGAAGAACCCATGTTTCTTGATTTTCTTGAATTTCTTGACTCTGTGTTTTGCCTTACACTGAATCTGCCAAACAGGATCTCCTCAGACTGTTAGTCCTTTTTGAGGAACCTGGCTCTGATACCACTTGAAAGATATGGTACCTAAACACCTAGAGGGGGGGGGGTGAATAGGTGACCTAATCCTTTTCTAACTTTACTGGCAGCAAACAGTTTATTATCACAGATTTATAACTTTTGCACAGCAATCACAAAGCATTCACAGCATACACAGCACAATCACAGCACAACACAGTGGTTTATAGTGGTTCCCCAAGATATGAGTACATCCACTTTCCCCCTTCGCCTATCTAGCAGTGTACTAGATTCGGTCAAACTCCTCCACTGTCTCAGAACCCAAATTGGTTCTTACACCTCAGGCCCAAGGCCTTACAACTCAGCTTTATCCCAAAGCCTACACTCAGCCAATCAAGGCCTACACTCAGCCAACCAAGGCCTACTCTCAGCCAACCAAGGCCTACACTCAGCCAACAAGGCCTACACTCAGAGATCTCAATCTCCTACACTCAGGCTCTCAAGCCCTACCCTCAGCCTTTATAATTATAGGCTTACAATTCACTCAGATCCAAAGGATCCTACAAGTTAAAAAATGTATTACAGATATTAACTCTACAACTCAGAAATAAAAGAGGGGAGTTGAGAGTTTCTTGATGAGTTCTTGGAAGAACTCAGCTGGATTCACTCTGACTTAGCTTTCTTCAAAGCTTCTTGAGTAGAACTGAATAAGACTGAATCCTCCTGCAGTTGTTCCTTGACCTCTGCCACTTAAGATCCAGAATTGAATCTGAATCCTTCTTCTCAGCCTAGTTCCAGAGGCTGATTTCTTGGATGGAGCCCTCTCTCTCCAACTTCTTAGATCTGTACTTGGACTGCAAGATCTTCTTGTGTTGATACTCTTGGTACCACTTTGATAACTTGTTCTTCAACAATGTGATCCACTTGAACAACTATCTGAACAACAGTTTCTGTAAACTGTAGGTGCCTATTTATAGGCCTTCTTCATGGTAACCGGCTGGTCCGGTCCATAACTGACTTCTGATATCTCTGACAGGTGCTGTAGACCGGCTGGAACGGCAGCTGTCAAGTCATCCAGTCACTTCTTGAAAATCTCTAACTATCTGTAAGTGTCGAGACTTTCTGTCTTTAAGTGTCGACACTTATAGTCCAAGTGTCGACACATGTTGTGTAAGTGTCGACACAAGTCTACAAGGTGTCGACACAACTCCTTGTATGTCTCGACACAGATTCTTCTGCATGTGTCGACACTGAAATTGAGTGTCGACACAAGTACTTGTTCTTCTAGCTTCTGCTGAATTCTTCTAAGTGTCGACACATCACCTTTGTGTCGACACATCTTCATGTGTTGTAACTGTTAAGTGTCGACACTGCTTCTTGGTGTCGACATATAGTCTTTAATGTCGATACTTGCTGAGTGTCGATACAGCTCCTTGTGTCGACACACCTTCTTCTTGTTGAGACTTCAGCTGAGTGTCGACACATTCCCTTAGTGTCGACACTTGTACTTAGAATATTTTTGTTGATCTTTCTGATCTTTGCTAAGTGTCGACACAGCTCCTTGTGTCGACACTTTCTTCAAGTGTAGAGTCTTTAGCTAAGTGTCGACACATTGTGCTGGGTGTCGACACTTACTTCATGTGTTGACTCTTCTGGTTGTGTGTCGACACATTGTGCTGGGTGTCGACACATACTTCAAATGCTGGCTCTTCTATTGAGTGTCGACACATTGTTCTGAGTGTCGACACTTTAACTTAGTCTCTGCAGACTTTTGCTGAGTGTCGACACAGCTCCAAGTGTCGACACTTTCTGGTGTAGACACAGCTTTACTGGGTGTCGACACAGCTCCTTGTGTCGACACTTCCTGTCTGCACGTTTCTTCACTGAGTGTCGACACAGCTCCAAGTGTCGACACTTTCTGTCTGGCGTCGACTCTGCATCCCAGGTGTCGACACAATGACTCCAAGTGTCGACACTGCTTGTCTGGGTGTCGACACAAGTCTTCTTAAGTGTCGACACTTTCCCTCTAGGTGTCGACACATGAACTTAGAAACTTTTTGCTTCAGTCCAGTGATTTCTTAACCTGCACAAGTAAACTCAACATACATCAAATACATTATGATGTATATCATTGAGTTGGGTGAGGCTTCTTCAAATCAGGTACATTTGATCAATGTACCCAACACACGGGTACTGGACACGCCCGTGTCCTTGCCCGTGTTTACCTCAACACACCTGGGCTCCAGGCCGTGTTCACGCCTCGACCCCTGACACGGCCTCGGACACGCCCGTATCCTTGGCCGTGTGCCTAGTCTCGACACCTCATCGAGCGATGTCTCGACACTTCGTCGAGCGAAGTTCGTCGACTGACTGACACGGCCTTGGACATGCCCGTGTCCTAGGCCGTATGCCCGACACTTCGTCGAGCGAAGTTCGTCGACTGACTGACACGGCTTTGGACACGCCCGTGTCCTAGGCCGTGTGCCTCGACTCGACACTTCGTCGAGAGAAAATCGTCAACTCCTCAGGCCGATACTCGACACGGGCTCGACACGCCCTGGGACACGCCCGTGTCCCAGGCCGTGTGCCCCCTGCCAGAAACCAAAATTTCCCAAAAAAATAGGCCAGAAACGCTGGTCGTTCCTCTACAAATTTTGGGGCGTTACACAGGCTCTCACCTAGCTGGCTGGGCTGAAAGTCACTCGATGGTGTCTACCCGGACCCCGAGCAGATCCCGCTATCAGGCTCTCACATAGCGAACAAGGCTGGAAATCACTCGATGGTGTCTACCCGGACCCCGAGCATATCTCGCTGTCAGGCTCTCACCTAGCTGACAGGGTTGGAAGTCACTCGATGGTGTCTACCCGGACCCCGAGCAGATCCCACTATCAGGCTCTCACCTATCTGACAGGGCTGGAAGTCACTCGATGGTGTCTACCCGGACCCCGAGCAGATCCCGCTGTCAGGCTCTCACCTAGCTGGCAGGGCTGGAAGTCACTCCATGGTGTCTACCCGGACCCCGAGCAGATCCTGCTGTCAGTCTCTCACCTTGCTGACAGGGCTGGAAGTCACTCGATGGTGTCTACCCTGACCTCGAGCAGATCCCACTATCAGGCTCTCACCTAGCTGACAGGGCTGGAAGTCACTCGATAGTATCTGCCCGGACCCCGAGCAGATCCCGCTGTCAGGATCTCACTTAGCTAGCAGGGCTGGATGTCACTCGGGAGAGTCCTATACTCTTCAGATGGTATCCAAGGAGCTTAGCATTTTTTCTAAAAAATAGGGGGAAAAATCTTTGCACAGGCGAGTCAGGACTCACCAGCTCAGCTCGGCCCCGGTAGAAGGGCGGCAAGTCGGACCCTTAGATCTCGCTGAGGGGGGGAGCTCTAGCAGGACACTTCACCCCTTCTCAATATTACTTGGGAAATTTTTCGATTTTGATCTTATATTGATAAAATTATGGGCAGCTCGCGAGCGAGTTAGTGGCAGTGTGCCCAGTGCGGCGGATAGTCCACCCCAGATCATCTAAGAATCGGCGAGCCCTCAAGGTGTTTTCTCGGGAACGAGCCCTAGCAACCATCCTACTCGCAAAAACCTATCTACGTGAGGTCGCCGGGGGTAGGGCTCGCAGGTAAGCAGGGCACAACAAGAAAGTCCAGAAATAAGATAGAAAAAATAGAAAGATTGTGGAAATTGTATTAATTAGATAATGGTAATTACATGAGGAGCTCGCCTCAGCGAGATTACAAAAAATATATATACATCAGCCTTTGCCCCCCTCGCCAGACTGGCGGTCCTCCCCTCCTTAGCCAGGCAAGTCCTGGAAGCCCTTCCCGAAGAGCGCATCGCGGCTGTCTTCCTTCTCGCTGGGCGTCGTCGCCGGGAACAGGCTCGACATCAGGTCCCGGACTGAGATCTCCTCGCACCGTCCACCAGCACTCTTGTATCCTTCATCATTTGGAGGGTACATTCGACGGCCTGGATTGAGTTGATTCGCAGCCTCTCGATGACGTCGGCCTCGCTAAAGATCCTCGGCCTCTTGTGTGGGAAGGTGGGCTCGACGTCGCGAGAAGGTAAGAAGATCTCCGCTTGGCGGCGGACCTCGCGGCTGAGGTTCGTGTTCTCCTCCTTCAGTTTCGCGTTCGCCCCCTGCAGCTCGGCAAGGCGGGCGCGTAGCTAGCCGATCTCCTCCTCCTACCTGGCGGCGCGAGCCCGCAACTCCCCAGCAGCCTTGGCATCCTGATGAGAAAGGAAGTACGCTAGCAACAACGCAACAAATTCTAAGTAAAAGGGGAGAAGGAAGCCCGATACTTACCAGTACGCCGATGTTTTGGGCGAGAACGCTCTCAGTGGTGCCGAGCTGCCTCGCCAGGTCGACGGCCTTATCCTTGGGGACGTCGCGTGTTTGCTCGGGCTTCTGGAGGTGGTTGCTGAGATTGAAGCTGCGGCAGACCATCATGTGGTGGAGCTCCATGGCTCGTATATGGGCCTGCATGCCCTCATGGCCGAGCTGCCGTAGGGTCATGCCCTTGTAGGCCTCGGCGTCCTCGCGGTCATAGAGGCCGACGCCGAGTGCGTAGGCATGACCGGTGGAGAGCTCGTAGTCAGCCCAAGCGGGGTGGAGGGTGGAGATGGAGACTCGATGGGCCAGTGCGTCCCATTAGACCATGGGCTCGCCTGCCGAGTCCTTCCACCTCCCCCCAAAGCCTAAAAGGGGGTGTTCCTTCGGCATCGTGGGCTCGCGGGCCGCCTTCTTCGGCGCGAGGAGAGCAGAGGTCGCCGCGGGGGGAGCAGAGGTCTCGCCACCCTTCTGCCCCTTGCTCGTGATCTCCTTGAGCGGGATCTTCGGCAATGCATCAGGGATAACCTCGGGCGTGCTCATGTATTTGAGGCTTTGTTGATGTTGTTGATGTCGTTTTGCCCGAGGAGCCACTGTGGCTCTCCTCATCTTTTTTGGCAGTTGTTGGCGATGAGGCGAGCTCGACCCCGCATCCTCGGGTCTCCTCTTGCTGGAGGAGGGTTTGGAGAAAGCTACCTCGTCTCGGCAGGCCGCCGCTGCCTTCTCATGAGCAAGAGGGTCGACGTATAACCCCGAGTCCGCGAATGGCAGGTTCATGAGGATCAACCACTTTCCTGCATGAAATAACTTAGAAAATTTCCATGAAGTGATGTCGAGTTGAGCAACAGGGAAGATGACGATACCTTCGCCGGGTAGGACAGGGCGGAGCGAGTCGAGGCCCCTTCGCAGGAAGGCAACCTCGAAGTCTTTGTGGAGGAAGAACTTGTGGAGGTCGGCATCGTTGCCGGACACGGTCGGCGGGCGGTAGATTTCCTCACCCTTCTGCTGGGGGAGTAAGGGATGTTGCCGAGATCGCCCTTGATGAAGGCGATCTTGGTCATCCGGCTGTGATGCTAGTTCGTGATCTCGCGAACCTTGATCAGCAAGCCCCTGAAGTAGGCAACCCCATCCAGAGTCGCTTTGTAAGAGAAGAGTTTCCTGAACACGGTCAAGTTGAACTCTATCCGCTCCCGGCGAAGGAAGCTCGCGAACGCCACCATCATGGCAATGGCGTTCGAGTTCAGCTGCGCGGGCACCGCGCCGTAGTATTTCAAGATCTGGCGGATTTCCGACCAAAGGGGGAGTCGCAACCCCACCTCAAAATGCGAGATGGGGAAGGCGAGTTCGTCGTCGTAAAAGGAGTTGATGGCCTCCCCCTCCCTCGGTCGGCGCGCCTCGAAGCCAGGCGGAACATGGTCGCCGACGAATGCGTCAAGCTCGGCCCCGTTGGTGTTTCCCTCAAAGTAATAGTAGTCCCTGAAGTGATGGGCGCACTTGGAGCGACCGTCGGCATCAGGGTTGGTCTTGCCCATGCTCGCAAAAAGGGGGGTGGAGCGCGAGTACGAAGGAGGGGCGCGAAAAAAGAGAGAAAAGCAAGCAGTTAAGGCGGCGGTACGGGGTTGGGGGGGAGGGGGGGGGCTATTTATAGAAAAAGAAATCTAGGAACAGACTGTCCAATCAGCCCAGCTCGCCAACTTCTGACGCGTCCCATCCCAGGCCGAGTTAAATATGAAGCAATATATTTACTATTATTCGAATACCACACACTAGTCTAAGAATGTTTGAAGTTATTACAGGAATCAAGTACAAAAATAAGAAAGCATGGCGCGCGAGCAGAGGGGGACCAGGAGGCGAGTGCCGGTCGTCTCGGCAATGGAGCCACATTCTACCTACCCGGCCTCGCGTCGCCCACACCCTAGCCTGCCGCGAACGGAGAAGCTCGCGGATCTGCCCCGAATTCCTCTGCGCCACCGAAAGGTCGTTGTCGATCTCATCCAGAAGCTGAGAAGGAGACGTCATCTCGCCAGCCTGGCGCCTCGCACCTCGTCAGCGAGATGTACATAGTCGCGCTGCAGTGCCTCATTGACCTCCTGCACCTCGCGCAGGCCGTAAACGAGCTTCTTGAAGAGTTTGATCCCCCTCCTCGTCAGCTCATCGTTCTCCACCTTAGGGACCAGATAAGAGTCCAGCGAGTTTGAGGAAAGGAGGGGAAAATAGTGGGCTGTCCGCGAAGACTCCTCAGCCGCGGATTGGCTGGGGGGACCTGTGAGGGCAGAAACATCAACAAGGGGAGGTGTGCCGGAAAACCACATGACAAGAATCCAAGTCCAAGTTTACCTGACGAGCACGACATCTCCAAGAAGGTACGGGGAGGGACAAATCTCAAGTCCTTCCCGCGGCCTAGGCGGCGCGTTCCCGGTAAAAGGAGGTTGAATCCCAGAATGGAGATGACTTCCACACCTGCCCCCGTGGTCACGACAGGTCACTGAGGGGAAGGGGAGAGAACCGGCGAGTTCGGCTTCTGCGAGTCCACCCCCAAGGTCCCAAAAAGGGGATGAGTCAAGGGGACGATTCTCTGGAGTTTTGAATCGCGAGTCGCCAAGTGCGGTCTTGGCTCGCGGGGTGGAGTCTCATGGCGTGGTGCCCTCCATGCTATCCAGCTAGCTGTCCGGGCCGTCACAGAGGTCAATAATATTTTTGCCCTTGTCAGCGGCAGGCAGATTGGACGAGCCAGCCCCATGCTCCAAGACTGTCTTCAGGTCGGCAAAGATGGGCTCAGACGCCGGAGGAAACAGCTTCACCCTCTTTGCGGAGTTGGGTTCGGCCGAGCCACCTTGCGGAACGGCGGGTGGAACCGCAGTCGGGAAGCTACGCGAGCAGCCGAGGTCTGGCGAACCCGGGCGAGCTGCTCTTGGATCTCCTTTGGGATCGGCATCTCGGCAGGGCTAAAGCAGAGGGAATGACAAGAGTCAGGCAGGTATGCAGTTGCATATATATAGCCACAGGTGGACCCCACCCGAAGATTCTCTCTGGTTCACCCCGCACTCGCCGAACACTTGGGATTGGATGTTTCTTTCCGAGCTTTGTCAAGCTCAAAAAGAGCGGGGATTGTGTACAACCCCGTATCCGGCGAGTGGGGTCGCCAGGAACCAGACCGGCCGGTTCAAATCACTCAGGCCCCAAGCGAGCTCGGCGGGGAGATCTGAAGCCCGAGCTCGGCATTCGTCGACCCCGAGCTCGACATTCGCCGAGCTAAGCCCGGGTTTCGTCGAGCTGAGCTCGACTAATGGAGGCAGATCGAAGGGCGAGCATAGTGGCCCAGCTCGCACTCGCCCTAAGGAGCTTGACAAACCGCAGGCGAGCAGGATCTTCAGGGGTGGCCGAGCTCCTTAGCTCACCCATCGATCCATGAGGTATTTTTTACTATTTTACCCCCTCTGGCTTGCCCATAGCCTTTCAGAATAGCGGAGTTATGCTGTTGCCACACTAACCTGTACTGCACATAGCTGTTCAGAACAGCGGAGGTTGGCTATTTGCAGGCCATTTTCAGAAATCTATAAATAGGACCCAAGGGGTATCTCAGAAAACATGTTTCTTGTGCCCCCTTGCTCCATCTCTCAAGTAATTTCTGAGGATACCTTAGCTCGGCCTTTGTCTAAGGAGGGGAAGCGCTCTAAAATCTTCCGGGTGTGTGGTGGGTCCTCCCGCAGAGCCCTTGGGTCAGTTCTTCTTTGCTTCCTTTGTTGCTTTGCTTGTAGGAGAGAAGTAGGTGCGCGATCATCCCTTCCCCAAGGATGAACTTCACAAGAGATCGAATTTTCAATTTCAACAACAATCACACAGTGGCGGCTGGATTATCCTTCCTCCTTCCCAATCTGCAATCACGGAAGAAGCAACGGTGGCAGAGATTCCGCACAGGAGCGATGATTGGATTTTTCTTGCTTCGATTTCGGTCAAAACCAGGTGGCGGCGACTCTTTTTATTTTTTTTCTTGACTAAATTGTTGATAACCCTCCTAATGTTTTATGTTATTGTCAATAACCCCCGCAAATATTAGAAATAAGTAAATAACCCCCTAAAGTTTTATGTTATTGTCAATAACCCCCCTAAACTTTAGAAATAGGTAAATAACCCCCCTTAACTTTATTTAAATTGTTGATAACCCCCCTAAAGTTTTATGTTATTTTCAATAACCTCCCTATACTTCAAAAATAGGTGGATAACCCCCCTTAACTTTATTTTTTCATCCTACTCATTCCAAATATGTTAAAAATATGCGATTGTTAACCACAACCCGTTATTGGGTAGTCACACCCCAAAATCTCCTAACTTTTCTCACCTTTTTGAAATACGTTTTGTAGATGCAGTTTCAGAAAAGTGCTCAACACAAAAGTTGTAGATCTCGACGAGATCTACAACTTTCGTGCTGAGTACTTTTCCTAAAATTGCATGTACAAGGCTTATTTCGAAAAAGCGCGAAAAATTAAGAGATTTTGGGGTGCGACTAGCCAATAACGGGCTGCGGTCAACAATCGCCTAAAAATAAAGGTTTACGTTATTTATGAGGTTAAACTAATTTTCTAATTAAAACATCTAAAATAAGAATTGTTACGTATTGCTTAAATAAAATGTTTAAATACGGTAAGTATAATTAAAGTTAAAATAAAATTTTTGTATTCCATTAATTAAAGGTAAAAATGTAAGAGTTTTAAATAGGCGATTGTTATCCGCACTACAGTTTTGATTATTTGCACATTATTTTGAGTGTTTTTCCCCTTTCAAAAGATGATAACCGTACTACAGTTTTTGTTATCCGCACTACAGTTTTGGCTATGTTAGTTCCAATAAATTGTCGGAAAATAATACAAACCTTCAAGATCTTTTTTTGCAAAGCTTGACTTTTCTTTGTCGGAAGAGATAGACGGTTATAGTTGACAGAATCTTTACAATGTACAGAAACTCCCGCTCTGTTTACCAAATGGATGACACTACCAGATATGAGCAAATAAATTGTATGATGAGTATAGTGAAAAATAAAGTTAAGGGGGGTTATTTATCTATTTCTAAAGTTTAGGGGGGTTATTGACAATAACATGAAACTTTAAGGGGGTTATCAACAATTTAAATAAAGTTAAGGGGGGTTATTTACCTATTTCTAAATTTGGGGGGGGGGGGGGGTTATTGACAATAACATAAAACTTTAGGGGGGTTATCAACAATTTAAATAAAGTTAAGGAGGGTTATTTACCTATTTCTAAAGTTTATGAGGGTTATTGACAATAACATAAAACATTAGGGGGGTTATCAACAATTTAGTCTTTTTTCTTTGTGTCCAGATCAAAGACATCACACGAAAAAAAACTAGAGAATCTGGTGGGATTATTTTCTCCTCCTTCCCAATCACGTTCAGCGGCAAAAAAATTCCAGAAAACGGGAGGTGCATGGAACACCGGAATCACATACAACGGTAACGATCAATTTTCCGCTGAAGAAAAAATTCCTTCTGCCAGCGGGCGGAATTAATTCCTTCTCCCGATCGATACAGCGGCGCCGAAAGGACAAAAGCGTGGGGAACGGGGCTTTCCCTTTCTCCAGGAGGAGGGGGTCGTTCTCCTGCAGGCGGCGGGGGCCAAAAAATTTCACGGGAGAGAAAACTACAGAGCGGGATTCGAGCGGCTAGGGGAAAGCTTCCAAATTGTTAGGTTGCTCAAAACATTCCGGGTGGTGGTCAAAGTGAAACTATCTCTTCGTTCCCCCCAGCTTGAGTTTTATTGGCAAACCTTAGGTTTAATGCTGGTATCAGATATCCCGGTATCCGAACCAGATCCGTTAAACCTTCGTACCCGTTATGTACCCAAATATACATTTACACGTCGCACCCTCTCGCCTCTCCCTGCGGCTTAACTCCCTTCTCCAGGACCCGATCCCTGCTACGCAAACAAGCAAATGATAGCACCGCCGCCTTTCAACCGCGTGATTGGCAATTCTCCTCAAACTCCATCTTTAGTTTTGTTTGTTTCGGCTGTTGCAAATCGAAAAGTAGTCGACAAAAATAGAGTTTGAAAAAAAGGCTGTTTATGAAAAATGAAATATGCAGTAAAAATTATTTGTGTAAAATGTAGTTTGTAGAGCTGTTTGAAAAAAGAGACTTCAAAAAACTATTTGATAGATCCAGAATTGTTGTAATATGTTTTTTTTACAAATTATTATAATCGGTTCACTGAGAAAGAAAATTCCAATTTAATTTACTGAAATCTAACAAACAACATATTAGAATAATGAGAAAGAATCATTGCGACTTTTTGCAATGACACGTGATCAAAAAACAACCCTGACAATAAAGAATACTAATAGCATAAGATTTATCAATCCTTATCACCTATTTTGCAATAACACATCAAAAAATTCCATCTCAATTACATTCATACATATGACTCCAATCTTTACTAAAATGAAATTTTCCTTGAAGAAACTCATTTAAACATTGCAACAAACACTGAGAATGTAGATTGTCATTTAAGACCATACATCCCTTTAAAATAGTTTCCAACTAAATAATAAATCAACTGCTACAAAGACGATCAACAAATCAAGAAGTGCTAACAAACATACATTTCAAAGAGACGAATAATAAAGCAGGAGAAAATTTATTTCAACATCTATATTCTTTCCGGGAAAAAGTCGAGCAAACTTCCATATGTGCTATGATTGAAGGCATATGTAACTAAAAAACAAACTTCATTTTTTGGATAAGGAAAGAACAATGCTCAAGCTGGAAGGTGGTGAAGACATGAAGTGGAGACTCATCTGAACTCACTGTTAGCGTATCCATAAAATTAAGCTAATACAGCTACCCTGCATTTGTTTGGTCTATATATTACTGTTTTTTTATCCCCACTTTCTTTGGAATCATCAACGCTTTTGAGCAGGGTCTGGGAGAAATTCAGTGCCTCTGCGATGGTATTGAGCAGGGATGGCTTGCCAATCTTCACCTCGCCTTCGTCCTCGTCTTCTTCCTCCTCATCTTCTTCGTCTTCCTTTTTTTTCATCCGTAGCCCGAATTCCAGCGAATCTGATGGCTGTTCTACCACTTCTAAGAGCTATGGGCTTGGAGAACAACCCCACATCTTTTCCTTGCGCAGGAAAAAGGGGCTCCGGTTCAAAATGTACTTATACATGGTTTTTTTAAAAACAAAGTTTCGGTCGATCTTCTCTCAAACACAAAAGAAATCAAAAACTTCATTTTCACCTCATCGAAACGGAGCGGATCAGCAGAAACAAACGTACGCTTTCTCGCATCGTCTGTGCATGCGTCGGGCTGGCATGCCATTATAAACGCTGTTTGTGTTTATTTGATTATTTTTTGAGGTGCACATAATCATTATTAGTAGGCATATAACACCGCTGTTAATTTAGCAACTATGTGTCCCAATTTTCTCATTTTGTATCACGCTTATAAATACTAATTGATGCCCAGATGACACAGGAAAAAACTCAATTGATGATGAAAAGTGAAAGAACTATATAGTTATGTGTGCTCATATGTTAGTAGTTTCGGGATGAGTGTCCTCTTGAGAAGTCCCCGTAGAGGCGCTTAACTAGATCACTTCTCATCAAAGGGAGGTTGCAGTCTCCAATAACCCGCCCGTGAATGGAGAGGTGTTGGAGTGCATGATCTGCAGACCTGTTGAGCCTTAACCCTTTCGAGCTGCATGCTGAGGGTGCCAGCGACCGTATTTTCGAGCTGTATGTTGGGCTGCACTTTTTTGTAAGAACCGCACGGGCACCATAAGTTAAACCCTATCAAATGGTCCTGCAAAGAATCATGATTGATCAATGGTATATTATCAATAAATATTTCTCCATGCCACGCGTCACCTCGTGGCTCGTATGATACCAATTGATACGTAGGACTCAGGACTGCGACTTCCCGCGCGCGAGGCCGTGGCTATTAAATTCAACCCGGAGCAGTTTCAAGTCCGACAGAGAGAGCACACAGTTTCGTCAGTGGGGCGGCGCTGGGTGGAAAAGTGAAAGAGGAACGGTGGCTGGTGGAGATCGATCTGCTACTTTCTTCATCTAGGAATTTCCCGATCTGTTTGAATAGTTCATCCTCGGTCTTTAGGGTTTGCATTTCCTGGATCGTCTTCCTCGCTGGATCTTTTGAAGTACATAAATCCTAGGTAGCTGCTGGATCGAAAGGTTTTTTGTATTTATTTTGAATCTCGTTCGAAGGATATAAACTTACGTGTTCTGTTTATGCGAATTTCATAGCAGAAGAAGATTCATTCGCACCATACGAAGGACGGTCTAGATAAAAGAAGATCGAGATAAAATAATTCCCTTGCATCCAGCTTCCTAGCAAGTGGGTTTTGCTGTTAAATTACCTGATCACAGGATGTTGCCTCTCGAAAACTGATTTGAGTCGACACATCTGAAGGTATTATTTCTTGCCCAGTGAAAAATCTTAGAATTTAATGGACTAACGTTGCGTGCAAATGGTAAACTTTTTTAGCTGCAAGTTTAATGCGTTCGCACATCAGATTCACTTGCTTTTAGTAGTTACTTGCAAAGTTCTACTGTTATACCGGGGGGGGGGGGGACTTCAGATTTCTTTCTTCTCTAGTTGTGCGAAGTGTGAACTAGTTCCTTTTTGTATTTACTATCAGAGGGAAATTGAACACCAGAGGACCAAAAAGTAATGGACTTTCTGCTGCTTGGCCTACAAGAACCGCCAATTGAACGTAGAGCTGGTTTGAGAAGAGAACAAGCAGGTAGAGGATCTTACCGAGGCAGTTAATGAAGCAGAATTGTTGATTTGGTGGCTAGAACTTGTCATACTTTTTACGTTGGAGTAGCCAGTAAGGACTTATGGGTTCTGCCACTGGGATGAATCAGCTGTTTAGGAATCTTTGCCACCACACTATGTGGAAATATGCTATTCTTTGGAGGTTTCAACATGAGAGCCACATGTAAGTTGTTTAAGTGGCCCCTTCTTTTTCTTTCTTGAGACAAGTTATACTGAATCATATAATCTAAAATGAGCTCAGCATATTGCTCATTTTACTCATGAAATATGCATCTGTTTGATCCCTTGAATTGCATTGCAGCACATGCATTATAGCAAAGCTGGGGAAAACAAGATTAACAACCTGAGTTGGTACTAATGCAATGTAACAATTATTTGCTTTATGAGATTCTCTATATCTTGATGGTTTAGGGTTTATCAAGGAAATAAAAAGATCAAATTAGTAAACATTGAGGCTTACAGAATCATTCCAAACGTTCAACACGGTTGATCTCTGGCCTTATAATTTCACAAACAATACCCTAGCTGCAGCTCTCAAACAATGCACATTTATCTATATTTCTACCATTTACGTAGCCTAAAGCAAACCCTTTTCCCCTTCTCTTTGGCTTCCAAGGATGAACGGTAAACACAAATGACCCTATCAAACACTATATAAAATAAAACGAGCATAAGAAACGAGATCTGAATTTGGCATATGCTGTGATAGAATAAACAGAACAACACAAAAGACAATCATAGAAAAAATACAAGATATTTATGGTTCAGACGTTCAGTTAAAAATGACCCGAGCCCATGGGAGGTAGGGAGATATTTCACTATTAAGCAGTGAAGGAGAATGCACAATCACAAACCTTAACAAAGTAACATAGTAGAGCAAAAACAGATTAGAGGACTCTCTCTCTCTCTCTCTCTATATATATATATATATATATATATATATATACTAGCATCTTCGAACGGGCTCCGCCCGTTCTCGATGCGTCGCTGCGGGCTTCGCCCGCAACCAAGCGGGCTTCGCCCGCTTGACATTCCGGCGCGCTTCGCAGCGGGCTTCGCCCGCTCGGCATACAATTTTAAAATTTTAAAGTTATTTATTAATTTTAATTTAAATTTTCTGATTTTTAAATATTTATTTAATAATTTATTATTAATATAAATTATTTAAATAAATAGAAAAATCAAAAAATCAAAAAAATTTTTTAAACCCGTCACGGCTCACCCCCGCCGCCGGCGGCGGATGCCCGGCGCCCACCGGCGGGTTCGCGGCCTCCGGCGAACCCGCCGGGGGTTGTCCGGCGGCGAGCGGCAGGGCCACCGCCGGCGGTGGCCCTGCCCGTGAGCTCCAAAACTGGAGCTCACGGGCAGGGCCACCGCCGGCGGTGGCCCTGCCCGCTCGCCGCCGGACAACCCCCGGCGGGTTCGCCGGAGGCCGGCGAACCCGCCGGTGGGCGCCGGGCAGGCCGCCGGCGGCTCCGCCGCCGGCGACAAAGGAGTTGGGCTGGACGGTATGCGGAACGGGAGGGGCATCGGGCGGATTTCCTGGATGAACAGTAAATCGGAGGAGTTTTTTTTAATTGCAGGCCATCTTCTTTTGATCTAACGGCCAGAATCCATTTCCTCGAGATCGGACGGTCCAGATGCTTTTCATGGTGTGATCCAAATATGACTATTGTATTATATAATAAAGATATATATATCTATACTATATTAAAAAGAAATATCAAAACCCTCAAACATGCCTACCTAAATAAGACATTGAATTCATCCTATCCCTTCATCTCACTCCCCCTATCAGCAACCGTCTGATCAAACACATTCCCTCTCTCCACTTTTTCGTAGGTCTCCTAAACCTACTAAGGGCGACCTAAACCTAACACTGGGCGCCCTAAAAATAATGTTAAAATAATAGTATTTGAATCAGGTAGCCCGGCCCGCCAAATGAAAATTTGCACGCATTGTAGCCCCGCCGAAAATTTAATTTCAATTATTGAATGTGCTTTGCTTAATATATACTAGAAACTATCACTTTATCCCACGATGTGGGACTAAATATGAGAAAGATTTTATTATAAACTTAAAAAAAAGGCAATAAGCGCGCGACGGGGGAGGATCGAACCGACAACCTCCTATTTTTCAATGATATGTCTTGACCATTAGACCATGATATTTTCACGTTATATTTTATGCGCAGTTTATATATATACTAAAAAAACTTTTTTATCAAGTTAAATACATTTTTTGTTTGCACGCGCAGTTAGAAATATCTTTTTTATTTCCATTTTAACTTTTTTATTTGTACTAATATTATTTATAATCGCTGGGGCGGGCGCCGCCCTCCGTCGCCGGCGGCGGGCGAAGCCCGCCGGGAGTGGGGCCGGGTACTGTGGCGCGTGACCATCGGGCCGGAGGCCCGTGCCTGTCACTCGTATATATATATATATATATATATATATATATATATATATATATATATATATATATATATATATATATATATATATATATATATATATATATATATATATATATATATATATAGGCAAAACTCATAAATCAGTCCCTTAACTTTGCGTGCTTTATGAAAACGATACATAAACTTTTTTTCACATGAAATTGATCCCTAAATTTTATATAATTTATGAAATTTGTCCATTTGAAAAATTCCGTCTAATTTGAATTGTTATTTCTAAAAGAACTAACAGACCTCTATACCTTGCCCTTATTCTTCCTCGTCTAAATCCGAGACAATACCTTTGTTATTTAATATTATATATTCCTTTAAAGAACAAGTCAAAGTCACCCACTTTTTCTTCGATCCTTCACGATTACCACCCTAAACACGGGACAACACCTTTGTGAAATAATGATGGTCAATGCACATCCGAAGGTTCTTCACAATCCTCTGAGTTCTTCCTGGAACAGTAGCAAGAATTCTAAAAGCCAGTGCTATCTTCTCACTATGACGGGTCAACACGCCTTCCTTCTTCCCCACACCCAAATCATGCAACTCCGACACCATGTTCGCAGCATATCCATCTATCTTTAGCTGCCTTCCAACCTCATAAAGTATCCCATAAATTTCCTCCATCCTCTGATGAGAATCATCTTCCGCCACAAACTTAAGAATCTTTCCATTGATATCACTGCTTGTTTGAATGTTTCCTTCTTTCATCACCCTCCTACATCTGCCACCTTCTACTAGTCCTCAATAAAAGAGTAGATGTTGAGCAACATGACACCCTCCTACATCTGCCACCTTCTACTAGTCCTCAATAAAAGAGTAGATGTTGAGCAACATGACAATCCCCTGCTTGCTGTGATTTCAACTCGATCAGGTCCTCGATAACACATTCACTGAGCTCAACATACTTGTAATCTATGTAGCACCACACTTCAAAATGCCCAGCATGTCAGTTTCGAACTCTCCGTCACTCGTCTGACACACGTCTGACACGAGGACACGTGCGGACACGCATGTCAGAAGTCTGAGACGCTGGCTTACGTGGGAGTTGCGTGTCCCACTCAATCGAACATGCGTGTCTTGCTCATTCGCTCATTTATAAAAAAAGGGAGTTGTTAAAGGCAAAACAAAAACGACTATCCGCAAACCATTGTTAACAGCAAATCATACTTTTTGAAAATTACTAAATGCAAACAAGATTGTTATAGACAAACCAATATTATTAACAACAAACCAAATCTAAAATTAGAAATCTTGTCATATTTTGTAACTGTGATAGTCAATCGCTTCAACATACGATATCAAAAAGAACATCACTCTCATAATGGCTAACTGCACACCAAAATCTTAAAATTCCTCTCTAAAATATTTTGCCGGTTTTTTGCCGGCAAATCGCTGCCCTTGGAAGTCGCACACCACTTTCGCAGAAACAATCAGAAACACTGTACGGAACCCTCATTTGTACCCTCTCCAGAACCCTCGCCTAAATCCTCGAAGAAGAAGAAGATACTTGTTGATCTAAGAACTCAGGAGATGTCAGACTCCACTGTTAATCTAGCTTCAGTGGCGACAAATACCAGTATGATGATGAGATGGAAGTGGATATTGATAGCGTTGGTGTGAAAACTCTTTGGGATCTTGATAGATTTATCACTAATTATAATAAGAGTTTGAGCAAGAACATGCACAAGGAAACAACTAGTTGTTCTAGAAAAAGCTGGAGTTGAAAGTAATTATTTCTGTTGTGATTGTTATGTTGATCAATTTCACTTATAAATGAAGTATTTTAGAGTAATATATATTTTAGTATTTTACGTTGAATTGAAAAAAATGATGAAAAAAATTAATTTTTGATTTGGTTTATTGTTAACAATAATGGTTTGCCGTTAACAGATTTGTTTGCACCGAATAATTTCCAAAATGCATGGTTTGTGGTTTGCGGATAGCCATTTTTGATTTGCCTTAAACAATTTCGTAAAAAATTGCGACTCATCCCTCTCACAGCTCGATAACCCGTGTACCTGTGTTTCTTGCTCTTGACTCTCTGAGCCCTAGCTTCTTCGATTCCTCACCCACCGCTCCTCACCGACACTTCCCCAGGCTCCAACCTTTGGCGCTAATTGCCGACCCTACTCCAACCTTTGGCGCTACTCGCCGACCCTACTCCTGGCTCCGATGCTCCTTGCCGGGTCTGCTCCAGGCTTTGGCGCTCTGTGACTTTTTTCTTTTGTAGAATGTCTTCAAGCAAAGATAGTAATAGTTGTTCACAAAAGCCTATATCTATTGATGATGATTCAAATAAACCATTATAGAGGTTTGTCAATAATCTAGCTACTCATGGTGAGGCGAGAGACAATTTGTCTGATAAGTGCAGTTTTTGTGAAAAGTATTTTATAAGTTCATATATAATAGTGAGAATATATTTGTTAATGATTGGTGGAAAAGGAATTGGAAAGTATGTAAAAGTCTCAAAGAGTGATTTATTTGAGATGAAAAAAACTAGAAGTTGAGGTGAATGTTAGAATAACGAGTCTTACTCCTAAAAATGTGTCTGTACCCTCTTTTAGCATTTCAAGCAGTGAATGTGGATTTACTACTAGAGTGAATATTTTCTCTAGAAAAAGGAAGATGTTGGCATGCTTGAAATTGCAAATATTTTACTGGATGAGCCCGATATGAAATCTATTATTCTTACCAATGATATATAATGATAATGTGTTAATGTTTTATCATTTTTTGATCTTTTGTTAAGTTTTCATTTGAATATTTAATGAGTAATATTTAAACATTACTTAGTATTTTTTGAGAATTGACAAGTCACGTGTCGCGTCGTGTCGCGTGCAGGCGCAACATAGCTTGTAATTCCTGCAAGTTCCTAACAAAGTCCTCCAAATCTTAGCATCTGGCTGAACAATCATCTCACCTGCGATAAATTTGTAGGTATTGTGCAGCGTCTAGTTAACTGGTTGTCTCGGTGTTTGGTTATGCTATTCGCTACTTTGTTGTGATATGTGTTTCAAAAAAAAATGGCTGCTAGTATTACAGAGATGGATGGCATACTCTGTTGCCCATAGTCACGGAGTCATGAAGATACGCTCACGCATGAAGAAAATATGGCTTTTGTTATATGTTTATTGTTATGGAGGACACATGCCACCTGCAAATGTAAGTACACAATGAAAGAGGCTGGCATGACTGACCTGGGTTCCTGGACTTAATAGGTTTAGGCAAGGAGAACCACGACAATTAACGTGGCTCCAAACTAATGTTCACCTTGAGGAATTATTCAATTTATATGGTATGCATCTTTTATTTCAATATTACCTTTAAGTCTTGAATTGGAAACTGTATATTGACGCATGATGGTCCTATTAAGAGGCTATGGGTATGTACTAACTATATGCAAACACACGAATCCAAAGATATTTTACTTGCAATAATTTATATTTATAAATTAACATGACCTTGATTTGCCACTAAAAATTAAATCTTTCAAATTTGAAAACAAATGACGTATATATTCAAGAATGCTAGAAACTCAAACAACTAGACTCAAAATTTACAAACCAATATCCTGTCTAACTAGTGAATAAACACGATTCATCTAAGAAAATGACAAGCCAACCTTAGACTCATATATTATTGACTGGGGAGGGTTGAAGATGTGTTTGTAGTGTTGTAGGGAAGTCGAAGTCGCAGTCCGGAACTGATTTTAGACCTCTAGATGAGGGACCAACTGATGGACTGGCATAATGGTTGTTGAGAGTGGGTTCAGGATGCTAGGAATTTGGATGAGAGGGACTGGAAATCAGCCAACAGTTGCTGGAATTAAATTCCAACAATTCCGACTTCTCCAGTAATGGTTCCAGGCGGCTTCTGGTGCTGTTCTGATTGTCTAGCTGCAGGGAATCAGGTTCTAGGAATGGTTCCAGGCGGTTGCAAATGTTGAAATTTGTGAAGTGAAAGTGGGTGATCAGGCAGTCCGGGCGACCTGGGCGGACTGTCCATGCGGGTTGGCGGTCTGGTGGAGGCAGCCTGATGTGGTTCTGGAGGTAGCCGGGCGGACTTGGATTGGAGTCTGCCTGCCTCTGCGGTCTGGCTTATCGCCAGTTTGGATTGCGGGATTGAAGTTATTCCGCGGACTGCGCGGACTGGTTTCGAGTCCGGCAGTTGGTTGCTGGCTTGGGAGCTGTGCGAGTTGGAGCTTGCGAGTTCTGCCTTGCTTTGGTGGAGCATTGACGATCTTCCAAGGAGCTGGCGAACTGGGGCCTTGTCCGCCGAGCTCGCGCCGGACTCTTGATTGTTGCTGGACTTGGTCACACTCTGTGACAAGTTCAGGGTGTCCGCGGTGTCCGCAGTGTCCGCAGAGTCTGCTGTTGCCGGGCGGTCTGCCTGTTTGTCGTGGATTTGTGCGGCGGGCTGATGCAGTGTCCGCAGAGTCCGCTGTTGACCGGGCGGTCTGCCTGTTGATCGTGGACTCATGTGGCGGAATGAGGCGTTGTTCTCGAACTTTGCGGACTGTCGCCATGTCCGCGTATGGCGTGCAGACTGATGCAGTATGAGCTGTGGCTGTGTCCGTGTGCTGTGCGATTTGGCGGACTGGTACTGTGCTCGCGAGCTGTGCGGGCTGTTGCCTTGTCCGCATGTAGCGTGCGGACTGACACGGTGAATGAGTTGTTGCTGTGTCCGCGTGCTGCATGTGCGGACTGGCACGGTGTCCGCCTGGTGGTGAACACCTTGTCTTGGCTCCTGGCGGGTTGGTTGTAGTCCGGGTAAGTCCTTGCGGACTCGGCGGACTGGGCTTTGCTAGCTGCGAGCTGGGGTGGTGACTCTATTCATTAGGGCGGTGACCACACTCCTCACCCCGCCTATAAATAGACCCCCCGACACGTCTACAGTAACTGGGGGAACAGTAAGTTGAGACTTGGTTAAGTGCTGCGGCCTCGGTTTTCTTGTCCGCGCGGTTTGATCAGAGTTAACTGGTTGCTGTTTGCAGGTTGCGCGGCTAGCACTGTGGAGCCCGAAGTTTGGCTTTGACTTCGGTCAGGTTCAGTGAAGCTTGCGGTTACAATCGGCGGTCTCAGCAGGTCGCTTCTGCGGCTTGTCAGTTTTCTCTGCTTCAGCTTTTCCAAGTTCAATAACCTGTCCGCCGGACTCGGCGGTTAGGTGGTATGTTCTTCAGTTCGGCAGCAGCTTGCAGCAGTCAGCGAATAACGGTGTGTCCGCGCGGCCTCGCGGTCTCGGCGGAGTCCGTGTTCTATTCGTCTTCAAGCAGCAGTTCGGGCGGTCTCGGCGACTTCAGCGGACTGGGCGGTCTCTGATTCTGTCCGCCCGTATTGATATTTATATCTTTTCTGTTTTCCTTGTGTACTGGCGCAATCATGTCTCGCCACGTATACCTCGCCCTGTAAAGAAGTTAATAAATATATGACCTGTTTGTTCCTTCTGCTTGCAATTGGTGTTTGAGCTTGCTTTTCCAGTTCCTCTTGATCAAGATGTGATCTTGATAGCTCTGAGAATATTAATTTGGCGTCAGACTATCTCGCTGATCATCTTGAGAAATTTCAACTTAGTATCAGAGGGAGGTTCAGTTGCTTGAGCAGTGATCAACTTGTGTTGTGCTATGTGATTCTGGAAGCTTACCTAGGTTGTTACAATGGAAGTGAGTTATGCAAGAGGTCTGGGTATTGAACTCTTAACGCCGACTAACTTCAAGAAGTGAAAGTCGTGCATGAAGAGTTATCTTCTAGGCGAGGAGCTATGAGAGGTCGTCGGTGGTGACGACAGGCAGGAAGTTACTGCTGCGTTTGAGAATGCTGAGCAGGTGAGGGTCTGGAGGAAAACTAATACAAAGGCGGAGTTTATCCTCAAGAGGGCTGTGTCACCGGAGCTGTTTGATCATATCATCGGATGTGAGTCAGCTGCTGATATTTGGACAACCATTGATGAGTTGTTCAACAGGAAGAATGTGGCGAGACTACAGTTCCTGAAGAATGAGTTGGCTAGGACAACTCAAGGAGACCTAACCATCTCTAAGCTCTTTCTGAAGATGAAGAGTCTGTGTGCTGAGTTATCAGCGTTTGATCCTGATGAGCCGATCTCTGAGGCTAAGTTGAAAAGACACATAATCCGCGGCTTGCGGAAGGAGTATGTGACATTTGTAACCTCTGTTCAAGGGTGGGCAACTCAGCCATCTCTGCTGGAACTTGTGAAGCTGCTTGCTTCGCAAGAAAGTTTGACCAGACAGATGGCTGGAGTCTCTATTTCTGAAGATGGTAGTGAAGCTCTCTTCACAGACAAGAAGAAGAAGAGATGAGAAGGGAAGAAGAAGATGACTGCTGTTGAAAATGAGCCTTCAAACTCTTATCAGTCAGAGAGGAGCGCTGCTCCTAAGCAGGATTGGAAGAAGAATTTGAATTGCTACAGGTGTCATCAGCCGGGTCACTTCAAGCGTGACTGGAAGGTCAAGCTGTAGCCTGGGCATGCTGCAGGCAAGGAGGAAGCTTGCTCTAGTACTGAGGAAGCTGGCTGGGGTGGAGCTTTCATGACGGACACTTGTGTCCGTGCCTTGTCCGCCATCGACTTTGAAGACGACTGGATCGTGGACTCCGGGTGTGGTCATCACCTCACCGGAGACAAGTCGAAGTTCTCCTCGCTGCAAATTTACTCAGGTAACGAAGCTATTATTACTGCTGATAATACTGTTTATGCAGTAGAGAAGGAGGAGGTTGTGTCCTTGGGTAGTGATAAGGGGCCACTCACGTTAAGGAGTGTGTATCATATACCGGGCATGAAGTAGAACCTCTTCTCTGTGACCAATGCGGTAGACGCAGGTTATCACATTCTGTTTGGACCAACAAAAGTGAAGTTTATTCGCAACGTATCAGCGGTGGAGCCTGATGTTGCTTACGTTGGGAGGAGAGTAAAGAACTTGTTTGTTCTTGCAACAAACTCTTATGTTGATCGGATGAGGGCAAACGATAGCGCTGCTATTTGACATGAGAGGCTGAGACATGTAGGAATGGATAAGCTGAAAGCTATGACAAACAAGAGACTTGTGAAATGCTTGCCTAAGCTTTCATCCTTTGACGACGGTCACGTTTGCGCAGAGTGTCAATACGGTAAGACTCATCGCCTTCCGTTTGATAAGTCACAAACGAGGAGCAAGAGATCATTGGAGTGTATCCATGGTGACTTGATGAGGCCAACTGCTACTGCTAGTTTTGGAGGCAGGAGATACATGCTTGTTTTGATTGATGATTACTCAAGATATACTTGGGTATATTTCTTGAAGGAGAAGTCAGAAGCTTTCCATTTGTTTGTGGAGTTCAAGGAGCTGGTGGAGGGCCGGCTTGACCTGCGGATCAAGAAGTTTAGATCAGACAACGGTGGTGAGTTTGTCTCCTCCAAATTTTCTAACTTCTGCAGGACGCACGAGATCCAGAGAGAGCTTACTTGTGTTCATAATTCACAACAAAATGGAGTAGCGGAGCGGAAGATCCGTCATTTGATGGAAACCTGCAAGTGCTGGTTTCATGCAAAAGACATTTCTAAGTCTTTCTGGGTAGAGGGAATGTCTTGCGCTTCTTATGTCATCAATCAGATGTCTCTTAGTGCAATTAACATGAAATATCCCTTCGAGATGTTGCTGAAGGAGAAGCCAAGCGTGCAACACCTTCGGGTGTTTGGATCAACTTGCTATGTGCATGTCCCGGATGCTTCAAGGACAAAGCTTGATGCAAAGACAAGGAAGCTTGTCTTTGTAGGCTATGATGAGCGGAAGAAGGGATGGAAGTGCATGGATCCTGCGACGAAGAAGTTTGTTGTATCAAGAGACATGATCTTTGATGAACTGACGTCGTATGAAGGAGGCTCGGTTGAACTATCAGAGAGTAAGATTGATGAAGAGCAGAAGGTGACTGCTGAAGTTCTTCAAGAGGAGCCTGCTGTATCACCAGCAGCTCCTGTTGCTTCAAGCTCTAGGGAAGAGGCCTCTGATTCAGGAAACAGGGGGATCATTACTCAAAGTTTGCTCGGGAATGGAGCGGAGCCTGAAAAAGCGACAGAGGTGGTGATCAAGGAGCAAACCCTTCGGAGATCAAATAGGACTATCAAGCCACCAGCTCGATACTGTGAAAGGAATGCAGTGAGCTTTGTCTCCTGTTTCTTTGCTGGCCCTCTGGATGAGCGAGAGCCTGCAAACTTCAATGAAGCCACTGGTGTCAAGGAGTGGGAAGATGCCATGAAAGAGTAGATGACTGCTCTTAAGAAGAATGAAACCTGCGACCTTATGCCCAGGGTTGATGACATTACCCCAGTGACTTGCAAGTGGGTGTACATGTTGAAGAAGAAGGCTGATGGAAGCATCAAAAGATACAAGGCTCGTCTTATTGCTCGAGGATTCTCACAACAGTATGAAGAGGATTATGAGGAGACGTTTAGTCCAGTTGCAAAGATGACTTCTGTTCGGGTGGTGATCGCTTTGGCTGCTTGCCAAGGATGAAGGTTGTGACAGCTTGACGTAAAGAACACTTTTTTTTACGGGGAAATTGATAATGACATCTTCATGGATCAGCCGCTTGGATTTGTCTCTGAAGTTCATCCGGACTATGTCTGCAAACTCAGGAAGGCTCTCTACGGGTTGAAACAGGCTCCAAGAGCTTGGTATAAGAAGATAGCAGAATACTTTCAATTCTGCGGATATCTTGCAACTCAGATTCAAGCTTGTTCATCAAGAAGAAGGGGGAGCTTCGAGTCTTGGTCATGCTGTATGTTGATGACATGATCATCGCAGAGAATTCAGAGGAGGAGGTAGCTAGGCTCAGGGCTGAGCTAGATATTCGCTTCGAGATGAAAGACTTAGGAGAGCTTCATCACTTTCTTGGTCTCGAAGTGGAGAGGAAGGGGAGCGGGATACTCATTTGCCAGAAAGGATATGCGGATCGTATTGTGAATTGATTCAACATGAAAGAAGGGAAGAGTTTCGCCACTGCTCTGGATCATGGGCTGAAGCTTCGACGTGATAAAGGAAGGATTCTTCCTGATCCCTTGGTGTTCAGAGCTCTAGTGGGGAGCTTGATCTACCTAACGATTACAAGCCCAGATATTGCTTACGCTGTTGGCCGAGTAAGTCGGTTTATGGCAGAGCCAAGGAAGTCTCATCTGGTGACGACTAAGAATATCCTGAAGTATGTCAAGTCTACTTCTGATATGGGTCTCCTTTATAGGAGGGACACAGACTTTTCTTTGTTAGGATACACGGATGCTGATTATGGTGGTGACTCGGATGATCGAAGATCAACATCGGGTTATGTTTTCACTTGTGGATCAGCTAGCATCTCGTTGTGTAGCAAGAAGCAGGACTCGGTGTCCGTCTCGACTACAGAAGCAGAGTACAAGGCTTCGACTTTGACTGCTCGAGAAGCAATTTGGCTAAGGAGGCTAGTTGAGGACATCCATGAGGAAGTGCAAGACCCAACTCTGCTCCGAGGTGACAATGAAAGTGCTCTCAAACTAGTGAACAATCCAGTTTGTCATGCAAGGACAAAGCATATAGAGATCGAGCACCACTTCATAAGGGAGAAGGTGTTGGAGGGATCTCTTATGGTCGGGCATGTTCGGAGTGAAGACAACCTTGCTGACATCGTCACGAAGCCGCTGTCAAATGAGCCATTTCAACGACTACGGGGGTTACTAGGCTTGATCACCACTTCTCACTTCAAGGAGGAGTGTTGAAATTTGTGAAGTGAAAGTGGGTGATTCGGCAGTCCGGGCGGCCTGGGCGGACTGTCCATGCAGGCTGGCGGTCTGGTGGAGGCAACCTGATGTGGTTCTGGAGGTAGCCGGGCGGACTTGGATTGGAGTCCGCCTGCCTCTGCGGTCTGGCTTATCGCCAGTTTGGATTGCGGGATTGAAGTTATTCCGCGGACTGCGCAAACTGGTTTCGAGTCCGACAATTAGTTGCTGGCTTGGGACCTGTGCGAGTTGGAGCTTGTGAGTTCTGCCTTGCTCTGGTGGAGCATTGGCGATCTTCCAAGGAGCTGGCGGACTGGGGCCTTGTCCGCCGAGCTCGCGCCGGACTCTTGGTGGTTGCTGGACTTGGTCACACTCTGTGACAAGTTCAGGGTGTCCGCAGTGTCTGCAGAGTCTGCTGTTGACCGGACGGTCTGCCTGTTGGTCGTGGACTTGTGCGGCGGGCTGATGCAGTGTTCGCAGAGTCCGCTGTTGACCGGGCGGTCTGCCTGTTGGTCGTGGACTCATGTGGCAGAATGAGGCGTTGTTCTCGAATTTTGCGGACTGTCGCCATGTCCGCATATGGCGTGCGAACTGATGCAGTATGGGCTGTGGCTGTGTCCGTGTGCTTTGCGATTTGGCGAACTGGTACTGTGCTCGCGAGCTGTGCGGGCTGTTGCCTTGTCCGATGGCGGACTGGTACTGGCCCGCCTTCTTTCCGAAGCCGCAGACAACAGAAAATCTAAGCTGGCTATCTTTTTGTCCTCTATCATTTATTACACATGGAAAGCTAGGAACTGCTTTGTCCATGGTGAACCATATTTGCAACCATCCGCCATCGCCATCAACGCCTTGCACGACGCCGATATAGGGAGCTGGAACGTCCATTGTAACCAACAAATTTATTGGACCTCCCCGCCCTTTGGCTGGCTGAAGGTGAACTTTGACGGGTCGGTTCAAGCAAACTCCAGGGCTGGCTTGGGATGTGTGGTGCGTGACCATCTTGGGATTCCCCTTGCCGCCAAGGGCATCAAGACCTTCAGCCGCTCAATCAATATGACAGAGCTCAAAAGTGCTTGCATGGGGTTGGACCTTGTTCAACGTTTTATGCATGATACTGTTGGCATCATCATGGAGGGCGATTTTTCAGAGGTTTGCATGGTGCTGAACCGCATTCTTGCGGGTGCAGCTATTGGAGACACTGAAGCTTCTCTATCAAAGATGTTCTTGGACGTTCTGAGGGTGGTCATCTCTCTTGTGGACCGGGAAGCTAACAAAGCCGCTGACTTTGTCGCGAAGAACGCTGCAGATTATGATTTTGATTGGGAAAGGGGTATGCCCCAATCCCAAGAGTTTCTATCTATTATCCAGCATGATATTGCTCTGTAGTTCGTATTTTTATTTTAATATATAATAAACCCATGCCCCCCTTCAAGGACTGACACGGTGAATGGGTTGTTGCTGTGTCCGCGTGCTGCATGTGTGCGGATTGGCACGGTGTCCGCCTGGTGGTGAACATCTTGTCTTGGCTCCTGGCGAGTTGGTTGTAGTCCGGCTAAGTTCTTGCGGACTCGGCGGACTGGGCTTTGCTAGTTGCGAGCTGGGGTGGTGACTCTATTCATTAGGGCGGTGACCACACTCCTCACCCCGCCTATAAATAGACCCCCCGACACGTCTACAGTAACTGGGGGAACAGTAAGTTGAGAGTTGGTTAAGTGCTGCTGCCTCGGTTTTTTTGTCCGCGCGGTTTGATCAGAGTTAACTGATTGCTGTTTGCAGGTTGCACGACAAGCACTGTGGAGCCCGGAGTTTGGCTTTGACTTCGGTCAGGTTCAGTGAAGTTTGCGGTTACAATCGACGGTCTCAGCAAGTCGTTTTTGCGGCTTGTCAGTTTTCTCTGCTTCAGCTTTTCCAAGTTCAATAACCTGTCCGCCGGACTCGGCGGTTAGGCGGTCTGTTCTTCAGTTCGGCAGCAGCTTGCAGCAGTCAGCGAATAACGGTGTGTCCGCGCGACCTCGCGGTCTCGGCGGAATCCGTGTTCTACTCGTCTTCAAGCAGCAGTTCGGGTGGTCTCGACGACTTCGGCGGACTGGGCGGTCTTGGTGGTCTCCGATTCTGTCCGCCCGAATTGATATTTGTATCTTTTCTGTTTTCCTTGTGTACTGGCGAAATCATGTCTCGCCACGTATACCTCGCCCCGTAAAGAAGTTAATAAATATATGCTCTGTTTGTTCCTTTTACTTGCAATGGGTGTTTGAGCTTGTTTTCCCAGTTCCGCTTGATCAATGTGTGATCTTGATAGCTCTGAGAATATTAATTTGGCGTCAGACTATCTCGCTGATCATCTTGAGAAATTTCAACTGCAAAGAGATGGAAGTGGGGCTCTGTTTGTATGTGGGGGGGGGGATTGTTGGGATTTGGAGGAGGTGTGGATGGGCTCAATTTGAGTGGGGGGTGGGGGGTAAGGCTTTTTGGGATTTGGAGGAGGTGTGGATGGGCTCGGTTTAAGTGGGGGGGGGGTAAGTGGGGGGGGGGGAGGGGTGGATCGACTGTAGCAAGGGAGGGGGAATTAGGCTACACATGAGAGAGGAATGAGGTTCATAGGGTAGTGGGGAGTTATGGAGGTAGTGGGATAGTGGGGAAGGTGGTTATGGGGTAGTGGAGTGTTGGATGGCTAGAGGTGGTCGCTGCTGAGGCGGCCGGTGGTGGTGGTGACCGGAGATGGTTTCCCGGTGATCGTCCGAGGTGGGTGAGAGGGGATTTTAGAGGTCTTTGGGTCATTTTTGGGGTGTTTAGTAGGGATACGAAGAGGTAATGTGTAGGGTGGTGGTCAGTTATGTGGTGGGAGGTAAGGAGGGGTGGTTCCATGACAAGATGAAGGTAAGGCTGGTCGACCATGGGGTGGGAGGTGGAAAGGGATTGTTCCACGATAAGGGAAATGGTAAGGGGGGACTGGCCATGAGAGTAAGGGAGGGAGAAATAGTGGGAGACCAACTATGAAGCACGAATACTTTCCTAAGGGCCGTGTACCCATACCGAGTACGTTTCCGGTACCGGTACGTACCCGATACTCTTCAGATGTACCTACTATTCTAGTTTGAAGATAAGCTTGGATTTGATAAATCATTTTGCATTTTGTGATATGACTTTGTTTTTCTAAACCAAACAAAAAACTTCACATTTCCAAGTGGTCATAATGTTGTTGTAAAGCCGGAGCGAGTCTCTCAAGCTTTGTTGTAAAAATCCAAGTGTCGTCGATAAAAGTGCGATCCTGCCAACAAACCAAGTATCTGACTCTATCTGTTGTGGTTTTAGGTTTCATATCCTATACTCCTCTCTGGTCGCGATAAGGTGAGCATTGTTGATGAGTTCTTTTCTTCTATTGCTGGTGTAGAGAAAGGTCCAAACCTTGTATATATTTCTTGAATATCAAAAAACAAGTATGATTTTCAATCGGAGATAAGGGAGACGAAGAGGACTTGTATACAAGTCCTTGTTCAGGAGCAGTCTTCAAGTATCGAAGAATACGCTCGACTGCTTGAAGATGAGAGATACGTGATTCATGCATGAATCGACTGACAACTCTAACAACAAATGATATATCAGGTCTCGTAACTGTGAGATATATCAGTTTTCTCACAAGACGACGATAATACTCTGGATTCGGAAGGAGCAAATCAGAGTCTGAGGCATGAACATAAAGCTTGTGATTGATATCCATGAGAGTATCAGCAGGCTTGCATCCAGAATAACCCGCATCATGAAGTAAGTCAAGACAATACTTTCTCTGAGATAACATAAGCCCATCAGGTCTCTGAGCCACTTCGAGACCAAGAAAATATCGAAAGCTTCCCAGGTCCTTTGTTTGAAACACAGTTGCCAGATGCTGTTTGATCATCCGTATTCCTGGAAGACCGTCTCCTGTAATCAAAATATCATCCACATATACTAACAGAATCACCGTGTCTGTTGGACGATGACGAGTGAACAGAGAGAAGTCGGCCGAGTTTCGAGTGAACCCAACACCGCTAACAATCTTACTAAATTTATCAAACCACGCCCGAGGAGATTGTTTGAGACCATAAAGAGATTTCTTCAGACAACAGACAAGAGACTCCCCCGTGATCTCAAACCCGGGAGGTTGCTGCATATAAACTGTCTCTTGTAAATTGTCATTAAGAAAAACATTTTTGACATCCAGTTGGTGTAATGCCCAGTAGTGGTGAATAACGAGGGAGATCAACACACGAACAATATTGAGTTTAGCGACTGGAGAAAAAGTCTCATCATAATCCAGACCTTGTTGTTGAGTGAAACCGCGAGCTACTAGACGAGCTTTCAAACGGTGAACCGTCCCATTCGGACCCTGTTTGATGGCAAACACCCATTTACATCCCACACAAGATTGACCAGGAGGAAGCGGGAATAAATTCCATGTGTGATTTGCCCAAAGAGCAGATATTTCCTCGTCCATAGCCACCCGCCACCCGGGATGTTGGAGAGCCTCCTGCACAGAATTAGGGGTGGAAATAGATGATAAAGAAAGAGCACTTTGTCGGAGTTCCGGAGAGAGACGATGAAAAGAGACATAGTTTACCATCAGGTACGCAGTGGAACCTGTTGCCGGATCTGCAGGTGGCAAAACATCATTAGAAGAGGGCATCTCCCGTAGGGTTGTATACGAAGAAGGACGTCGAGTGTACATACGGATGATATGTGGTTTAGGTGGGATTGGTGTGAGAAGGAGAGGTGGAAGGTTTGAATGATCAGGGATAGTAGGCCGCAGAAGAGGTGACGAAAGTTGGGAATTAGCTGGTTGAGAGTAATATGGCTGATTTTCGAGAAAGGTGACATCAATAGAAGTAACAACCTTGCGATCCTTGGGAGAAAAACAAACGTAGCCCTTCTGAGTCCGAGAGTAACCCACAAACATATATTTAATGACACGTGGAGCAAATTTGTCAGTGGACGAGCCAAGATGATGATCAAAGGACACACAGCCAAACACGCGAGTGGTGACGAAGAAAGGAGGTTTGGAGAGAAAAAGAAGATTGAAGGGAACCGCAAAATTGAGAATATAGGAAGACATGCGGTTAATATGACTGCAGACGGTAGAAACCGCAAAATTCCAATACTGTTTGGGAACATTTATTTGAATCATAAGAGAGCGGGTGACCTCAAGCAGGTGACGATTCTTGCGTTCAACAATGTCATTTTGTTGGGGGAATATAAACACAGGAGGTTTGATGAATGATCCCAAACTCAGCACATAGGTGTGCAAAGACCATGGTTATCAGGATCGCGATCCGGATCGTAGGATCTTACAATCCTACGATCCAGATTTGGGAAATCGATCTGGATCTTACCTAGGATCTAAATCGGTACATCTACGACTGGGATCGCGATCCGGATCTTAGGATCTTTAGGATCGCGATCCTGACCCGATTCTACCGGTCTGGCCAAACGTAACTAGAAACATGTACAATCCTATCCCGACCCCATTCAACAGGACCAACGTCCCTAACCATTGTTTAACTTTATCTCAATCTCGCCTGCATACCCCATAACAGAATTATATCATGCTGTTTTACCATATCCCAAGTGTCGATTGCCGTCTGCAAACGAAGGCCAAGAACGGCTACTTTGGTCGCTTCCATTTCATATTTGTTTTTATTGTTAGTAAACATTGAGTGTCTTACCTAAAACTGAAATAGAACTTAGTATGATATTATCGTTTTGATTTAGTTATTCAAAAAAATTTAAAATAGTTATTCACATACTACTCAATTTTTTTTTGTTAATTGAGCATGTAATTTAATGATACAAATTCAATTTTATTTTTTAGTCTTAATTTATGAATGTTGTAGGATCTTGCGATTCTCGATCCGATCCTACGATCCGATCCGATCCAACCTCAAAACGATCCCACTCAGGATCTCGATCCTGACAACCTTGGCAAAGACATGACTAGTGTATTCACGGACATTATCGGTGCAGAAGGTTTTAATTGTAGTGGAAAACTAGTTGCGAGTTTCAATGAAAAAAGTACGGAATACACCAGATAATTCAGAGCGGTCACGAAGGAGATCCAACCAGGTCACCCGAGAGTAGTCATCTGCAAATGTGACAAAGTAACGATATCCAAAAAAACTAGCAATTTTGTAGGGTCCCCAAATATCAGAGTGTACTAGATCAAAGGGAGCAGGACTCCGAGTAGTATGCGGTGAGAACGTAGACCGATGATGTGTCCCATAGATACAAGACTCACACGTGAACTCTTGGAGGGACACTTCAGGGAGAGATTTTTTGAGTATGTTTAGAGGAGCGTGACCAAGACGTCGATGTCAATCAACAGAGGTAATAGAGGACAACACCGTTTGAGGGGAGGAGTCAAGGATATAGATACCATTCGACAAATGCCCTCTTCCGATGATAGTCTGCGTCTTGCGATCCTGCATAACACAAGTTAGAAGAAAAAATTACATCACAATCAAGATCAATAGTGAGACGACCAATAGAGAGATGGTTGAAAAAAGAGCCCGGAACATGAAGGGCAGAGCGAAGAGTGATGGAGGGAGTAAGGTGAATATCTGCCGCGCCAGAAACGAGAATGGTGTCCCCACTAGCAACAGTGAAACTTGGGATGCACAAAGTTCAAATATTGTGGTGGTTTCCGTGAGGTAATGTGGTGAGAGGCCCCAGAATCCAAAATCCAGGATGAGCTATGAGCAAGGCAGGAAGTACCACCATTAGAAATAGACACCACAGAGCCCGGAGGACAGCTGAACATCTTGCAAGGAACAGTCTGCAGCGGGCACAAGAAGCGACTATGAGACAGTCCACAGCAGTCACGGTGACAACGCACTAGCGGCAAGAAAGGCCACGACCAGCGCGGTAAGAAACAGTCTTCAGCGGTCACTATGACAACGCACCAGCGGCAAGAAAGGCCACGACCAGCGGATAAAAGAGAGCCCGCAGCGGATAGAAACAAACCGCGACGGTTCGAGTCAAACCGCACCAAGATCAAAAACGGCGAACAAGCACCAGACTGTGTGGTTAGAAGCAAACCACAACAAGATCGGTAGAAGCAGTCCGCGCGAACAGCCAAGACGAGCCGAGAAGCGTGAAGCGACAAGGCAAACGACAAGAGAAGAGCGGCAAGGCAAGAAAGAACTCCTTGCGACAAGAAGGAGACCGCGCCACAAGGAGAGAACTTGAGGCCAGAGACAGGTCGCAGCGGGAAAGAACTTCGTGCGACAAGAGCGATAAGATTCCTTGTGACAAGGAGACCGCGCAGCAAGGAAAGAGGCCACAACAATAAGACCGAGAAGAGGTTGTGCGATAAGAAGAGAAAGGTGGTCGCAGCGGATAGAGACAGGTCGCAACGGGTAGAACTTGAGGCCAGACGGTTAGATCTAACCGCGGGAAGAGGGGAAGCCACATCGGGTAGAGAGCAGCCCGTGGCGGTTAAGAAAATCTAACCGCACGGGAGTGGGGTCCACGTGCTAGAGAGATGAAGGCTATAAAAGAGCGTAGAAGAGAAAGAGGTGGATCCACAGGAGAGAAGGAGGCGATTAGAAAAGAAGGAAGCCACAAAACAGTACGGTTAAGTAGAAAAATAGGCCGCCCAGTTAACAGGAGGACTGGACGGTTAGGGAAAAACAGGTCGGAACATTTCCCTCTGATACCATGTAGAGAAAGGTCCAAACCTTGTATATACTTCTTTAATACCAAAAAACAAGTATGAGTACAAATATATAGGAGAGAGGAGAGTAAGATCTAGCTATACAAATAATGTGGGACTAAACACAGAATCCTACATGGGCCAAGTTAATGAGCCAATACATTATTTTTCCTAGTATTTTGTAACAGCTGGGAAGGACTCCATCTACTGTTTCTCTCTCACCTTATCATCAGTTTTGCATGTTCCAAACTTCACATGTAATTTACTCTCTATTAGCCATTTGACTAATTCCATGAACTGTTCTGTAACCTTTCATCCTTTCTCTTATGTGTCGCAGGACGAATATATAGACGGCGGGAAATCGGTGACCGAACCCTTCATGCCATGCAACACCCGACAGATTAAATTACAGATTAGATAATAAATTACGACATCCCATGCAAATAATTCAAGACAAGACAAAATAATTTATTTAAGTAATGCAAGCTTAAGCTTTTCTCCGCGTGGAGGGACAAAGCACGAGCGCGCGACGACTAATTTCTTCCTGCAGTTAGAGATTTATCAAAGAGCAAACAACATAAAAACTATAATCAAACGCAAGCACATAATATCCAATCCATGATAATGTTTGCAACCAAAATCCAATACAAAACACATACGAATGTTAGTGCTGCTGTAAATAACATAAACCTGAACGTTGAAGGGCTCAAAGAGGAGGTTCCGGTGGTTGGTGGACCGGATCGTGTAAGGGGAAGGCTGGTTGGGGGATTGAGAAGGCTGGATCGGAGAGGGAAGTGGCTGAATCTGGGCTGAAATGGCTGGATCTGGACAGATTTGGTGTTGGGTTGCTGTTTCGAGGAGGATCCACGGGATGTGGGGGTGATGACAACAAAGGGAAAGAGGCGGGGCAGCTGGATCTGGCTGGAAACGGACAAATCTGGACTGTTTTGGGGTTGAAAACAACCAAACAAGCTGTTTGGGGTGGTGGCAGTGAAAGGGGAGGGCTGCGGGCTGTGGGGAAAGCGGTGGCATGGCTGGAATAGGGAGGGGAGGGCCTGTTGGCCGGATCTGGGCAGAAAATAGCCTGCCGCGTGCTGTGGAGGGGCGGCGGCCAGGGGGCTGTGGCTGACGGTTTGAAGGAGGTGCGGATGGAGGTGGTTTCTGGACAGTGGTAGTGGCTGGACAAAGGGGAAAACAGATGGGGGGGTTCCTGTTTGCAGGGGCTGGACTGCAAAATTGGAAAGGTGGAGGGTGGGGGAGGAGGGAAAAAAACCATAAGATACAAGACTTACCCAAGGAGTCGTCACCTAGGGGTTCCACGGAGTCGGCATCGCGGAGAGAGAAGATAACTCTCCAAATTTCAGCAATGAGGAAGACGGCTGTCCTAGCAACGTATTTATAATAAACTGAAATTTGGGCACCTGGAATCAACGACTACGATTGGACGTTGGTATTAAGGCCAAAACTACATGAAATAAAACCCCAAAAATACAAAGCTTTATATGAAATTGATTCGCAACGCGAATCAGGACGCATCCACAGAGTCAGATCGTCGATCCGGGCACGCCATATATGGTAAGTCGCCAAATCAGCCCCGAATGCGCTCAAAATTCATCCTCCACTGCACGTCATCGTCTCTGCTCCACATCACTCTCCCCGGCTTGAAAGAATTCATCTCCCAATGAATAGTGATCGAAATTCTCTCGCTGTATGCCTGGTAAAGCTCGAAGAGGTCCACCAGAAGTCGTCCAAGTGTCATCACTGGAAAAGTGTCCTCGCCAATCAACTCCTCCAGACTGAAAGCTTCCATCTCCAATGAATGGAGACGGTCGTACTGAAGTCGAAGTCCCGGGGCGAGTCGATCAAGCTCCGCTGATAACATCCAAGTATCGTCGGTGAAGAGTCGTCCGCGCCAGCGAACCAGGTAGCAGCCTACAAGACTGTCTGTAGAGGGGGCAGACTCATGTGTAATGATCTCAGAGATAAGATCATCTCTCAACACACTAGTAGAAGGATTCAGTGGGATCCGAGGTGCCAATGGTGAAGCGATTGGGGACAGGATCCCGGGTAAGTGGGGGTCAGAAGTGGGCTAAGCACGGGGCAATGAATGCGGTGGCAAGAGCTCGGGTGTAGACTGAGTGGTGGGTGGTAAAAACGGTGGTAAAGGCTCAGGATGGCCGCCAAGGTGTGGGCCCGAATACTCGAGAGGTGCAAAGTATGACGTCAGGTCATCGACATTGTGCACTGCACGTCATCGACATCGTTGATCCGAACATGCCATATATGGTAAGTCGCCAAATCAGCCCTGAATGGGCTCAAAACTCGTCCTCCACTGCACGTCATCGTCTCTGCTCCACATCATTATGCTTTTTCAGGAACTAAAGATGGGGACGATGATTGACTCTAGTAGTCTGGTCAATGGTCGTATATGCTCGACTCCAGCCCAATGGCACCAACTTTGGCCCTTCACTCCAGCACATCTGATTTATATTCCTTGCATTGTCGCTTAGGCCATCCGTCTATTCCTGTTATAAAGTTATTGTTTCCTGTTATGCCTATTGTTGTTTTTAATTCCTTTGTGTGTGATGTCTGTACTCTTAACAAACTTTGCCATACTACATTTAATCATGTTTTATTGACAAGCTCTATTCTTTTTACTGTAATTCATTCTGATGTTTGAGGACCTTGTCATGTATCTTTCATTTCTGGTCGTGCTTGATTTGTCACTTTTATTGATTGTTTTTCTCGCGGTACATCGTTATATTTACTGCTAAAAATGATTTATTTATTACTTTCAAAATTTTTTATAACACGGTCTCCACTCAGTTTCATGCCAAAATTTGATTCTTCGCAGTGATAATGGTCATGAATATCTGGATTCACAGTTTGCTCAATATTTGGCCGATCATGACATTATCCATCAAACTACTTGTGCTTATTCCCCTGCTCAAAATGGTGTTACAGAGCGTAAGAATCGTCACATTTTGGAGGTGGCTCACTGTCTTTTGTCCACCATGCATCTTCCTAAATACTACCGGGGGGATGCTGTCCTTACTGCGACATATCTTATTAATCACATGCTCTCGCGTATTCTTGGGAATGCCACTCCCCTTGGCACTCTACGAGTACCTTCCTCAGCTCTCTCCTAAGGTGTTTGGATGTGTCTGCTTTGTTCACATCCATCACCCTCCCACCAAACTTGATCCATGCACACTAAGGTGTGTGTTTATTGATTACTCTCCTACTCAAAAGGGATACAAGTGTTTTCATCCTCCTACAAAGAAGGTTTTTATCACCTTGGATGTTTTGTTCCGTGAATCTAAGGCCTATCATCCTACACCGGGCGACTCCCCTTCTTTGTCCTCTTATTCTTTGACCCCTCCTTCTGTCCCTCTGCCCATTCCTCTACCTTATCCCTCACTTCAGGGGGAGCTTATACCGTTGGAAGTGAGTGATTTTCCTGTCCCTAATTCTATTCCTCCTACGCTCCTACCTTGCAGGTGTACACTCGGTGAAAAAAGAGTACCACCAACACACTTGACCTGACTGTGGGCCTCCAGAGCATCCCATTGCTCTCAAAAAAGATATTCGATCCTGTACTCAACATCCTCATTCCAATTATGTTTTTTACACCTCATTTTTTATTTCCCATAAGACCTTTGTGTTTTCCCTTACTTTCTGATATGAACGTGCAAGAAAGAAAGAGAGAGACTAGAGAGGAAGAAGAGACTAGGGTTAGGGTTGAGGAAAGGGAGGAAAGAAACCTGATATGTCTTCAATGAATCCTTCCCAAAGCAGCCCCGGGCTATAAATACCCGGGGAGAGGAGGGGGCCGGCCGGCCCCCCCAAGTGGGGCTGAACCGGAGTGGTTCAGCCCCCCTTCTGGCTGATTTAATGAGTGGGGGCTGAACCGGATGGTTCAGCCCCGTTGTCTTGCGCGCGCTCCTTGGTCCGCCGCGAGTATTTATGTCCCGAGAACCCAAGCGGGTGTGGGGGCATAACATTCCCCTCCCCATCAAGCACCAGCTTGTCCTCAAGGTGGAAGTCCGGAAACCGCTCGCGGAACTCCAACAAGTCGACCCATGAGTTGTGCCCAGCGTCCAACTGCCGCCATTTGACGAGTACCGCTGGTCGATATTCCGTGCCCGACTTCTTCCATTTGGTAAGCAAAATGGCCTCTGGTGACGACCGTAACTCACCCGTGCTGGCCGCCTCGGGGAGGAAAGGGTTGGCCCGAACGGAAGCCCCGAGCTTCTTCTTCAAAACAGAGGCATGGAATGTCGGGTGGATGCGGGACCCTGCTGGAAGAACCAAGGTGTAGGCCACTAGGCCCACCCGACGTAGAATGCGGAATGGCTCGTAGTAACGTGGGGCGAGTTTCTGATTCATCCTCCGAGAAACTGACAGCTGGCGGTAAGGTTGGAGCTTGAGGAAAACCTCCTCACCCACTGCGAACTCCCGCTCGGTACGGTGCTTGTCTGCTTGTGCCTTCATGCGGTCCTGAGCGACCCGCAGATTGTCCCGAAGTACGGCTAAAGTGCGATCCCGATCCTGAAGTGTCCGCTCCACGGCTGGGAGAGCGGCGCTGGAGGGCTCATAAGAACTCAAGGTAGGGGGAGGGCGGCCGTATACCACCTCGAAGGGGGTGACCTTGCTGGCTGTGTGGAAGGACGTGTTGTAACAGTACTCCGCCCAATGCAGCCACCGGGTCCACGTGCGTGGCTCGTCCATCACAAAACACCGTAAGTAGGTCTCCACCCCCCTGTTGAGGACCTCTGTCTGTCCGTCCGTCTGGGGATGGTGGGCTGTGCTCATACGTAGCGTAGTGCCCTGGAGCCGAAAGAGCTCCCTCCAGAAACTGCTGATAAAGACCGGATCCCTGTCGGAAATGATGGAACGTGGAAGGCCATGGAGGCGCACAATCTCCCGCGCAAATAACTCTGCAACTGTCTCCCCTGTGTATGGATGGCTCAATGGTAGGAAATGACCATACTTGGAAAGCTTGTCTACCACGGCCAGGATGACGGACTTGCCTTGGGACTTGGGCAACCCGTCAATGAAATCCATGGAAATGGTGTCCCACACCTGGTGCGGGATCTCGAGCGGCGTAAGAAGCCCAGCCGGTGATGTGGTCTCGTACTTCTGCCTCTGGCAAATCTCACACTCCCGTACAAATTGCTGGACATCGCGGCGCATCCCCTTCCAGAAGACATTTGCTCGGAGCCCCTGAAGTGTCCGGATAATCCCTGCGTGACCGCCTGTGGGTGAAGCGTGAAACTCCTGCATCATCGCCGTCCGCCATGGCGACGCGGAGGGAATGACTACTCTGCCCTGAAAGTACAGCCGCTGGCCCTGAAGATGGTAGCCCGGCTCCGTAGCGTGACCCTGCTGTAGTGCCTCTACAATGGTGCGTAGCTCGGGGTCCTGGTGTACCGCTGCCTGTATCTCGTCCAAGGTGGTGATCACTGGCCCCAACACATGAGAGAGGGAGCTCTCAGGTAGGCGGGAGAGTGCGTCGGCGACCACATTCTCTCTGCCCTGCTTGTACACAATCTCGTAATCATACTCCATCAACTTGGTCAACCATTTCTGCTGCAGTGGAGACGCCAAGCACTGCTCCAGGAAGTGCTTCAAACTTTGGTGATCCGTACGGACCTGGAAGAGCTGTCCCAGAAGATAGGGTCGCCACATCTCGACCGCATGTATAATTGCCAACACCTCCTTCTCGTACGTTGAAAGCCCCAGCGTCCGTGGGGCCAAGGCCTTGCTGAAGTAAGCGATCGGGCGGCCCTCCTGCATCAGGACTGCCCCAAGGCCGACGCCCGAAGCATCAGTCTCCACCACAAATCCCTTGGTAAAATCCGGCAGCGCCAACACCGGTGTAGTGGTCATGGCCTGCTTTAAAGCCCGGAAGGCCTCGTCTGCCTCGATGCTCCACTGGAACGCATCCTTCTGCAACAGTTGTGTCAGAGGTCGAGCAATCTTGCCGTAGTCCTTCACAAAACGGCAGTAATACCCCGTCAGCCTGAGGAAGCCACGCAAGGCTCGCACCGTCGTGGGCTGGGGCTAGGACACCATACTCGCAATCTTCTGTGGGTCTGCCTGGACCCCCCGGGCGGACACAAGGTGCCCCAGATACTCGACCTGACTCTGTCCGAAAGAACACTTGGACTTTTTGGCGAATAGTCGGTGCTCCCGCAGTACGGTGAGGACATGTCGCACGTGCGCCAAATGGTCGTCCCAAGCCCTGCTATAGATTAGTATATCATCAAAAAATACCAGGACATACCGGCGAAGTAGTGGTCGAAAGATCTCGTTCATCACAGCCTGAAAGGTGGAAGGAGCGTTGGCCAACCCGAACGACATCACCAAGAACTCGTAGTGACCGTCGTGGGTGCGGAACGCTGTTTTGTGGACATCCTCTTCCTTCATCCGAATTTGATGATAATCGGACCGGAGGTCCAGTTTGGTGAACAGACTCGCTCCATGCAGCTCATCCAGCAACTCCTCAATCATAGGAATGGGAAACTTGTCCTTGATGGTGGAGCTATTCAGCCCCCGGTAATCGACGCAGAATCGCCAGGAGCCATCCTTCTTCTTGACCAAGATGATCGGAGAAGAGAACGCGCTGGTGCTGGGCCGAATAATGCCTGTCGCTAGCATCTCCCGTACGCTGCGCTCGATCTCCGCCTTTTGAACATACGGGTAGCGGTAAGGACAAATATTGGTAGGGCCTGTCTCTGTCTTCAGCTGTATCTGGTGATCCCAGAAACGCGAGGGAGGCAGAGTGTGCGGCTCCTGAAAGACGTCCTCAAACTGAGCTAAAAGCAGCTGTATCGGGTCCGACGCTACCTGCGTGTCGGCCCCTCCTGCCGCCACCCCGAGTATCATGGCCATCATACTACCCTGCTCCTCCAGTCTCTGCAAGCTTCGTAGGGAGATCTCCTTGAGAGGGGCGGATCGGATACCGTGCAAACAGTAATCCGTCCCCTGCTGCGTGAACTCCAGTGTCATGCGATCCCAGTCCGTGGTCACCCGCCTCAGTTGGCGGAGCCACTGTACCCCAAGTACCATATCAGACCCTTTTATCGGAAGGAGGTAGACGTCGGTGCGGCACACATATCCTGTAAGATGTATCTCCACGCCCTTCAGTGCCCCTTCGCACCGCAGTTTGCTGCCATCCGCGACCATCACCTGGAACGCCGCGTTCCTGTCAACGGGGTGTTCTGTCTTCAGCACCACCTCAGGGTTGATGAAATTGTGGGTGCTCCCTCTATCAATGAGAATGGTGACCCTTTCCTTGCCAATCCTTCCCTTGATCCTCATAGTGGTGGGTGCCACACATCCCTCCATGGCCTGAATCGAAACGCCAAACTCAGCTAGATCCAACTCCTCCTCGGCTTCGAGGCTCGGGTAGTCCTCCTCCTCGTCCTCCTCCCGCAGCATGAAGACCTGCACCTTCTGGCATCGATGCCCCGGTGCGTATTTCTCGTCATAGTTAAAACATAATCCTTTCTCCTTCCTGGCCTGCAGTTCAGGCCAAGTAAGCCGCGTCACTGTCGGTCGGGCTGCCGGTGCCTGCTCCCTTCTGCCTGTTGCTGGGGCGGGCGGGACCCTTGGTGGGGCCCGACTTCTCTGACGGCTGAAGCGCTCCTCCTGTATGCGGGCCAGACTGATGGCATGACTTAGACTGCGCGGCATATACGCGTGGACCTCATCCCTCAAATGGTCCCGCAGGCCGGATATGAAACAACTGAGGAGCGTCTTCTCTTCCCAATTAACCCGATTTGCCAGCTTCTCGAAGTCCGCTCGATATTCCATCACTGTGCCCTTCTGACGGAGTTTCTGTAGCGTGACCTCCACATCCTCGTACTCCAACGGCCCGAAACGTGCCACGAACCCTTCCACAAAATTCGCCCATGTTGCGTATCCGTAGGCCCGTATGAACCACTGAGCCCACTGATATGCATCCTCTTCCAGATGGAAAGAGGCCAGCTGCACCCACTGATCATTCGGTATCTCTTGATAAGTGAAAAATAACTCCACCTTTTGCACCCATTCCCAGGCATCCCCGTCGCGGAACTTAGGGAAATTCATGCGAGTTCGCTTCGGGGGCATGTAGGGCCGTTGATGCATATCCCCATGTCTCCCGTTGAAATCCGGTCCGTGCTGTGGTCGGCCGAAAGGGTCATGGAAATTCGCTCCCCCTTGGCCGCCGCCCCATTGCTGTCCCCCGCCTTGAAATCCCTGTCGGCGTAGCTGCTCGAGCCATGTCTCGCCGTTCCCAAACCTCATCGGCCCTCCCACGTGCTGTGGCGTCGGTAGAAGGCCCGTTCTTCCTCCGAAATGGCCGTCAACAGCCCCCGGTGGTCTCAAGGGAGCTATTGTGGCCTCCCGGGTCCTCCAAGGGTCCCCTGCGGTCCCCTCCTGGGCGGCGGAAGGTCCGCCTGCCCCGCTCCAGGCCTGCACGCCCGGATGCGGCAGTTGCGGGCCGGTCCAGGTCGCTGGCTGGCGGAGGGAGTAGGCGCCCCCTGGGCGGCCACCGCCGGCCCCTTCGGGCGCTGTCGACCAGCCAGGGTGGCTGCCGATCCACGCGGGGGCCGATTCGGCGCCCGTTGGCTCCGTGCGGACCAGATCGGTCCCGATTCCGCCGGGACCGAAGAGCCCAGACCCCGCCGATCCTCCGTTGATATTTTGTGGCGCCTCGGTTTCAGAATCGCTGCCTTGAACCGCCTTGCCCTTCAACGATTGCATCAACAACGCCTTGATCTCCTCCATACGTCCATCCATGCGTTCCTCCATGTTTTTTGTGGACGTGTTCAAACGGCCTTCCATGACAGCCACCGAATCCGCCAACCCTACGTAGTTCTCCTCTAGGGTAGCCAATCGTGCGGTCTCCGCCTCCGAGCGTGTCACCATGGTCGCAGGAAGGAGGCTCTGATACCAAATGATATGAACGTGCAAGAAAGAAAGAGAGAGACTAGAGAGGAAGAAGAGACTAGGGTTAGGGTTGAGGAAAGGGAGGAAAGAAACCTGATATGTCTTCAATGAATCCTTCCCAAAGCAGCCCCGGGCTATAAATACCCGGGGAGAGGAGGGGGCCGGCCGGCCCCCCCAAGTGGGGCTGAACCGGAGTGGTTCAGCCCCCCTTCTGGCTGATTTAATGAGTGGGGGCTGAACCGGATGGTTCAGCCCCGTTGTCTTGCGCGCGCTCCTTGGTCCGCCGCGAGTATTTATGTCCCGAGAACCCAAGCGGGTGTGGGGGCATAACACTTTCCTATTCATGCCAACATCTTGGCAGAGTGCTCTGTAGATTCCCGTGTGGGGAGAGATGATGTTTGAGGAAATGACTGCTCTTGAAAAGAACAACAAATGAGATTTAGTGCATCTTCCCCTATGAAAAAAACCGGTTGGATGTAAATGTGTGTTCTCTGTCAAACAAAACTCTCAAGGTTTTGTTGAAAGGTGTAATGCAAGACTAGTGGCAAGTGGGTATACCCAAACCCTTTGGATTGACTATCAAAAAACATTTGCCCTGTAGCAAATATGAACACTATCAGAGTCCTTTTATCCCGTGCTGCCTGCAAAGGATGAGACCTTTGACAACCTGACGTTAAAAACGCTTTCCTCCCTGGGAATCTGGATGAGGAAGTTTACATGTCTCTCCCACCAGGCCTTATTCCTAAAAGTTTAGTGGGAAACGTTTGCAAGTTATAGAAAACCTTATATAGGCTGAAATAGTCTCCAAGAGCTTGGTTTGAGAGATTTCACAAAGCCATGTTGTCATTTGGGTGTCACCATGGCAATGCTGATCATACAATGTTCATCAAGCGTAGGATCGGTAAGCTCACAGCTCTCATTGTTTATTGATAATATTGTTATAACACACGACGATGTGAAAGAAATCAAGCTTCTAAAACAAAAATTGGCTTCCGAGTTCGAGGTCATGGATCTTGGTGCATTCAAATATTTTTTGGGCATTGAAGTGACAATGTCCATGCATGAGATTTTTATCTCACAGAGGAAGTATACTCTGGACCTGCTTGAGAAAACTGAGATGAGTGAATGTAGACCAGCTGATACCCCATTTGAAGCGAACCACAAATTGGGTCATGATGATGGAAAAGAGATTGAAAATATACCCTAATTTCAAAGGCTTGTAGGGAGGATGATCTACCTAGCTCATGCTCGTTCAGATATTTCTTATGTTGTAAGTGTTGTTAGCCAGTTTATGCGTGCTCCGAAGACTCGTCATGTAGATGCTGCCCACAGAATTCTCAGGTATCTCAAGTCCTCACCCGGGAGTGGGATTTTGTTTTCCCCAAATTCAGCTCTAAAAATTGAAGTCTACACCGATGCTGATTGGGCCGAGTCAATCAACGATTGACAATCTAACTTGGGGTATTGTTCTCTTGTTGGTGAGAATCTTGTTACTTGGAGTAAAAAACATGTGACAAGATTTAGTGTTGAAGTAGAGTTTCGGGCTATGACTCATGGTGTTTGTGAAGGTCTTTGGTTACGTTCTTTACTAAGTGACCCGAGTCTCTCTGAAGATGAGCCCATTCAGTTATACTGTGATAACAAGGATACTATCTGCATCGCCCACAACCCTATCCAGCATGATCGTACTAAACATATTGAAGTGGATCGTCATTTCATCAAAGAGAACATTGAAAAGGGGGTTGTATATACTACCTTTGTTCCCTCAGATAGACAACTTGCTAATATATTCACGAAAGGCCTGAGTGGAAGTAACTTTGGAAGAATTGCCGCCAAGTTGGGCATGATTAACATCTCACGTCCAACTTGAGGGGAAGTGTTACAATATGTGTTATTTGTGTTTTATTTACAATTTTTGTAATATCACATTTTATCCTGATCAACCTCCATATATAGAGGGGATTTGTGGTCTTTGCAAGTAACGAAGCCTACTTTCATTTCCCGCAACACCGCGTATTCTAAATTAAGCATGAACCTGAGAGCTCTGATACTAATCTTACGTAGGATGATCTTTGATGGGGCCCTTCTTGAAGTTTCTAAGTCAAACCGGCAAGACGCGAACAAAGTACGCATGTGCTCGACCAGACCGATCACGCGCTTCAAAGCCGCAAACCCCAGAAGCCCCCAAAGAAGAAGTCGAGCCTACACATGCGCACAGCAAGGCCGCGCAGGCGTGCCCGACCTGCACGTAAGCACATGCGGCCAGCGCCCGCGCGGCCCGCGTAGCCGCGCCCCGCACCGCCTGCCCCCGCGCCCCGCAACGCCGCGCCCCCGCGCCCCGCACGATCGCGCCCCCGCGGAGCCAGACCGAGCTGTCGCTGTGCAGCGCCCCCGCATGGCCGCGCGGCGTGCGATCGCGCGTTCGCGTGTCGCGCGATCGCTCCCTTCACGTGCGATGCGTTCATGCGTGCATGCGCGGACGGCGGTCGCCGCCGCTGCCGGCGACCCCCGCCGTCTCCGGCCGTCTCCTCCATCGCCGGTTGCAGCCGCCTCCAGGCACCTTGCCCGGGCCGCCCGAACTGCCCGAGGGGCACTCTTGTCATTTCGGTAAAAATGGTGATCCAGGTGATCAAAACGGAGCAACGCCATTCGACAACACAAATCACTCCCCGACGCAATTGCCGCTATCAGAAAACTATTAATAGATCCCCAAACCTTCATTTGAAGGGAAGCAACTCCAGAGGCAAAAGAGAGCTTTAAGGTTTTCCGGCGAGATTGTGGACTTAGGACGATTCTCCGCTCAGGAATTCTCTCCGCTCTCCTCCTTGTGCTAAGGCTCCAACACGCTACAAGTCACGTCAACCGTCTCCGTTAGAGCGCTCCCATCAAGGTTCCGCATCAACGAGAGCGTTCCCTCCAGAAGCTTCATGGATTTAGAGAATTTTCTAACCGGAACGCTCCCACGTAGGTTCCGCGAGCTCGACAACATGCCAATGCCGGAGCGCTTCCATCGAGGCTCCGAGGACTTGGCTGTTTTTCCTCATTTTCTGCACTTGTAACGGAGTAGCGACCTGTCACCTTTCGAGATCAAATCAAACTCTGTAAAACCCCAATAATCTAGTGGATTTTGGCTCGTCACGGTTCCAGCTACGTGGTTTTTTACCCTTACCAGGTTGTCCACGTAAAAATACCTCTTGTCATTTGTTGCGATTCATTTTGATTGTTTGCGCGCCCGGTACAATTTCGACCTGTCGCACTCGCGCAAGTGATCCCGCTCGTACGGTACTAATCTGGTCACTCTTATCCCCAGAGGAGCAAGGGGAGTACATGAACTTCTTGCACGCCAACCAGGATGTGTTCGCATGGAGCCTTGAGGACATGCCATTGGTGGACCCTCAAGTCATCACCCGCTCGCTAAACATCGATCCGACATGCATACTGGTCGTCCAGAAGAAGTGCAACTTCGCGCTTGAAAGGCTCCACGCCATCGAAGAAGAAATAGATAAGCTTTTGGCTGTGCAGTTCATCCGGGAAGCAGCATACCCCACTTGGCTCGCTAACGTGGTCATGGTAAGGAAGGCCTCAGGGAAGTGAAGGATGTGTGTCGACTACAACAATCTCAACGAAGCCTGTCTGAAGGACAACTTCCCGCTCCCCCTCATCGATCAGCTCGTAGACTCAACAGCTAGGCACGAACTCCTCTGCTTCTTGGACGCCTACTCAGGGTACAATCAGATCCGTATGAACCCGACGGAAGAAGAGCACCCCGCCTTTCGCACAGATAAAAGGTGTATTGTTACAAAGTAATGCTGTTCGAGCTAAAGAACGCTGGGGCTACTTACCAGGGGTTGATGAACCACGTGCTCAAAAGTCTCATCGGACAATCCATGGAGGTCTACGTCGACGACATGCTTGTCAAGAGCATCCGGCGGGGTCATCACATAAAAGACCTTGACAAGTGTTTCCAACTCCTCCGTCGTTTCCAACTGCGCCTGAATCCTACCAAATGTGTGTTCGGAGTTACCGCAAAAAAGTTCTCAGGCTTCATGGTAACACAACGAGGAATGGAAGAAATCCCCGAAAAGAAAGCCATTGGAAGACATGCCCCCCACGTAGCATCAAGGAAGTCCGGCGTCTCAACGAGAGAATAGCTGCACTCTCTCGCTTCCTGGCCCGGACAGGGGACAAGTACCTCCCTTTCTTTAAAGCGATTCGTGAGGCACATCATGCCAGTTTCCAATGGACGGATGAGTGTCAGACTGCCTTATTACACCTCAAGCAGTACTTGACCACTCCCCCACTACTCTCCAAGCCCACCGAAGGGGAAACCCTCTTTTTGTACTTAGCAGTCTCACCGCATGCGCTCAGTTAGGTCCTGGTTAAGGACGAAGGGGGGATCCAGCGCCCGATCTATTATCTCAGCAAGGTCTTGTCAGATACCGATAGCAGGAATCCCGTGATGGACAAGACCGCCTTAGCCCTAGTATTCTCTGCTAAAAAGCTTCGACCCTATTTTCAAGCCCACACCATCAAAGTGCTCCCGCAGCTACCGCTTCGAGCAATCTTGCAAAAGCCCGAGGTATCAGGGAGGCTAGTTAAATGGGCAATAAAGCTGGGAGAATTCGACATCCAGTTCCTACCTAGGCCCGTCATCAAGTCCCAAGTCCTTGCGGACTTCATAGTAGAGTGCACACTCCCGCAAGGAGTGCCCAGCTCTGACGACCCGGCTCCAATGCAGTGGACCTTGCATGTCGACGGGGTCTCCGGCGCCGCGGGTGTAGGTGCAAGCTTGCTGTTGACTGTTCCTGAGGGAGCCACTCTTGAGTATGGGCTCCGACTGAAATTCCCCGCCACCAACAACGTCGCGGAATATGAAGCCTTGATCGTCGGCCTCCTCCTTGCTATCGATTGTGGGGTGGAAAGCCTGACCATCAACATCGACTCTCAGTTGGTGGTCGCGCAGGTCGAGGGGGACTACGAGGCAAAAAATGAACAACTCGCACAATACGTCCAGCTGGCCAGGGCCTTCCTCGGGAAAATCAAGTCTCATTAGATCCTCCACATCCCTCGAGAACAGAACACCGGGGTAGATGTGTTTTCCAAACTCGCCAACTCTACCACAGGGTACCAAACTCGGTGCCGCCAAATCAATAACTTGGTCGTTCCCAGTATCTCGGGCCCCATGGAGATCGTCGCCATCACAGAAGGGGAGCCCTTCTGGATGGACCCCATCATCACCTACCTCGAAAGCGGGCAACTACCGGCGGACCCTATAGAGGCCAGGCGCCTCCGAATTCACGTAGTCTCATTCTCCCTCATCAATAACGAGCTCTACAAACATTCGTTCTCCGGTCCGTACCTGAAGTGGTTACACCCAGCCGAGGCTGACTACGCTTTGCGGGAGATACACAGAGGCATATGTGGCGAGTATCTGGGAGGAAAGGCTTTGACCTTAAAAATCCTACGAGAAGGGTTCTACTGACCCATAATGAAAAAGATGCCTTGGACTTCACTCGGAGATGCGAGAGCTATCAGTTCCACTCCACGGTCCCGCATTAGCTCCCCGTCGGTCTTTCCCCACTCCGGAGCGCATGACCTTTTGCTCAGCGGGGAATCGATCTACTCGGCCCCTTTACGCCAGCCTCCGGGCAAAGGAAGTTCATCATCCTGACCGCCGACTACTTCACTAAATGGGTCGAAGTAGAGCCACCGGCCAAGATTATCGAGGAGAATGCCATACGATTAGTCTGGAAGAACATCATATGTCGCTTCGGCATCCCTGCCACTATCATCGCTGACAATGAGACGCAGTTTACCGGAAAGGCCTTCACCAAAATGTGCGAGAACCTGAAGATAGAACTTTGCCATACGACTGTGACGCATTCTCAGGCTAACGGGCAAACTGAAGTCACCAACCACACCATCCTAAAAGACCTGAAGACCCACCTTCAAGAGGCCGGGGGGGGGGGGGGGGCAGTGGGTGGATGCCCTCCCCAATGTCTTGTGGGCTTACAGGACGACGACAAGAACGCCCACCGGAGAAACACCCTTCAATCTCTGCTACGGATTAGTAACAGTCATACCCGTGGACATCGGAGCCCCAAGCCCCCGCGTCCAAGCTTTCGACCCGACGAAGAACGAAGCCCTCCTGAGGAGGAACCTGGATTTGGTCCAAAAATTGAGGGATGAAGCAACACAAAGGATCGCCGCGTACCAGGGTCGTATGACACACTTTTACGACAGGAGGGTAAAGCCAAGACCCATCAATATCGGGGACCCTGTCCTCTGAAACCTCGAAGCAGCAGGAAAGAGACCGCAAAAGAACAAGCTCTCTCTGACTTGGGAAGGGCCCTTCGTCGTAACGATAGTGGTAAAGCCTGAGACTTACAAGTTGAGAACTCCAGACGGGAAAACAGCCCCCCGGACTTAGAGCGCGCAAAACCTGCGCCTCTTCTACCAATAACCCATAACAGGGCACGCGGCCAAGGATCCCCGCCGTTGTATCTTTTTCAACATCAATGCAATCAATCTTGGTCTGATCCAGCAGCGAAGCTCAGGCGAGACTGGCGAAAGCCTTTCAACACCTACCAGTAGAGACTGGCGAAAGCCTTTCTGCACCTCAGGTGAGATCGGCGAAAACCCTTCTGCACCTTAGGCGAGACAGACAAAGGTCTGTCTACACCTCTCAGGCGAGGTAGACAAAGGTCCATCTGCACCTTAATTCGGACGAACCCCGATTCTCCTGAGCCGCGAACGAAAAAAAGTTTTTCGCCACCTCCACCTGGACGGACCCCGGTCCTCCTGAGGCGCGACGGACAAAGGTTCCTCGCCACCATCACTCAGAAGAACCCCGGTTCTCCTGTGGCGCGAGCGAACAAAGGTTTTTCTCCACCTCCACCTGGACGGACCCCGGTCATCCTGAGACCCTAACAAACAAAGGTTCTTCGCCACCTCCACCCGGGCAGACCCCGGTCCTCTTGAGGCGCAGACGAACAAAGGTTCTTCGCCACCTCTACCCGGGCGGACCCCTGTCCTTCTGAGGCGCGAACGAATAAAGGTTCTTCGCCACCTCTACTCAGACGAACCCCGGTTCTCCTGAGGCGTGAACAAACAAAGGATTTTCGCCACCTCCACCCGGATGGACCCCGGTTCTCCTGAGGCGCGAACGAATAAAGGTTCTTCGCCACCTCCACCCGGACGGACCCCGGTCCTCCTAAGGCATGAACGAACTAAGGTTCTTTGCCACCTTCACTTGTACGAACCCGGTTCTCCCAAAACGAGATCGAACGAAGGTTCATCACCATTACCCTACGGGCGGATTTCGTTCCTCAGACAAAAGTGGGCAAGGATTCCTCACCAGGGACTCTCAAAGCGCGCGCGGGCCAAGGTCCATCGCTGCCTCCTTATGCAAACGGACCTCCAAGTCCATTTGCACCACCTAGGCAAGGGGGCAAGATTCCTCCCCCGTCGCACACAAGCAACAAACTCTCGTCACTAACGCTCGACAACAATCGCCAGCAACGACACGCGAGGGACGTAAGCGCGCCAAATACTCTAAGGCCCGCGAGACTCCCTGCGCTCGGCAGGTGCATAAACTCGCACCATTGCGTACAAAAGGGAATGTGAAGAGCGACGCACCTCCACACCAGCACAACACGCAAGGTGCAAAACAAAGGGGCTTTTCTGCGACGTGCTGCAGGCACCGCGCACGAACAGTCAACTGCGGGAGTCACCACCCAGGCATCTCCCGCGGAGCCTTCAGCCCGCATAGCTGACATCAGTGGCTCCAAGGCGTGATCGCTCACATCAAGGCCCAACCAAGGGTGTATTTCACCTTGCAAACAAAAGTGACATACGGAAATGATCTCGAGTCCATAGCCCCAAGGCAGAATGATCGAGCTTGAAAATTTTCATGCTCATCGCTTCATAGATTATGACTCGTGAAAATTTGAGGGCATTTGATGGGGTCCCCTTGAAGTTTCTAAGTCAAACCGGCAAGACGCGGACCAAGTACGCATGAGCTTGACCGGACCGGTCACGCGCATCAAAGCCGCAAGCCCCAGAAGCTCCCAAAGAAGAGCTGAACCCACGCACGCGCACGGCAGGACCGCGCAGGCGCGTTCGGCTTGCGCGCAGGGACACGCTGCCAGCGCGCGTGCGACCGCGCCCCGCTCGGCTTGCGTGCGACCGGCCCGCGCGCGGTCGGACTGCGCGGCCGCTGTGTCGCGCCCTTGCGCGGCCTCACTCCCCGCGGCTGCAGGGCCGCGCCCCCACGCGGCCGCACTCCCCGCGGTCCCTCCCCGTGCACACGCGTGGGTGCTAGCGGCGGTCGCTGCCGCCGCCGCCGGCGACCCCCGCCGTCTCCGTCCGCTTCCTCCACCGCCGGCCACCTCCGGCCGCCGCCGCCTCCAGGCACCTTGCCCGGTTCGTCCTAACTGCCCGGGGGGCACTCTCGTCATTTCAACAAAAATGGTGATCCTGGTAATCGAAACGGAGCAACGCCATTCGCCAGCACAAATCACCCCCCGACGCAATTACCGCCATGGCCCTCCAGAAAATTATAAATAGGCCTCAGACCTTCATTTGAAGAGATGCAACTCTAAGGGTAAGAGAGTTCTGAGGTTTTCATGAGACCTTATTCTCATACAACAATATTTAATTTTCTTTGTGAATAGTCCTACTTTCCTACCTACACACATGACCTTTGTTTTTACATCGGAAAAAGTAAAAGATATGAATTTGAACAGCTGCAATAGTCATTTCCAAGATAATGCTTTGTATGCTACGGAGCTGAGCACTGGGTTACCTTTGACTTATCTAATAGTATTTGCTTGTCTTTTCAGGATTTTAACTTGCGAGGATTCTTATGCTATTGATACAAAGTCAGGTACTGCTATGGAGTATGCTTCATATGAAGAATTTGTCAGTCATCCTTGGGGATCTAACATTCAAAGTGGAAATAATCCCAGCTGTTCCATTATAGTTGCAGTATCCAACATGATAAGAATCTCATACTTACTTGGAGAAGGGTATGTTGGCTCAAAAACTCATTCTTTCTTGTACATAGACCCTCTTCCACAGCAGCAAAAAAATATGCTTTTGATATAAACCTCTGTATGGGCATATAGTTTTCTCAAGTTTTTCTTGGGTCATTACCCTCCTTTTGGGGGCATATTTTTAATAGCCTTTTCATGACTTGGTGGCTACTTTGAAGTGATGATTCAATTCTATACTCTAGGTTAGTCCAATAAGCTTGATCTTGAAGCTTCATCTTAGCAAATCCAACACGACACTCGTCAGATATCTTATACTAGTCAAAAGGTTCTTTCATGCCTAATAACCAATCCTTAAGTGTCTGAGTCCAATTGGACATTAAAGGATGACATGTCTAGTCTAAATCTACATGTGATATCATCCTCAAGATAATTCTGTACATGAGATCCATAATACTTATTGTAGTAATGGCCTCTAGCAGAATTAAATCTTGTTGAAGAGTGTTCAACAAGATTTTTGTAAACGGGACATATTCAGTGGATAAATTTATACCCGTCCACACTTGCAATAAAAATTGTGTTTTTTGTAAACAGTGTTTATAGGAAAAATTCAGTGGATAAATTTAGTACAAGAGCTATAACACACACACAAATGTTTATACCTTTAAAGAGTAGATGTCGGTAGGATGGAGCAACCCAACGTGCGCGGTTTTTGACCTTCACCATTTTTGGATTAAGGTTTAAGCAATAACTCCATTTTGGTTAGTCAAAATTGGATAAAATGAAGGTTTATGTTACGAATATTCGTGGCGGACGTGGAGCGGACCGATGAGGATGAACCAGGCGAGTTGACCGGCGAGGACGACCCAGGCAGGGTCGGCGTGGAGAATATTTAATACTAAATATGTTGCAATGTTTGGTTGACGCACTTTTAGTAATTTCTGTTATTTCCGTTATTTCCTATTTCCGTCTTTCCTTATTGTATTCGGCCCTCATTACTATAAGAGGGCATGCGGACCTTGTATTTTTCTATCTCGGATAAATGTGTTTTTTCCTCCTTCTCCTTCTAACCCTAATTCCCCTATCTCTCTCTCCCCCTCTCTTTCTCTCTCTCTCTCTCTCTCTCTCTCTCTCTCTCTCTCTCTCTCCCCCTCGTCGATCTCTCACCGTCGGGTTCGTATCAATCTAGTCCGACCTGCTGTTTCCGCCGGCCGCCGGAGTACCAGCTGCAGCCGCAACCGCCGCTATCCGTCTTCTCGCCGCAACCGCGCCGCATCCCGCACCGCGCCTGCACCCGCGATCCCGCGCCGCATCCCGCACCGCCTCCGCACCGCGATTCCGCGCCCTAGGACAGTCCGCACTGCCGCCCGTCGCATCCAGGACACACCGCATCCTTGCGCCGCTGCCCCGCACCGCCGACCCGCATCGACAACAAAATCGCACCACTCCGCCCTGCCGCTGGAAGTCCGCACCCCCTTCCCGTGCCGCACATGACTGCCTCACCAGCCCCTCCCCTCCCCATTTTCCGCGTAGCGGGCACTCTGCGCCGCACAGGTTAGCAGCACTAGCCCCGAACGCACACCGCCGCGCTCGCGCCACACCATGGCCCCGACGACCCGATCCACGACTGAGACTCCATTGGAGTGCGCCAACGAGGCCCTCCTACTCCGTGTCGATGCCCAGGAGTCCCTCGTGGCCTCCATGTATGCCTCCCTGCTCGCCCTTCACACCAAGATCGACGCTCTCCAACCGTCCGTCGCCTCGTCCGCCGGTGGATCCGCATGCCCGACCAACGACACGTCTAACCTCGGGGCGGCCCCTCTCCCGCACAACGAGGAGACCGTACCCTCGTTTCCCCCTGACCGTCCAGCCCTTGCATTGGACCTCCCCACCGTCGCCGGTGTGAACCCGATTGGGTGGATCACAAAGGCGGAGCGATACTCTGACCTCCATCACACTCTCGAGAAGGATAAGGTTTCTACTGCCGTCGTGGGACTCGATGGCTCCGATAGTCCAACCCGACGATCTCTTGGTCTGAGATCAAACATGAGATGATCCGCCATTATGACAACCGCTATTTCGGATCTGCCATCGAATGGTTGTGTGGGGTCCGCCAAACTGGTGCACTAGATGATTACATCGACGAGTTTGTGGCCCTCGTCACCCTTATTCCGGGCTTACCACCGGATCATTATCTCGGCTTCTTCATGCAGGGCCTCTTGCCCCACATCCGCTCCCGACTTCCCACTCACCATCCCCGGACTGTTTCCGAGGCCCTCGACATGGCCCTCCTCGTGGAGGCGGATTTGTGTCCTCAACCACCACCGCCGTCAGGCGGACCTCCACCGTGAGGTCAACCGTGGCGGGCCACTACTCCAGTGAAACCAGCCCCTCGGCCTCCTCCAGCCGCTCAGCCAGGCCGACCAGCCCCTCCTCAGCGATTCTCCCCCCGCGAGTTGGATGACCTCCGTCAAAAGGGGTTGTGTTTCCGCTGCCGTCAGCCCTATTCTCTTACCCACACCTGCGCGGTCAAGGAGTTATGTGGCATCATCGACGACGTCGACCCTGAGGTTACCTTGGCCGACTTTGAGGCTCTGGAGCTCTCATCAGAGGACACACTTCTCGACTCTACCGGTGCTACGTTCTACCGGCTAGAGTTATCCTGCGCCTCGACATGCGGGATCTCTGTCCAGCAGACCATTCAGCTCTCGGGCACATTGCGGGATCGCCCGATCATCATCATGACGGACATCGACTCAAGCCACAACCTCATCTCTGAGCACCTGGTGCAGCAGCTCCGTCTTCCCTTGGTCGTCCCGGACGTTGTGGTCTGCATGGGCGATAAGCGCCACCGCCCGACTCAGGGTTGTTGCACAGCCGTCTCTCTCTCTATGGGACCCTATTCCGTGACCGTGGACTTCTACGCTTTTGTCTGAGGCGACCTCGATGCCGTGCTGGGAGTGGCTTGGATCTGTATGCTCGGCAAGGTATGCGTCAATTAGGAGACCAGATCTATGCAATTCCTACACAAGGGGCAGCCATGTCGCCTCGACGGTGACTCCGCTCTCCTACAACCTCCGACATGGTTGCCACCTGCCCAACTGGCTTTGGTCCGGAAGAAAGACGACAGTTGGCGCCGAATTACCCAGCCAAGCTACTTAATCACCGCTACCACCTTCAGGGGGACTCTGGTCCGCAAGTGGTCCATGTTGCTGGGTCTTATCGTCCGTAGTCTGATGCCACGGGGTTGCCCCAGGATCACCTCTGCCACCGCCACTCAGACTACTGTCTTGGGGACAAGACATTTTCCAGACGGCGACATTGTTACGAATATTCGCGGCGGACGTGGAGTGGACCGATGAGGATGAACCAGGAGAGTTGACCGGCGAGGACGACCCAGGCGGGGTCGGCGCGAAGGATATTTAATATTAATTTCTGTTATTTCCTATTTCTGTAGTTTCTTATTTCTGTTATTTCCTATTTCCGTCTTTTTTTATTGTATTCGGCTCTCGCTATTATAAGAGGGCATGAGTACCTTGTATTTTTCTATCTCGGATAAATGTGTGTTTTTTCCTCCTCCTTCTAACCCTAATCCCCCCCTCTCTCTCCCTCTCCGATCTTCGTATCAGTTTACCTCAACTAGGTCTAGTCCAGGTCTACCTGATCTGGCCTATCAAAAGTCAAAACTCTAGCTCATGCCAAATTCACGGCTTGGTCATTTGCTTGAGTTAGATATAAGCTAGCCTTGAATCATCCAACTTATTTTGACTCCGACAGTTATGCCTAATGCCCACCTCTAGATTGTATGTGTTGGGAAATAAAATAATATTTGGAAAACATTTACCCACGTATCATACTCATGGAGAAATGACAAATATAGATTTGATTAAATTGTTGGAGAATATAGAAAAAGTAATGTAAAAGCCCAATAAGTTGGCCCATTTATAGTCTTTTGTTTAGTCCGACATCTTCTGTATAGGATGCTTCCTCTCTCTTCTGTCCTATATATTTGTACTCATACTTGTATTTGTTGTATTCATGAAGTATATACAAGCTTTGGACCTTTTCTCTGCACGGTATCAGAGTGAAACGGTCCGGCCTGTTTTATCTAACCGCCCAGTCCTCTTGTTACCGCGCGACTTGTTTGTCTGCTTAACCGCGCGGCTTTGCGGCTTCCTTCCTTTCTAACTACTTCCTTCTCTCTCGTGGGTCCACCTCCTCTCTCTCTTTTCTACGCTCTTTATATAGCTTTACCTCTCTGGCTCGTGGTCCCCACTCCCGTGCGGATAGTGTTCTCTTAACCGCCACGGCCTGCTCTCTCCCCTAATCGCTGCGAACTATTCTACTCGCGGCGGTCTTGCCTTAACCGCTGCAATCTTCTCTTGAAGCAGCGGTCTCTCTCTTCTCCGCTGCGATCTGTTTCTTGTCGTTGCGGTCTCTGGTCCAGTTTGATCAGTGGATTCTCTTCTCTGTTTGCCCCACTGTTCTTCCCGCTGCAATTGCTTACTAACCGCTCTCCTAGCGGATTGCTCTTCTCGCAGCGGCCTCGTCTTAACCCGCCGTGCCTCTACCCGCTGCGACCTCCCTTCTCCTCTTATCGCTCTTGTCGCACAGAGCTCTTTCCTGCAGTGGGGTCTTCTTGTTCGCTCGGACTGCTTCTACCGGTTTGTTGCGGTTTGCTTCTAACCGCCCTTTGTTGCGGTTTGATTTTAACCGCCCTGTCTTCTTTCCCGTGGTTTGTTGCGATTTGCTTCTAATCGCCCGGTCTTGTACCTGCTCGCCGGTCTTTGCTCTGGTTGCGGTCTGCTTCGAACCACACAATCTTATGCCTGTTCGCCGACCGTTGTTCCCTCTAACCGCTGCAGCTCAATATTCTTGCCGCATTGCTTCTGTTTTTTTTCTTGGCCGCTGAAGGGTGCCTCCTTACCGCTGCGACTTGTTTCTTTCCGTGGCGGGTTCTCCTCTTTGCGCTGGTCGTGGCCTTTCTGGCCGCTGGTGCGTTGTCACCGTGACCGCTGCGGTCTCTCTTAGTCTCTGCTTGTGCCCACTTTCCTCATTAAGCTTGCCGGCCTTCCATTCTTGCACGGCTAGTCTCTGGGCTCTTGCTGTGCGGTCTGTGCCCGTTCCTTTGCGGTATTGTTCTAACTGCTCGGGCAGGTTGCCTTCTCGCTGCTTCTTGTCTCAGTCCGCATGACGTCAGGTTCACTTACCGCCAGTGACGACATTGCGGCTCTGCGTGCTCAACTTCAACAACTCCAAGGGGTGATCAGTCGCTCCTCTGGATCCATGGCCTCGATCTCCGATGAAGGGATATCTTGCCTCTCCCACAGCTCTCATTAGATTATGGACTCGGGTGCCACACATCATATCTCTCCGCAGAAGCCGTCGCAGTACTTAGCTTTTGATTATCCCAAATTTATCACTGTGGCTTCTGGCTAATGGTGTCACGACACCGATTTCTGGTGTTGCCCATCTGACTCTTACCCCCTCCCTCTCCTTATCCTCGGTTCTTCATGTTCCGGGGTTCCCCTTTAATCTTCTTTCTGTTAGCCGTCTTACTCAGGACCTTGACTGTTTTGTAACCTTCTCACGTTCTTTTGTTGTTGTGCAGGATCGACAGACACAAACTATAATTGGTCGGGGGCGGTTGTCCAACGGGCTGTATCTACTTGATATCCCTCCTACTGCTCTCACTACTATCTCCTCCGTTGACTGACATCGTCATCTTGGGCATGCTTATCTCAAGATTCTCAAGAAAGCTCTTCCAGATATTTCTCTTCAAAAGTTTTTTTGTGATTCTTATATCTTTGACAAACATCTTGTTTCTTTTACTTCTCCCGATATTAGGAGCGATGCTCCTTTTTCATTAGTCCATTCTGATATTTGGGGAACATATAAAATCCCTAGTGTTTTTAGTTATCGATACTTTGTAACCTTTATCGATACAATCTTCTGCTATTTTCTTACCGAAACTCACACACAGTTTTCCACATGTGTTAAAATTATCCGTACCGATAACGCTCGTGAGTATACTGATCGAACTTTCTCCAATCAGTGCGCCGAGTTTGGTATTATCCACCAGATTTCGTGTGTGTATACCCCTCAACAAAATGGTGTCGCAGAACAAAAAAATCGCCACCTTCTTGATGTTGTTCGCTCTCTTATGCTTCAAATGCAGGTTCCCCCTCTGTATTGGAACTTTGCGGTCTTCACGACATGTCATCTTATCAACCGCATGCCCTCGTCTATCTTCCACTTTGTGGCCTCCATGACTCTCCTGAACCTATCTAAGGATCTCTTCTCTCTCACATCTCGTGTGTTTGGATATACCTGTTATGTCCATACTTTGGGCCCTTCAAAGGACAAGCTTGCTCTTCGTGATACCAAGGCTATGTTTGTTGGATATTCTCGCACTCAGAAAGGGTATGTCTGTTATTATCCTGCCACTGATAAGGTGGTTGTCTCTACTGATGTCTCTTTTCATGAGGACCAACCCTATCACACCGCTCCTGCTGATCCTCTTCTTCTTCCTTCCCCTCTACCTCGGCCCACAATTCCAGCTACGTCTTCGCTTCCACCTCTTCTTCCCACACCCACTCCAGTTCCAGTTACATCTTCTCTTCCACCTCTTCTTCCCACACCTACTCCGATTCCACCGCTAGTCCCCCCCCCAAAAAAAAACACCCATCATTCAGGTTTACACTCGTTGGACTCCTCATTCTGATGCCCTGCAGCAGCTTCCCTCAACCGGTGTGGTCTCGCGGCCTGTTGATTCGACATCAACCTCTACGGCTCATCCCTTGGCCAATTATGTTTCTTTACATCGCCTCTCTCCGCCTCTTCTTACATTTGCTCTCTCTATCCTCTATTTCTATACCTAACTCTGTGCAGGAAGCCCTCCAGCATCCGGGGTGGCATGCTGCCATGGATGAGGAAATGACTGCTTTATGGGGCAATCAGACTTGAGATCTTGTCTCTCTTCCTCCCGGCCAGAGCTTTGTTAGTTGCAAGTGGATCTTTACAATCAAGCACACGATGGATGGTAAAATTGATCGCTTGAAAGCTCGACTGGTGGCATGGGGATTCACTCAACAATACAGCCTTGATTATGATGAGACTTTCTTCCCTGTCGCCAAGTTAAACTCGATTCGGGTTCTGCTCTACTTAGCTGTTCATCGCCAATGACCTCTACATCAGCTGGATATCAAAAATGCCTTCTTGAATGGTGATCTTACTGAAACTGTGTACATGCTTCAACTGCCCGGGTTTGAGACCACGGAGGAGTCTCGTGTTTGTTTGCTTCAGAAATCTATCTATGATCTCAAACAGTCTCCTCGGGCGTGATTTGAGAAGTTTAGTAACGTTGTTCGTGAGGTTGGTTTCAAGAGAAGCTCGACTGATTTCTCTCTATTCACTCGTCATCAGTCAACTGGGACGGTCATACTTCTTGTTTATGTGGACGACATTTTGATTACTGGTGATGACTTCGTAGGAATACAACATGTTAAGCAACACTTAAACTCTGTATTTCAAATCAAAGATCTGAGAAATCTACGGTACTTCCTTGACCGTAAGGTTGCAAGGCGACCTGATGGCCTTGTCTTATCTCAACGAAAGTATTGCATTGATCTTTTGCATGATGCTGGACTTTCAGGATGCAAACCTGCAGAAACCCAAATGGACGCCAACGACAAGTTATGTGCTCAGGGATCTGAGTCTGATTCTATACTTTTAAATGCAGAATACTATCGACGTCTTTTGGAAAAAACTAATACACATAACGGTTACAAGACCCGATATCTCATTTGCGGTTGTAGTGGTCATCTGATTTATGCATACCACGGGTTTCTCATCTTCATGCAGTCGAACGCATTCTCAGGTATCTGAAGACTGCTCCTGGACAGGGACTCGTGTATACTCAATTCTCGTCTCTTTTTTTTGTTGCATATTCTGATGCGGATTGTGCGGGTTCTCTTGACGATCGACGGTCCACTACTGGCTTCTGTACTTACTTTGAAGGAAATCTCGTCACCTGGCATAGCAAGAAGCAGTCTGTGGTTGTTCGCTCATCCGCTGAGGCTGAATACCGTGCGATGGAGTCTGTTGTATCAGAACTCACATGGCTTGAGAGTCTCCTTGGGGATCTGGGAGTTGAATTATCCTCACCATCAATTTTGTTTTGTGATAGCCAGGCTGCAATGCACATTGCAAAGAATCTTGTGTTTCATGAGCGGACCAAACACATTGAAGTCGACTGCCAATTTATTTGAGAAAAGGTTCAATTGAAGAAGTTGATGTACAACCCCGTATCCGGCGAGTGGTGTCATCAAGGGTTGGTCCAACCATTTTAGCGCAGTCCAAGTTCCCGGCGAGTCAGAAGGGGGCCGAGTATCTTTGGGGCTGCCCGACTCGCCTGGGTTGGGGGTAGCATAGAAGGGGCGAGTGGAGCAGGCGGGCTCGCACTCGCCCCTGGCATCTGGGCAGGTAGCCGACGAATGGGGCAGGCGGGCCCGCACTCGCCCTGGCCCTCGAGGAGGTAGCGAGTGCCAGCCTCATCAGGCACTCGCCACCCCAGGCAAGTGGAATTTTGTGAACCACTCGCTTAGTGATGTATTCTTGCCATTCTACTCCCGTTGGCCTGCCCGTAACTGTTTGGAATAGCGGAGGTACGCTATTTGCAGTTCGTTTTCAGAAAATTATAAATAGACCCAAGGAGGTATCTCAAAAGGCATGCTTACTTGTGCCATGTTCTTTTTGCGCTTTCTGAGGTTTCCTTAGCTCAACACTTGGCTAAGGAGTGGATGCGCTCTAAGATCTTTCGGGTGTGTGGTGGGACCTCGTGCTAGAGTCTTGGGTCTGTTACTTGTGCTAAGTCTTTTAGTTGTTTGGCTTGTGAGAGAGAAGTAAGTGTGCGATTACCCCTTCCCCAAGGGTCGAACTCCACAGAGACTGATTTTTAGTTTCAACATTTTGGTGCGGTGAGTGTGGATCGTGATTAACACCGAAAATCTTTGGTGAGCTCGATGACTGGAGGTGAAGGACAAGGATCTGACAGGGCCGACTCGCCACCTCTCCCTCCTCTCGCCACCCTCGGGATGTTCGAGGATTTCCGGCAGGAGGTGATCAGCCTCGTCAAGTTCGCACTCGGCAGGCGCGCCGAGTGCTCGACGCCAGCAGTCCCAGTTGCCGCTGCCCTAGCCCTGGGCGAGGAAGTCCCGGCTCGGCGAGCTGGGAAGGAGGTAGAAGAGGAAGGGAGGGAGCGAGATCTGCAGGGGCGAATGCTGTTCCCCGGCTCGACAAGCAGAGGCCGGATCGGCGAGATGGGTGTGCGAGATCCCCCGGCTCGCCCAGTAGGGGTAGACAACCCCTTCAGTGAGTTGGTTTCATCCGCCCCAGTTCCGTAGGGGTTTCGGGAGCCGGAGATGTCCTACTACACCGGGAAGGATGACCCGGTTCAGCACATCCAGTGGTTCGAGGATGTGGTTTCGATAAGGCAGATGTCAGATGTTTTTAAGTGCTGACTCTTCGCCATCACCCTGAAGGAGAAGACAAGAGATTTGTTCCACCAGCTACCGGCCAGCTCTATCTACTGCTTCGAGGACTTACGGCGGGGGTTCATGTTGAGGTTCACCACTTCTAAGAAGAGGAAGAAGGAGTCCGAGTCCCTGTTCCACATCAAGCAGGGGGTGAACGAAACCCTGAGGAGCTATGTGGATCGGTTCCAAGAGGAGGTCCTCCAGGTGCAGGAGATGCCAGGGCATACCCTAATGATGGTCTTCACCCTGGGGCTGCAACAAGGCTTCTTCTGGATAGAGCTGAAGAGGGTGCCTACTCTCTCTTTTGAGGAGTTGATGGAGAGTGCAGCGAGGGAGGTCGGCGGGGAGGCGTCGAACCCAGACTTTGCTCGGAAGTTGGCCAGGTGGGCCACGGAGGAGAAGGTGCCAGGAGGTGGCAGAGGTTAGGAGGTGAGGAGAACTGAACCCCGACAGAGGGAACAACAGCAGCAGCTGCAGCAGCAGCCGAGGTGGGGGCGCCAGGAGCCGAACAATCGGCTTGATTGGAGGCAACCAGAGTGGCAAGACCAAGGCCAGCAGAGAGGTTTTCATGGAGGAGACAACCTCCAGGGGGGCCAGGATCAGTTCAACCCCCGGGGCTGGAGGCAGGGCCAAAGGCCTCCTCTCCCCGATCAATGTCATGTTATGGCGATAGCCCAGAGGAGAGGTCAGCAGAGGAGAAGGCGGGAAGTCAGGGTGGAGCTGCCCTGTTGCGACTTCCACCAGGAAGAGGGTCATGCCACGGCCACGTGCCCGGAGTTCCTCGAGATGCGGGGAAATAGGGAGCAGCAGCAGCAACCCCGCCAGGAGGTGTGGATTGAGGAGGTCCTGCCTAGGGGATAGGAGGACCGGTGCGAGGATAGGGCCGATGTCGGCAACCGAGGAGGAATCAGAGTGATCCACGGGGGGTGGGGGGGGGGGGTGGGAGTTGAGGCTGCCCGGAAGGCGAGTCTCCATACTATGTACCGCCGGAGCGTCGCCTCCACATCTCTAGCCCCACCCCCGGAGGAGAAGATCACCTTCTCCAGGAAGGACATGCCGGATCATGAGGATCCTTTTTGCGACGCATTGGTCATCCGGACCGCGGTCGAGAATTTTACTGTCTCCCGGATCCTCATCGATAACGAGAGCTCGGTTAACGTCATCTTCAAGAAGGCGTTCGACGCGATGAAGGTGAAGGCTCGAAGGGTGCTGGCCTCGGATGGACCTCTCTTCGGATTCTCAGGAGAGAGGAAGGAGGTGGAAGGAGGAGTAGGACTCCATGTTACTTTTTTTTGGGTGGGGGGGGGGGGAGTCCAGGAACTGCAGGTTCGTCATCGTGGACGCGCCCAACAGTTACAACGCATCTTCGGACGGCCCCTCATCAATGCCTTCTGCTGCGTGCCCTCATCTTTCCATCAGTTCTTGAAGTTCAACGCTGAGGGCATCCAGGTCAGGGTCCGGGGAGACCCCAAAGTAGCAAGGGAATGCTATGTCACCGCAGTGAACTCCATCTCTTGGCAGGGAGGAGCCGTGGAGATGTAGAGGAGGATGAAGGAGCTGTCCAGGCAGGAGGCCGAAGGAGAGGTGGAGATGGAAGTGGAGGAAGAAATCCGCACCCAGGTGGAGGTTGCGGAAGGAGTTCTGTAGGAGTTGGCCGAGGTGATGGCAGTGGAGGAAGTCGAGGAGGAGGTCCCGGTCCCAGGTGAGGGAGCCGTTGGAGAGTGGGGAGAGCAGTCCCGGCTGGAGGTTGCCGATGAGGTGGTAGAGATGGAGGTTCTCACCCAGGGAGGCCCAAGGAAGGGGAGGATTTGTCCCTGTATCTTGGGGTGGGAACCGAGACCTTGAGCTCCGTCTTGGTCCGAGAAGAAGGGAAGAAGCAATTGCCTATCTATTATGTGAGTAGGGTCTTGAGGAAGACAGAGCCGCGGTATCCGATTCTGGAGAAGTTGGCTTTTTCCCTGGTTATCTCGGCTCAGAGACTCCGACCCTATTTCCAGGCGCACTCCATCCGGGTGGTGACTGACCACCCCCTCCGAAACATCTTTGACGGGGTGGAGCACTCAGGGAGGTTGGCGAAGTGGTCGCTGGAGTTGAGTGAGTTCGACATATCCTTCGTTCCCCGCCTCTCGATGAAGGCTCAGGCGATGACCGACTTTCTTGCTGATTATGTGGTCAAGGTGACGGAGGCGGAACCCACTCGTCCGGTCCCTTAGAAGGTGATGGTGGATGGCGTTTCAGGAAGACATTCCTTGGGGGTGGGGGTGATCTTGGAGAGCCCCCGGGGAGCAAAGATTGAGCAAACAGTGGTAGTACATTTTTCCATCACAAACAATCAAGCTGAGTACGAGACGGTGATAGCAGGATTGCGCCTTATTAGGGAGCTGAGAGTGCATGATGTGAAGGTCCTCACAGACTCCATGGTGGTGGCCTCCCAGATCAATGGGGAGTTCGAGGTAAGGGAGCCAACTCTCCAGTTGTACTTGGCAAAGGTGAAGGGAGTGATCGACATGTTTCAGACATTCTCCATCCGGCACATTCCAAGGGAAGAAAATGAACAGGTGGATCAATTGGCCATGCACGGACCCCGGGTTGGTGGCACCATCACCGACTTGTTCCGCCCATCGAACGAAGAGGGGGAGCTGATGGAGGTGGACCAACATCCCTCGTGGTTGGATCCTTTTGCGACCTTCCTATCCACGGGGGAGTATCCAGAGGAGATGGACAAGAAGCGATTTAAGAATAAGTCGGCATACTGCCTTATGCGCGACGGACAGCTGTATAGGAAGACCCTCTCGGGGATGTTGACACGTTGCGTGGCCGAGGATTTTGGAAGAGGTCCATTCCGGAGAATGCGGGAGTCATTCTGGAAGCCGGACACTAGAGGGGAGGATAGTTAGACAAGGATATTTCTGGCCGACCCTGGGCCATGACGCCGCTGAGTTTACAAAGAAGTGCCATAAGTGTCAGTTGTTCGCACCTCTTCAACTTCAACCATCTCAGCGTCTCCGGAGCATCACGACACTGGCCCTTCGCCATCTGGGGGATGGATCTGGTGGGACCCTTCCCTCAGGTCAGTGGGCAAAGAAGGTTCCTGTTGGTGATCATTGATTATTTTTCTAAGTGGTTGAAAATGAAGGCGCTGGCCATGGTGACCTCCCAAATAATCAGGAATTTTTTATGGGGGGAGATCATCTGCCGCCATGGACTGCCCCAGGCTGTCACGGACAATGGGCCTCAGTTTGCCAGCGCGAAGTTCATCAGCTTTTGTGGACAGCTTGAGATTAACCTCAGGTTTGCCTCGGTCCACCACCCCAGGAGCAACGAGCAGGTGGAGGCGACAAACAAGATCATTGTAAAACTCTTGAAGAAGAAAGTTGAGAACTTAAAGGGGAGCTGGGTAGAACAGCTTCCTTCAGTCCTCTGGGCATTGAGGACCACCCCCAACACAGCCACAGGGGAGACCCCTTTCAAACTCTCTCATGGCTGTGAAGCAGTACTTCCTATAGAATTCGAGGTTCGTACGCCTCGGGTAGTTGAGGCAGAAGGGGGTAGAGAAGAATGGAGGGCCGAGAATGAGGACTAGCTTCGGCTCTCCCTTGACATGGTGGAGGAGCTGCGCGACCTGTCAGTTATCCGGTAGGAAGAGGTCAAACGGAGGATGGACAAGTACTTCGACAAACACGTTCGAAGCAAGCAGTTCACGGAGGGGGACTTGGTCTTGAAAAAGTTGGATGCGGCCGGAAGATCAGCTGTCGTGGGAAAGCTTAACCCCAAGTGGGAAGGCCCGTACATTGTACAAGAAGCATTGAGGTCAGGAGGGTATCGCTTCCGGAATGTGGAGGGTGAGACCCTAAGTCACACCTGGAGCGGTGATGACTTGAAGCGATTCTACCCATGAAAGTAATGAGATAGCTTTTTTCACAATCTTATTATCTGCTGATGATTCATTTGCTTGGCAGGAACAACATTAGACTTGGTTGAATAAAAGCCCGGTTGATGCTCAATACCCGCCGCCAAGCTCTCACCTAGCTGATTGGGTCGGTGGTAGTGCCCGGTGGTTGCTCTGAGGTTAGGTCTCGAGATGCTCCCGCTGTCAGGCTTCCATCTAGTTGGCAGGGCTGGGATCCTCGATGGACATCGTTATGGCCCTGGGGTTAAGTCTCGAGATGCTCCCACTGTCAGGCTTCCACCTAGCTGGCAGGGCCGGGATCCTCGATGGACGTCATTCTTGCTCTGGGGCTAGGTCTCAAGATGCTCCCGCTGTCAGGCTTCCATCTAGCTGGCAGGGCCGGGATCCTCGATGGACATCGTTATGACCCTGGAGTTAAGTCTCGAGATGCTCCCGCTGTCAGGCTTCCACCTGGCTGGCAGGGCCGGGATCCTCGATGGACGTCATTCTTGCTCTGGGGTTAGGTCTCGAGATGCTCCCGCTGTCAGGCTTCCATCTAGCTGGTAGGGCAGGGATCCTCGATGGACATCGTTATGACCCTAGAGTTAAGTCTCGAGATGCTCCCGCTGTCAGGCTTGCACCTAGCTGGCAGGGCCGGGATCCTCGATGAACATCGTTCTTGCTCTATTGCCAAGTCCCGGGCTGCTTTTGTCAATCAACACCAGGCAGTTGAAGTTACTTGGGACAGAGGCTGGGGGAACATGAGGCCCAACAATCTTTGGGCGAGCTGGAGGTGGCGAGATGGGATCTCGGCAACTACCGCGGGGTGGCACTATCTGAGCAGGGTATGGTCGTAGATGGCGAGCTGAGATCTCGGCAGAAGGGCAGGCCGAGGCTATGCTCAGCAACTACGCTCCATCCCATGGAGATTTTACTTGGAAATTTTCAAAGAAATTTCGGGCTTGGAACAAGTCTCTAGAAAGAAGAGATCTTGCATGCGAGCTGGGTGTTCATGGGGCCAGCGCGGCGAGTGCTCTACCTCCTGATGGCCTAGGGCCGACGAGATTCCAAGGTCTCCTCGCGGGTATGCATCCTAACTCAAGTACATTCTAACGACGAATGCTATCCTAGCGAGGTCGCGCAGGGAAGAGGCGACGCACGTGCGAGTGCAACACAAAAAATGAACACACAAAAGCGAAGGAAGATTTGGTAAAATGCCTTTTCATTAATGTACACATCGTTACAGTAGGAGGGGGGGGGGGGGGGGGGGCTCGCCTCAGCGAGATTACAAAATTAGGGGGGGGGAGATCATTACAAAGGAAAAAAAATTATCAAGTTCTCGCCCTCCCCTCCAGAATTGTCACTCCTATAGCTGATGATGCCCTTGAAGAGTGATTCAAAGCTGTCTTCCTTCTCGCCAGGGGGGAAGCGGGAGGGGAGAACAACTCTGGCACCAAGTCCCTCACAGCCATCTCCTCGCAGCCTTCCGTCAGCACTTGCATATCTTGCATGACTTGCAGGGTGAAGTCGGCGGTACTGATGGAGTTGACGCGCAGCTTTTTGGGACGTCCGCATCGGTGAAGATCTTTAGTCTCTGGACTGGGCCGTCCAGCTCGCCACCAGAGGGGAGGAGGATGATGTCCATTAGGCGGTTGACCTCGCCCTGGAGGCCTTTGTTCTGCTCCTCCAGCACCTTGTTCCTCTCCTCCAGCTCGGCGGCGCAAGCACGCATGCAGTTTGCAGTCTCGGCGTCCTGTCAGGCAAGAAAAGATAAGAAATTGTGGAAACCAAAGTAAAAAGGAGGAGTCAGCCGATACTTACCACCCCGCTGGCAGCTTTGGTTGGGAGGCTCTCGGGGATCTGAAGCCTCTTCGCCAGGTCGGCGACGTCGTCCTTCGCTATATCCCGCTCCTGCTCCGCCTTCGCCAAGTCGCGGTTGAGCTGGAAGTTGTGGCGAGTCGACATATGCGCGAGCTCCAGCGCTCACCTTTGAGCTTGCGAGCTCTCATGGGCGAGCCGCTGGAGGCTCATGCCATTGTAGGCCGCGGCGTCCTCGCGGCCGTACAACCCAAACCCTAGGGCATAGGCATGCCCGCTGGGAGTGTGGCTCTCCGACCAAGAAGGATGGATGGAGGAGATGGAGACTCGGTGAGCCTGCTCATCCCATTGGACCATCGGCGCGCCGAGCCGGTCTTGGATCTTCCCGCCGAGACCAAAGTTCAGGTGGTCTTTCGGCAGGCCCGGCTCGCGGACAACGAACTCCTCGACAGTGTTGGAGGCAGGCGGGTCGCCTCCACCCGGGTCCTCTAGCGACTTCTCCGGCGTGGTCTCTGGGGAGCTCAGGTATATTTTGTGTTGTTATTGTTGTTGTTCTCCCCTGGAGACCGCCATCGTCTTCTTCTTTTTTGGAGGTGTAAGGCGACGTGGCGAGCTGGATCCCGCGGGGTTGGGGCACTTCTTGCTGGAGGAAGGTTTACCCGACCCCAGCTCGCTCCGGTAGGCTGTTGCGGCTGCCCGCTCGCGCGCGAGTGGGTCCGGGTAGAGTCCCGAGCCCGCAAAAGGCGGGTGCTTGGGAATCAGCCGCTCCCTTGCAGAAGAACTGGGAGTTAGAAAATTGTTATTATCTGTAAGCGAGCCCATTGAGGAAAGAAGAGAAAGAGCTATACCTTCGCAGGGCTGAACCGGGGGAGGCGAGTCGAGGCCCCGTCGAAGGAAGGCGACCTTGAAGTCCTTGCCGAGGAAGAACTTGTGGAGCTCGGCATCGTTTCCCGTCACCTTCGGGGGCCGATACACCTCCTCGTTCCTCTGCCAAGCCGAGAAGGGTATGTTACCGAACTCACCCTTGATAAAGACGAGCTTGGAGAACCAGTTGTGGTTCTTGTTAGCCGTCTCGCGGACCTTGAACTGCGAGCCGTCCAGGAAGGCGACCCCGTCATTGGTCGCACGGTAGATGAAGAGTTTCCTGAAGATTGTCAGGTTGAACTCTATCCGCTCTCGGCGGAGGTAGCGGACGAATGCCACCATCATGGCGATGGCATTCAGGTTCAGTTGGGCGGGGACCGCCCCGTAGTACTTCAGGATTTGACAAATTTCTGGCCATAGGGGGAGGCTCAACCCCACCTCGAAGTGCGAGATGGGGAAGACGAGTTATCCTCATAGAATGAGTTAATGGCCTCGCCTGCCGCGGGTCGGCGCGCAGAAAATCCCCCGGGGATGTAGTCGACAGTGAAGTCGGCGAGCTCCTGCTCGCTGGTGTTTCCCTCATAGAAGCTGTACTCGACGAATTGCCGAGCACATTTCGACCTCCCGTTAGCGTCGGGTTGCGTTTTGCCTATGGTTCCAAGGGTTAGGGCGCGAGTCGAGGTGGTGAGAAGGGCAAGAAGAGGGGAGTAAGAGTTAGCAATAAAGGCGATAGTCTAGGGGTTGGTGACTGGGCCTATTTATAGAAAACAGAATTAATGACCGAGCCGACCGATCAGTCCTGCTCGTTGACCCCGACTCGCCGACCCCTGCAACCTGTTTTATCCTATGGCGAGCTGAACCTAAAGCGCAACGTATTATGCAGATTCAATAAACAGAAATCTAAAAATTATTCCAAGTTATTACAGAAAGTGGTTCTCGTAGTTCAAAAAAAGAAAGTACAACAAGAAGGGAAAGTTATTTCAGCGCGCACGAGCTGGGGGCTGGGGTGCGAGTGCCGGTAGGCTCAACTAGGGAGCCATTTCCACCTACCCCGGGCTCGCGTCCCGATCCCCGGAGGTCGGCGCGGGTTGTTGAACTCGCGGACCAACTCCAGATCATGGTGGATGAACCACATGTTCTCGCTGATCCTGTCTATGAGCGGGGTGGGGGACGTCATCCCGCTCGCCGAGCCGCGCTTCACCTCGTCCGCGAGCAGCACGTAGTCCCGCTCCAGCGCCTGCAGCCTCTGCTCGCCGAGATCATTTTCCTCCTGCATCCTGCGCAGCGCGCGTGCCTGCTTCTTGAAGATCTCAACGACTCGCTTCCTCAGCTCGGCAAAGTCTAGTGAGATGTCCAGGAAGTTCTCTATCGCGTTGGGGGAAGGGGGTGGCGAGTGTTGGGCTGGCTCGGAAGACTCTTCAGCTTCAGTTTGGCCGGGAAGATCTGCAAAAGACAACCAAGATAAATGTACAAAAGGCGAGTGCTTCAAAAGAACTATGTGAGATGGTCCTGTGAAAGTAGAGCTTACAGGATGAGCTCAACTACCCCCGGAAGGTGTAGGTAGGAGGCAAGGCAAGGTTCTTGCCGCGACCTGGAAGTTGGGATCCTAGGGAGATGAGCGCGAAGCTCGGAACAGGGATGTCTCCGGCACCTCCCCCTGCGAGTGCAGGAGCGGGTGTGGGTTGCCGAGGAGGTGTGCGGGCTGGCGACTTCAGCCTCAGCGAGTCCAGCCCCGTGGTCCCAAAGGGGGGAGATGGGTCTCGCTGGCGAGTAGGCGGAGTTTTAGGCCGCGAGTCATCACGGGGGGAGTGAACTCATGGCGTGGAGGCCTTAGCGTCGGTTTGACGAGTGTCCGGGTCGGCAGGAATGTTGATGGTCTTCCTTTTCGACTCAGCAGCTGGTTCAGTGGAAGACGTGAGTCCATGTTCGGGAGTGGAGGTCAGGTCGCGATTGACCGACTCGACAGTTTTTGGGGCTGACTTGGCCCTTTTGGCGGACTGAGGATTGGGAGGCTCGCACGATAAAGCGCTGGGGGTGACAGCGACCAGGTTGGCGACGCGAGCGACATTGAGCCCGCGAGCTCGGTCCATCCTCTCTTGGAGCTCTTCGGAAAGAGGCATCTCGGCAAGGTCAGAGTAAGGGGAATGTCAAAGGTCGCCCAGGTATGCGGGCGCATATATATAGCTGCTTGTGGATCCCACCAAAAGATTCCCTTGGGCTCGCTGATCCACTCGCCGATCTCTTGGGGTTGGATGTTTCTTTCCGAGTTTGGGGCAATCTCGCAAAGAGCGGAGATTGTGTACAACCCCATATCCGACGAGTGCTGTCAGCAAGGGTTGGTCCAGCCATTTTAGCGCAGTCCAAGATCCCGGCGAGTCAGAAGGTATTTGGGGCTCCCCGACTCGCCTGGGTTGGGGGTAGCATAGAAGGGGCGAGTGGAGCAGGCGGGCTCGCACTCGCCCTCGACATCTCGGCAGGTAACCGACGAGTGGGGCAGGTCGGGCCCGCACTCGCCCTGGCCCTCGAGGAGGTAGCGAGTGCCAGCCTCATCAGGCACTCGCCGCCCCAAGCGAGTGGAATTTTGTGAACCACTCGCCCAGTGATGTATTCTTGCCATTCTACTCCCGTTGGCTTGCCCGTAGCTGTTTGGAACAGTGGAGGTACACTATTTGCAGATCGTTTTCAGAAAACTATAAATAGACCCAAGAGGGTACCTCATAAGACATGCTTACTTGTATTCTGGTTTTCTTGTGCTTTCTGAGATATCCTTAGCTCAGCACTTGGCTAAGGAGGGGAAGTGATGCAGGACGACGCGTAAGGTTTACGCGCCTGTCCTGCATCAAATTGATATCAGAGCCAGGTTCCAAAATTTTTCTAAATTTTGGGATCCACCCTGCTTGGAAAAGGAACTCGCATATCATTTTCAAATTTTTAAAAAAAAGAGATTTTGTTTTAAGCATCATCATTGCATTTATTTTTTGTTAGCATGTATCTGCGTAAAAATAGGATGCATCGTGTTGAATGTGATCAATCGAGTCATGGGAACGAAGGGGAAGAACCACCGCAATGGTTTTTACCTTTTGCCCACCAAATGACATCATTAACTGAGAGTACCTGCCAGTTGCGTGAAAGATTATAAAACCTTAGAGGTAGGGTGAGTAGTTTAGAAATACTCCCTCAAACGTCGATGTCGCATCGAATTCGATATGAGCATTCTGTCCGCGCACATTACAATTTTCCTCAGCCCTATGTGGAAATGTCTACCTTTAGGAGGAATCCTTTATTTGAGGATCACGACTATCCTTACACTCACTCCCATAGTGCCCAGTCACAGACATCTTTACGATACTTCGATGATTATACTCGAGCACCGTATACCTCTTCCAGAGATCGTGTTGACACATCAACACGTTCGCATTATGCTAGAGACGGTCAGTATGATGACTATCATCGTTATTATCGTCGTACCCGAATGGATCCTAGTAGTTCTTCGACATCATATTATGAGGATAGAGTTCAGTATGACCCCCGTTATCGATACTATACATCACCACTATATGAGGAACCCGAGACTACATATGTGCAACCACCACCACACGTTCGTAGGACTTATGATTATCCACGAGCACATCGAGATTATGATATGGACGATCGTCATGACTCCACTCATGAATGCTATAGAGGTCACTATCACCAAGAGTACATCACACCTAGTGATCCTCCTAGTGTTCTGAAGGTGAACATGATGATAGACATTAAGGATCAACGAGAGCATTCCACTGCCCACACCATGGAGACGTCACCTACTCTATCTGATGTTCTAGTACATGATGTGTGGAGTCAACCCCCATATGAGTCTGCTCCACTGAGTGACCTCGTTCGTGATTTTATATCTACTAGCTCTCCTTTGAGTGTAGATTCCTTGCACACTTCACCTGGTGGTGCACCGAGTTATATCACCACGCCCGATGACGCATCGAGTCACATCACCACACTTGATGGCGCATCGAGTGACATTACGATCGGGAGTAGAGAGCTTAGTAGTGATCTCGAGGTAGTCACCCCTACCCTATCCAGGAGTATGACCCCTTCTGATGGTTCATTTCTGGAGGACCATCACTCGACTGGGGGGTCATTTGATGACCCTCCTATGGAGCGTCCCGATGAGCCACCTCGTCCATACTTGGATGAGCTTTATTTGAATAGTACACTTGCGCTCTTTAAGACATGAATACCTGCTCCATTGTCTCACTTGATGTCGATAGTGCTTGAGCATTGTCATCTGGTGAATCGCACTTTAAAGGAGTTATAGGACATACCACTTGCTGATCATCGTATTCGCGATGAGTTTTCATATGTCCCACCTGGTGAGCCTCCTGATGCCTCACTTTCCCTTAGCACATTTATCACGATTGACACACTTCACGAGCATTATCGTTTATATGCGAGCATTTCATATGTTTTTGGAGCCACCACGATTAGTTGAGATTTTGTGGAGCCACTTGTGTGAGAGCGAGTGAATTTTATGTTGTTAGATTTGTGGCTTTCTTACTTTGTGGAGTGATTCCGTGGAACCACCTCGTGTGAGAGAGCGGTTTAATTCCTTGGTGCCCGTGTGCAATAGCGGACGACCTCAGAACGGAGATCGAAGGTGACGAGAAGTTTCTCGCGTGATCGTCATCGACTTCGAATACGGAAAACGTCTCTTCCGTGGGTAATTGTTTCTATCTCTTCCTTTGTGTGTGTCTCAATATTTTCTCGTAGGTTGATAGACTCTTTGCTGGGTTGTCACCCGAGTTTCGTCAGCAAACGCTACGTCTAAAACTCCAAACGGAAACGTATTTGGAGTTCACGATTTCTGTTGTGCTACGACAAGGGGAACAGAACAAAAGTTGCAAACTTCCTTCCCCGGATTTGAAATTTGAACCATTATTTAAGAAAATTTATTTTTTTTTTAAAAAAAATAAGTAATTTTGTGCTTTCAAAATCCAAGTCGCGTAATTTCTTAAGTGCTGCGCCCGCTCTTAAATTGACAAAAATTAATTATTCGTCGCATGCATTTAGGGTTTCCTTAGTAAAAAGCCGACAGATGCGTAAACCCTACGCGTCGTCCTGCATCAGGAAGCGCTCTAAGATCTTCCAGGTGTGTGCCGGGACCTCTGTGCTAGAGCCTTGAGTCTGTTCCTTGTGCTAACTCTTTTAGTTGTTTGACTTGTGAGAGAGAAGTAAGTGTGCGATCACCCCTTCCCCAATGGTCGAACTCCACGGAGACCGATTTTCGATTTCAACAGTTGAAGCTAGAGCATGTTCCTGCCTCTAATCAAGTTACTGACATCCTCACCAAGGCATTATCACGAATATTGTACCATCAATTCTTGTCCAAGCTTGGTGCCTACGACTTGTACCCTCCAGCTTGCGGGGGAGTGTTAAAGATTATAGAGAAAAGTAATGTAAAAGCCCAATAAGTTGACCCATTTATAGTCTTTTTGTTTAGTCCCACATCTTCTGTATAGGATGCTTCCTCTCTTTTCTCTCCTATATATTTGTACTCATACTTGTATTTGTTGTATTCATGAAGTATATAAAAGATTTGGAGTTTTTCTCTACATAAATAATGAAATAAAGGCTTGAATAATATAAAAATGTGAAATAAATGTACCAGCCCTCTTACAAACTCCCAACAAAACCCACTAGGATGCGTTATGCTACATAGGCTGCCAATATAGCACCACCACAACGATCAATAACCTAATTAGCAATTATTGTGGGCACACCTAGCTCCACCATCAGGAACCACGGCCGAGAATTCAAGACGTGTGTTTGTGTTTTTCCAGGTATTTTCTTTACATTATTATTTAATTTCTTTTTCCCCTTAGAATTTCTTCTACTCCAATGCTGCCAATATAGCACCACCACAACTATTAATAACCTAATTAGCAATTATTGTGGGCTCCACCATCAGGAACCATGGCCGAGAATTTGATAAGTGTGTTTGTGTTTTTCCTGGTATTTTCATTACATTATTATTTAATTTCTTTTTTCCCCTTAGAATTCTTTCTACTCCAATGCTTTTTTTTGATTGCTTAGATTTATTTTAATTTGGTTATATCAGATTTTTTATTTTGCTGTAAATAATATTTCACTCTATTCTTTTTGTTTTGATTTTATCTTAGTTTAGCATTGAATCAAATATAAAACTTACTTTTCGCTCTGGAAATCTTTAAAAATCAACTTAGTAAACTAAAAAACCCGTGGAAAAGAAACAAACGAGTATATGGATGATACTGCCAAGAGATTCCCTCAGCTTAGGGCTCCGTGTCACCCAATTTCAATACAGTAATACTCTAACGATAGTTAGGGTTCTCATGTTATCCTTATATATGGGGCACAACATAAAATGGAATATAAGGAAAGAAAGCTACAAATGATTATATACCTATCCAAGTCTTCCATGGATCCTGTAGAAAAGTGCACAAACAATTGGGAAAAACTATAAAACTTTGTATATCCTTCTTGTGTATGTAAATACAAGTATGAGTACATATATAGGGAGAGAAGTGAGAAGAATCCCTTTTTCAAGATGTAGGACTATTACATAAAGAGGAAGAAGGCCTAGGATGGGCCATTATATGCGCCTTTACATGTTCTTTTTCTAACACTCCCCCGCAAGCTGAAACGTACAAGTCGTAGGCACTCAGCTTGGATAAGAATTGATAAAATAGAACACTTGGTAGGGGCTTAGTGAGAAGATCAACAACTTGGTCAGTAGCTGAAATATGTATCAATTTCAGCTTCTTCATTTGAACGTTTTCCCAAATGAAGTGACAGTCAACTTCAATGTGTTTCGTTCTTTCATGAAAGACATGATTCTTAGCTATGTGTATAACAGCTTGACTGTCACAGAGTAAGATAACTGGTGAGAAAAGTTTTACTCCCATATCTCCTAGGAGACTTTCAAGTCATGTGAGCTCAGATACAACAGACGTCATCAAACGGTACTCATCTTCGACAGAAGATCGAGCAACCACAGACTGTTTCTTACTGCGCCATGTAATAAAGTGGCCTCCGAAGTAAGTATAAAATCTGCTGGTGGAATGCCGATCATCCAGGGAACCAGCATAATCAACATCTGAATATGCAACCAATGTTGGAGTTGACAAGGAAGAAGTTTTGTATACCAGACCTTGATCAGGAGCTATTTTCAGGTATCTTAGAATACGTTCTACAACTTATATATTTCAGACATCCGAGGAGAGTGCATAAACCGGCTGACAACCCGAACAATAAAGGAGATGTCTGGTCTTGTAACTGTCAGATAAAATAATTTTCCAACAAGACGTCAATAGTATTCTGGATTTGGAAGAAGAAGATCTGCGTCAGAGGCATGCACACAAAGCTTGTGATTGGCATCCATAAGAGTATTAATTGGCTTGCATCCAGAGTAGCCAACATTCTGAAAAAGGTCGAGACAATACTTCCGTTGAGATAAGATAAGGCCATCAGGACGCCTTACGATCTCAAGGCCAAAGAAGTATCGAAGGTTCCTGAGATCTTTTGTTTGAAAAACAGAACTGAGGTGTTGTTTGATCATTTGTATTTCTTTTGAATCATTTCCTCTGATTAGGATGTCATCGACATACACCAAAAGGAGAACTGTGCCTGTAGTTTGATGTCGAGTAAACAGAGAGAAATCTGCTGAGCTCCGAGTAAATCCAACTTCTCGAACATCCCTACTGAACTTGTCGAACCATGCCCGAAGAGATTGTTTGAGACCATAAATCAACTTCTTGAGGTTACTAACTCGGGACTTCCCTGTGGTCTCAAACCCAGGAGGCTGTTGCATGTAGACAGTTTCTTGTAGATCGGCATTTAAAAAGACATTCTTGATATTCAGTTGATGTAAGGGTCATTGACGATGCACAGCTACGGAGAGGGCACGAATCATATTAAGCTTGCCCACTGGAGAGAGTATAGACACAAAGAAGAGGGGGCTTGGGGAGAACGGGAGCTGGGTTGGGAAGGAGTGGTAGTGGAGGAGACATAATTGGGATGACAGGTCTTGATAATGATGGTGGTGGAAGAGGTGGTGTTGGTACGGAGAAAAACAGTTGATCTTTGAGGAAGGTAACATCCGCCGAGACAGTCACCTTGGGGGTAGTGGGAGAGTAGAAAACATATACTTTTTGAGTATGAAAATAACCAACGAACATATGTTTGGCTGCCCGAGGATCTAACTTGTCGGTGGAGGGACCTAGTAAATGAACATAACAGGTACAACCAAATATTCGAGGTGTGAGATTGTGGAAGGGAAGAGGAGAGTGAATGGGGTGGCGTTGAGGATGGGGGAGGGGAGACGGTTAATGAGATAACAAGCCATCGAAACTGCAAAGTGCCAATAAGCCTTGGGAACGTGTATTTGAATCATGTGAGAGCGAGCAACATCAAGAAGATGTCTATTTTTGCACTCAGCCACACCGTTTTGTTGAAAAGTATATGCACACGAAGTCTGATGGATACTCCCAAATTCAGAGCAGAGATTATTGAACTCATAACTTGTGTATTCTCGAGCATTATCCGTCCGGGGTGTTTTGATTTTGTCAAAAAACTGTGTGAATCTGAAGAACAAAAGCCCGGAACACACGAGTAAGCTTGGAGGGATCACGAAGTAAGTACAACCATGCTATTAGAATATAATCATCAATAAAAGTGATAAAATAACTATAACCAGACACACTTGTTATTTTGTACGAGCCTCAAACATCAGAATGCACTAAAATAAAAGGAGCAGAGCTCCAGGTACAATGAAGAGGAAAAGAGGAACAATATTGTTTTCCCAAAATACATGAATCACAGGTAAATGCAGGAAAAAGAACATAAAGAAGAGCCCTTTTGAGAACTAGAAGAGGAGCATACTTAGGACGTCGATGACAGTCAACAAAGGAGACAGAGGAGAGAACGGTAGGAAAGATATCAAGAAGGTAGAGTCCGTTGTGCAGTCCTCATTTACCAATGATACTCTGCGTCCGTCGATCTTGCATTAGAAATAAAGAAGAGGTGAATGTGATAGAGCAATCCAAATCGATAGTGAGGCGTTTAACAAAAAGTAAATTAAAAAGAGAGCTCGGAACATGAAAAGCCGAGCGAAGAGAAATAGAGGAATTGAGAGGTATATCAGCAGAGCTGGAGACAGGAGCAGTGTTGCTATTGGCTACAGTGATAAACTTTGGATGCAGAGAATCCAAGTATTGGGGTGGTTTCAAGGAGGTGATATGGTGAGTAACACCTGAATCCACTATCCAATGCGGACTACTAGAGAGACAAGCGATACCTTCATGAGAGATGGAGACAACTGAGGCAGGTGAGTTGTGGAGCAACCCTTCAAGTGGTTGGAGCTGGAGGCGGACTTCATCAAGATCAGCACGAGTGGCAGAAGGACTGTGAGCAGCAACAGAAGCAGTTGGACGATGAGGGAGACCATGTTTGTAGTAGCAGGTCGCCTCAAGGTGTCTATCCTTACCACAAAAAGAACACTTAGGCCTCGGCCGGCCACCTCGACCCCTCCCCCAAGAGCCTGTACGTCCCCCACGGGTAGGGGGAGGGAGAGGGAGTAATGGTGCAGAAGATTGCTAGAAAAGAGCCGGTGAAGGAGAGCCAATAACATCAGGAGGCGGTGAAACCTTTAACAGCTTGGAGCACACATCAGAGAATGAGTGAATAGTAGCACATGAGAGGATCTGAGTCCGAATACTATGAAAAGATGAGGCGGAACACAAACCATCATCGTGGCAATACCAACAGCTTCCTTTTGAGCGCGCTGGGCATCCGTAGTTAGGGGCTGATGCTGAATCCAGGCCTCAACCAGCGTCTTGGACCGATCAACAAAGGAGGTTAAGTCAGCAACACTGCCTGAGTCAAGGGACTGAAGATCGATGATGATGTCATATAGGTGTTGGAGACTATCCTTGTCGGAGTACAGGGAATGAATCTCATCCCACATCGCCTTGTCCGTCTCGTGATACATGGTCATGCGGTAAGGTTCGCCATCAAGGGAGTTGAGAAGCCATGTTTGAACACAACTATCGTCACGCAGCAAGTCATCGGTAGATGCTGAAGGAGCATCCTTAGTTTAATGATGCAAAAGTCCCTTTGACTGAAGTCCCCGACGGATAGAATGCACCCACTTAACAAAGTTTTTCTTCCCAGCAAGATTCTCAACTCATCATGAAGTTCAGGAGTAGGGACCAAGCGTGCTGGAGGAGAAGAATCAATAGAGGAATCCACGACCACACGACCAGGCGACTAGGAGAAACGGCTAAACAACAAGGCAGGTAAGCTGCTAAGATAGGGACAGACCGCCACAACAACAAATCTGGCGGACTGGCAAAACACAGGCGGTGGGAGCTTATAGACAGAAGGTGCGGCAAGATCTGGAGGATAGAGAGATAGCTCGTCAACCAAGGGCGGCTCACTCAGTGCAGTGATCTGGAGACAATACCGCAGCCGAGCCAAGACCAACAATGGTTAGGCAAGACCGCAGTGAGCAGGAGACAAGACCGCAGCGGAGCGGATAACACAACGTCGCGGCTTGAAGCAGGCTAACCGACAAGTCCGTGGCGGACTGAGGAGCAGCGGGCTGAGAAGAGGCCTCAGCGGACTGAGAGAAAGCAAGAGCCCGACCGGAGTAAGCAGTCAGCACGGAGTGCGACTAAAGGACAAGCATTGAATGCGGACTGAGAAGAGGCCGCGGACAGGAACAGAGGGCTGCGATTAAGATGTAGAAGCCGACAAGCAGGTAAAGTGAGGACTTCGGGCTAACACAGAGAGCAGACCGCAGGTCGCGACGACCACAATTCAGCGGCAAGACACTGAGAAGAACCGCGGTTAGTAGCAGTACACACCAAACCACGTGGCAAGTGCAGACCGTAGTGAACAACAAGTAGACCGTAGGGTGGCAGTATGGTGGGACCCAACAACAAATTCTATAAAATCAAGATTCAAGAGGAGATCCAAAAACAGAAGGCGAGAACAGCTCACCGAGTACCCTGCGGACAGAAAGGGTTTGTCCGCCAGAGTCTGGAGAGAGAGTCCGCAGGAGGGATGCGGTTAGATAGAACCTCTAACCGCCCCAAAACAACAAACCACAGGGGGGGGGGTTAGAAAAACAGAGACCGCCCAGAGGGATCAAGTGACTCTGATACCATGTAGAAAAGTGCACAAACAATTGAGAAAAACTATAAAACTTTGTATATTCTTGTGTATGTAAGTACAAGTATGAGTACATAAATATAGGGTTTAGGGAGAGAAGAGAGAGAAGAGTCTCTCTTTCAAGATGTGAGACTATTACATAAAGAGGAAGAAGACCTATGATGAGCCGTTATATGTGTCTTTACATGTTCTTTCTAACAGATTCCTTGAGTAGCCCGTATTATTGTTGGTGTGTCTATATTCATATCAGTACTCCAGCCTTAGGAAGCGACCTTGTCTCCAATGTCGAACATAGAAAACTATTCCTGAATTTCACTCTCCAAGATCCATGTAGTTTCTTTGGTTGGAAGGTTCTTCCAAGCATGAGCAGTTGTCGCGCAGGTCTCCCCTAGACCTGTGTGGTGTGTGTGGATAGTACTTTGGTTAACTTTGCATATTGAATTTAGTCGAACGCTCTAGTCCTTCGGAATAGTCGCCTTGATGGGATGGACACCCGCCATCTGTTTGAGTTGAGACACATGGGAACTTGGATGAATCCTGCTATGGCGGGGGAAGTTGGAGGCAGTATGTCACTTGGCCAATTTGCCAGAGGATGAGGAATGGACTAAGGTTTCCTGTAAATAGCCTGAGGTGGATCTTAGTGTCCGACCCTGGGTGTGGTTGAAGCTTGGCAAAAAAGGAGTCCCCTGGTGTTTAAGGCTCCGTTTGAGGGGACTTATTTTCACCGGTCAAGCGGTCATGACCGCATGAATCCGAACTTAAATAAATCCCGGTTCATGCGGTCATGACCGCTTGACCGGTGAAAATAAGTTCTTCCAAACGCAACCTAAATCACATCCCTCCTATGACAGTTGGCCTGACGTGTCATGTGCAGTTGCTCTCTCTGGATGTTGAATTTCAACTATGAAAGTACCTCATCACAATCTTGCAATTCATAGATCATATATTCCATGTGGCAAACCCGATCATGTGATGCATAATCCGTGAACGAGGGTGTTTATGTTATGGGACATTTGGACTCTAATTGCTAGCAGGTGCACAATTATGAGAAGTCACCAGAAGAATATCCTCTTCTAGTGAGGAGCCAAGCTAAACCCACACGCATCATCCCTAAGGACGGGTACTGGCTAAGAGATACAAGAGAAGTAGAGAGTGAGAAGGAGTTTTAAAAATATGGTTTTACAAGCCTTTATCCCACTATAGTGGGGTCGGCTATATGGATCCTTTGTCGCTATTGTGCCCTATCTTTTGTCATAATCTCACTAATGCCTAAGTACATCATGTCTTTCCTTACAGTTTCATTCCAAGTCTTTATTGGTCTACCCCTCCCTCGTGTAACATGCTTGATGACTAGACTCTAACTACAAGATACCTGTGCAAAATAAAATCTTGTTCGCAAGGCCCTCTCGACGTTGCAATGTATTTAAGAACCCATTGTCAGTTACCCTTGACCCATCCTTGTTCGCAAGGCCCTCTCCCTCTAAGTCTATCTTTTGTCACAATCATGCTAGTTGAAGTCTTTGAAAAAAATGATCTAAACAGTGTAAATCTTTAAGCCTCACATTAGTTATTGTAAATCAACATCGAAATGTAGTGACCCGTTAGATTAATTAACAACAAAAAATAATATTGAATCACACGATTGAAATAACGACGATCGTACAATGAAAAATAATGTTGAATCATGCGATCGAACTAATGACGATCACGCGGTGGAAAATAATATTATATCGTGCACCAAAAAATAATATTGAATCGGGCGACCAAAATAACGACGATCGTGCGACAGAAAATATTTTTGAATCGTGCAATCAATATAACAACGATCACGCGGTGGAAAATAATGTTGCATCATGCAATGAAAAATAAATTCAAATCTTGCGTTGGAGACCAACCGAGGAACATCCTATGAAAATTAATGGAGGCTCGTGCTATGAATATCATCGGAGGATTGTGCTATGAATATCATCGGAGGATTGTGCTATGAATATCATCGGAGGATTGTGCTATGAATATCATCGGAGGATTGTGCTATGAATATCATCGGAGGATTGTGCTATGAATATCATCAGAGGATTGTGCTATGAATATCTATGGAGGACGGACACTGGCTAGGAGATACAGGAGAGGGAGAGGATGGGGAGTTTTAGAATTAGGTTTTTACCTCCCTTCAATAACCCCTATGCTCACTTAAGTATTGAGAGTGACATGCTTCAAAATATTGCAATTATTCATCTCATCTGGGCTATTACCTACAAGATGTGTGAGTAAAATAAGAGTGTGAAAATTATGAAGATATTATGCAACAATTAAAGATGTAGGGGATTAAAGCCACACGTCGTCACTTCCTTTGTGGATCCATAACAGTTGATAGACATTTTAAAGCTGTGATATGCCTGCTGCAAGATGAGCAGTGTTATACCATAATTCAATTTATTAAACTATGCGGGACAACTATCAGTGTTGATCGACAACTAAGCAATGCAAAATATGTCTCTATATAGTGGTTGAGAACCAATATTTGGCCATTCGTTTGGTAGATAAATTTTGTTGTTGAAGCAGGTCTAGGTCTCATAAATTTTGAGCAATTCATGCCAAAAAACCTTATAAAAATTAGGTTCGGTCATTGACATTAAACTGAGGGAAGCCATGAATGAGTACGATTTCTTCGAGGAAGGCTTGGTAGATAAAAACGCCAGTGTCAGATAATAGGCTGCTCTAAATCGTGGATATTTGAACAGACAATCCACCAACACAAGTTGACAATTATACCCATGAGACCGTAAAATCCATCTAATGAAGTCTAATGCGATGTCCTCCACATTCCACATCAGTGATTAGAAGGGGCTGAAGAAGGTCGATTGTTGATTGGGGACATGCCTGATACTTGGCGTGATTGATTAAGCAGTTATCCACAATCTGTTTCCTGGTCCCTATCATAGAATGCCAATACATAGTTTTAGCCAAGATGATGTTAGAACGTATTCCTTTACATTGCAATGTTTTATTACCGGTACCCATCTATTGAATACAATAACATTTTGCCCTAATTAACATGGTGTCAGAACCGGTCGTGTGCGTCTAAGCAATCTCCCACTTCCGATCCCGCTCCAGCTTCCGCTTCCGATCGGTGCTCGGCTTTCGCCTCCCCTCCCTCTAGGCTTCTCTCTCTCTCCTCATCCTGCGTGGCCGCAACCTTCTGTAGCGCCGATCGTCGCTCGACGCAGATGTCGGCCGATCGGCGCTAGTCCGCCTGGATGCCGCCTCTAACCGACCTCCGGTGGTCCGATTGACTTCAAACTTCAGCAAAAATTTCGCTTTGCCTCCCTCATTCTCCCTCTCAAGTTTCTTGTGATTCCAACGGTTGGATGTCTTCCGATCTTCGATCCAGGGTTTGTTTTTTTGACAAGGAGCATGACTCCTAACTCTCCATTGAGGCTCGTTCCCCCCTTCTTCTCTTTGAAGGGGTGTTCTTCTCTCTACGTTCAATCTTTTAGACGGTTTGGTTGCTTTTTTTCTCCATCTCGGACATTAGCGATTCTCGTACCTCCATGACCCCCGCTGGATCTACCCAGGTTGGTCAAGAACATATCTATTCTCAGCAACCAAACCGTCTAAAAGATGGAGACAAAAAGCTATGTTATTTGGCCAACCACTGCTCCTTCTACGACATCTGTTATTTGGCCTAAATATGAGTCAAAAAACTCGCTTGTCATGTCATGGCTCATCAACTCCACGCAGGAATCGATTGCGCATAATTATCTTTTTTTGGATACTGCTGCAGAGCTTTGAACTCGTGCTGAGTCTACACCTATTCCCGCAAGGGTAATGCGGCCCAAATCTTCCAGCTTCGCCGTAAGATGGAGAATCTCTATCAGGGGGATCGTCCTCCTGCTTATTACCTTGAGTTTACCCGACTCTATCAGGAGTACGATCGTTTTGACTCTCTCGTTAGGTGTGCAATGAGGATGCAATCTTGCTGAATAATCGCGAGGATCGAAATCGGGTATTTGAGTTCCTACATGGATTGCACAATTTTCAATCAGATTACCGTTCAGATCTTGGGGTGTGTTCTTGCGGATGCTTACCTGGAACAATTTCAGGTGTTCCCATGTTAGGACTTAGGAGGTAGAGTTTGAAGAAGGTGGAGAGTGAAGAGGAGGAGGGGCAAGAAGAGATGTATAGAATCAGCCCCTAGGGCTCTTCCAAAATGAGGTTACTCCCAAGATGGTCCAAATAAGTGGCATGCATAGGATTGTATAATGTCTTGTTCCAAAATACACAAGGGCAAACTGTAAATAATCACAAGACTCAAAATACATGTGGGATATTAAAACATAGAGCTTACGGGTGCGCGACACCCGTGTGCACTATTGTCCAACATCCGTCGTCATGTTAGTATCAGTGTCCTCATCGCCTCAGTTCCGACGCCGACATATTCTTCATGTCCTCGTCTTCTCGTCCCTCGCCCTCTTTCGTATTTATAACATTGTTTCCCTTTGAAAAATATGTCTTGTCCTCAATATAGAAGAAATGTCTGAGATGCACTGCTGCTGGAGTGGTGGAGGGGCAGTCGGGTGGGTCGGCTCGACGTCGTGCCACAAGGATGCGGCAAAGTACACTGCCACTGTCTGCTGAGGAGGATGGAACTCCACCTCTGGATGGGTGACAGAAGCCTCCCTTGCCAAGAGTAAATGAACTCCCGCATATGGAAAGCACATTATCATGAGATTCTAGTTGACGGACACATCACCGAGGATACAAAGCCACGCGTTTCTCAGGATGACATCAATGCCACCGAGCTCAAAAGAGTAGAAATCTGGGCGGAGAGGGCAATGGTCGACAGTCATGACCAGGACCGTACAAAGGCTGCTAGTGGCAATGCGGTGGTCGTCTCTTAAGCAAATCGCAAAATGAGGAGAAGGCAACGAGTGAATATCGAGTTGTGCTACCAAGCGCCGAGAGATAAAATTATGGCTGACCCTTCTGTCAATCATCACAGTCAGGAAAGTGTCATACAAGGAACTAGAGAGCGTCATAACATGGGGGTCAGAGGTGTCGCTAATCGCATGGCATAAACGTTCTAAATAATACATCCTCATGTGGGTTCTTATGTCATGTCGTGTGTCATCGCCCTCCTGAGATTCAAAATTCCCAAGGGTGATCTCGGGTTCCTCCTCTCCAATGGTGATATAGGCTCCGTTTGGTGGGACTTATTTTCACCGGTCAAGCGGTTACGACCGCATGAACCGGACCTTAATTAAGGTTAGGTTCATGCGGTCGTAACCGCTTGATCGGTGAAAATAAGTCCCACCAAACGGAGCCATAGAGTTCCTTCGGGGGACATTCATGAGTCGGGAGTTGGGGTGTTTACAGCGGAAATAAATGCCTTAGTACGAAGATCGCGGTACTCCTGGTTGGTCATTCGGGGCTGTTCGACGGTTGAGGTGGTGCTCCTAGATGCTCTGAAATCCGTTTCCACTAAGAGGACGAGATTCATTGCATCAATAATCAACAAAGGTGACATTGAAATCCATTTCCACTAAGCCGGTGTCGACTGAGGGGCGACCAAGGGAGCCAAGAGTTGTTCTGTCGTAGCTACCGCAACCAATGTAGGGCCAATCCTTCCATGACGATGAGAGATGTAACAACCTTTTATGGCTTCGGAGTCAGATGAATGTTGAAGAATTGTTTCGTGAAGGCAATCCACCCCGCATGATTGATGTCGTTGAAAAAGGGAACATCGAAGGAGCAGTATGATTTGAGGAAGCCGGAAGCCCGTTGTAACACCTCATCCCAGTTTTACAAAAATCAGCCGTCCGGCCGGGTCAGCGATATGAAGAAAACTAGGAAACAATATTAAAACTAGTACACAGCAGGTATAAAAGAAAAACATCGAGTATTCTTAAACTTACTGCGGAAGTTATGAAAGAAAACTAAGGGTAACATCATACCTTTTTAAGTTGGATTTACAGAGCCACTAAACATGAATTGAGATGAAAGAATTGAAAATCTGAATTAACAAAATAAGTCTGATACATGATATTCAAAACATTAACATGATACAGTATACATGGCTACAAGTGTATACTGAAAGGAAAGAAAACTGAATGGGAAACCAACTACAAACTGACAGCACAAGGACGCTCATCTTATGCGTAGTTTCCCACCTGGGTTACCTGTAAAAACATTACCCACAAGTGGGTCAGAGTAAGGAAAAATAATTTCTTCTAGTGACACTAAAAAAACATTTTCTTAAATGATGAATGCATACCTTGAAAAATAGTTTTGTTCATTAAAAAAAATCTTGATGCTACATGTTATGCATGCCTTTACAATGTTACCTGGTTAACACACATACTCGTTCTATGTTCATGAACTTTCATTTTATTTACCCAAGTCCCGGCGTTCACGAACTACTGTACTGTCTCACGTCAGGTCTACACTTGAGTTATAGGTGACTTCTAATCTGCACTTCTACTTGAAAGGCTCTAGACAGAGTATCTCCTCACGCGCATCTGAAAAACTGACGAGCGGAGATCATCTTACGAACCCAATTGTTCTAGTGTCGCGCAGACACGGTCTCGAATCCACTAACCGTCTCAAAGGGGAGTCAACTCCCAAGACTCTACTACTCATAGGGTATCATATGCCTTATGAGAAAGGTAGTGCGCCTCTACCAAGCACGAGAAGGCTTATGTGTGCTTACTGACCCTTTTTGATCTGACACTACTCTGCTTGGGACATCTCTTTTGGTGTACTACTGAGCGACCCTTGATTTTCTTGTGGTCGGCTAGAAGGGACGTTCAGGCCCTTATTTAAACAAGTCCCCAAACTTGCTTATACGTGTAAAGGTTTTGTACCTAACGTTAGCGTACATGATCTGACTATTAGGGTCTTGGAGAAAGGGTGTTATCCTACAACCAATTCCGCGACCGTTTTCTCTACCGCCACACCCTTCTATGCATGATTATGATGCTTGTACGAAACTTACGCATGCGTACATAAAATAATTACTTGATATGTCTAACTAAAAGGAATTAGACTTCCTTACAGTAGTGTTGCGACGCTCGTACACTCGACGTGGTGCCATGGTGCTCCTTCCCAAAAGATCTGACTAATAAGGACTTCCAGAACTTTGCCCCGAGTCCACCAAAAATCTGCAATACATGACAACTCTAAATTACACGCTTTTCCCTTTAGGGTTATCGGTAAGGGAACTCAAAATGACTAGGGTAATAATATGAAGAACAATATGATGCAATACCTCTATGCGAGAGTGATTAAGTCTCAACTATGCGATCAAATCCAGATTGCGGTAGATCTAGTACTCCGATCCCGGGACCAAAACGATGCTTCAACACTTCTGACTTCCACCGGTTAGGGATGAATCTGGCTCTCCTACGACACAGGAAGGGAGGAGGAAACTCGGCGGCGCCTGCGAAGGAAGGAGGGAGGGTCGGCGCTGAGAACCGGAGCGGGGGAAAGCGTCGGCTAGGGTTGCGGGAGGCGGAGCGCTCTATTTGCAGAATATCAAAGTCGGGAGAGGGGTTTGCGGTTCTCCCGTGCCGTTGGGGTTTAAATTAGAAGTGTCGGGAGAGTTGGGCTTGAACCGGTGCTCCTCTTCAAAACCAATATAAGTTTTAAACTTAATTACACTAATGTCCTTCCCTTCAATACTTAGAACATTTTTGCAACGTTATCCCACAATTACCCATCTAGACAGAAAACAATTGTAGCGGTAAATAATTAAAACGTCATACCTCGACAAGCTATCCGCTCGATAAATTTCTCTTGCGATCGAGCCCTGCAATCGAAATAAGTTTGTCGTAAATTTTTCACGGATGTTACAAATCTCCCATCCTAAAAAATTTTTGTCCTCGAAAATTTACTAACATACCAGAGTCAAAGAGAAAAGTATAATCTGCATTGCTCCTAAGCTCATCCTCTCGCTCCCAAGTATACTCTGGACGACCACAGTTCATCCAAAGGACTTTAACCATGCAATCTCTCTATTCCTGAGCTTCTGTATCCTTGAATCCACGAATCTGGCTGGTCTAATCCCAATGCTAAAATCTGTCTCGATTGGTGCTTCCTCGGTACTGATGATCTGATTGGAATCTTTGTCTGCTCTCCTAAGATAGGAGACGTGGAATACATCATGTACATCACTCATTTTCTCAGGTGTGTCCAACCTATATGCAACCTCACCAACCCGCTCCAGTACCTCAAAAGGACCAACGAATTTGAGAATCGGTTTTTTCATCCGTTTTATTCTAGAGACTCCTCTGACTGGTCTGACCTTCAGATAAACGTAGTCTCCAACACTGAACTCTACTGACCTGTGCTTCTGATCATGATACTTGGTCTGACGATCCTGAGCTGTCTTCAAACGCTCTTGGATGAGCTTGATTCTGTCAGTGGTTTTATCAATCCATGACTCCCTGATGGTAGACCTTTATTCACTTTCAGCCCAACACAACGACGTCCGACAGCGCCTTCCATAGAGGGCTTCGAACAGTGTCATCCCAATACTTGTCTGAAAACTGTTATTGTAGGAGAATTCCACAAGAGTGACATACTTCTCTCACTTCCCTCCAAAGTCCAGTATGCACAAACGAAACAAATCCTCCAAAGACCTATTTGTGCGCTCAGTCTGTTCATCTGTCTGGGGAACTCAAAATGACTAGGGTAATAATATGAAGAACAATATGATGTAGTACCTCTATGTGAGAATGATTAAGTCTCAACTATGCGATCAAATCCAGATTGTGGTAGATTTAGTACTCCGATCCCGGGACCAAAACTATGCTTCAGCACTTTTGACTTCCACCGGTTAGGGATGAATCTGGCTCTCCTACGACACATGAATGGAGGAGGAAACTCGGCCGCGCCTGCGGAGGAAGGAGGGAGGGTCGGCGCTGAGAACCGGAGCGGGGGAAAGCGTCGGCTAGGGTTGCGGGAGGCGGAGCGCTCTATTTGCGGAATACCGAAGTCGGGAGGGGGGTTTGCGGTTCTCCCGTGCCATTGGGGTTTAAATTAGAAGTGTCGGGAGAGTTGGGCTTGAACCGGTGCTCCTATTCAAAACCAATATAAGTTTTAAACTTAATTACACTAATGCCCTTCCCTTCAATACTTAGAACATTTCTGCAAAGTTATCCCAAAATCACCCCTCTAGAGAGAAAACAATTGTAGCGGTAAATAATTAAAACGTCATACCTCGACAAGCTATCCGCTCGATAAATTTCTCTTGCGATCGAGCCCTGCAATCGAAATAAGTTTGTCGTAAATTTTTCACGGATGTTACAAATCTCCCCTCCTAAAAAATTTTTGTCCTCGAAAATTTACTAACATACCAGAGTTAAATAGAAAAGTATAATCTGCATTGCTCCTAAGCTTATCCTCTCACTCCCAAGTATACTCTGGACGGACACAGTTCATCCAAAGGACTTTAACCATGCGAATCTCTCTATTCCTGAGCTTCTGTATCCTTGAATCCACGATTCTGACTGGTCTAATCCCAATGTTAAAATCTGTCTCGATTGGTGCTTTCTCGGTACTGATGATCTGATTAGAATCTCTGTCTGCTCTCCTCAGATAGGAGACGTGGAATACATCATGTACACCACTCATTTCCTCAGGTATGTCCAACTTATATGCTACCTCACCAACCCGCTCCAGTACCTCAAAAAGACCAACGAGTCTGGGAATCAGTTTTTTCATCCGTTTTATTCTAGAGACTCCTCTGACTGGTCTGACCTTCAAATAAACGTAGTCTCCAACACTGAACTCTACTGACCTGTGCTTCTGATCATGATACTTGGTCTGACGATCCTGAGCTGTCTTCAAACGCTCTTGAATGAGTTTGATTCTGTCAGTGGTCTTATCAATCCATGACTCCCTGATGGTAGACCTTCACTTTCAGCCCAACACAACGACGTCCGACAGCGCCTTTCATAGAGGGCTTCGAACGGTGTCATCCCAATACTTGTCTGAAAACTATTATTGTAGGAGAATTCCATAAGAGTGACATACTTCTCCCACTTCCCTCCAAAGTTCAGTATGCACATACGAAGCAAATCCTCCAAAGTCCTATTTGTGCGCTCAGTCTGTCCATCTGTCTGGGGATGGAAAGCGGTGCTGAAATATAACTTGGTGTCCAACCGCTCCTAAACGTATCCCCACTCCTTGGAGGTAAACCTGTCATCTCGGTCTGAAACAATAGTCTTTGGAACACCGTGAAATTGAACTATCTCGTCTAAGTATAACTGTGCTAATTTCGGAACTTGATCCGTCTTCTTAAGAGGAATGAAGTGGACGACCTTAGAGAGACGATCTACAATAACCCATAAGGAATCATTCTCACTTTGTGATCGCGGAAGACCATGGATGAAATTCATGTATATATCCTTAAAAGTCCACTCAAGAATGGGAAGTGGCTGCAACTTGCCACCAGGCCTTTGACACTCGACGTTAACTAACTTGCACGTCTCGCACTTCCCTACATATTCAGCAACATCACCTTCAAGCCTGCCCACCAGACTACCTTCTTGAGATCCGCATACATTTTCGTGCTGCCCGGATCTATAGAATATCTGGAGTTATGTGCCTCAAACAGAATGTCCTCGCGAAGGTGTCTAACATCGGGAATACACACTCTGCCATCATGCAATAATAAATCGTCTTGAATAGTGAATCTCTCCTTCTGACCTGTCTGCGGCGAGATCCAAATCTCTGCCATCTTTGGATCTAAAGGTAGAGCTATTCTGATTTTATCCTTGATGTCACATGTAATCTCCATCCAACTCAACCTTGCAGAACCAAAACTAAAGTGTGGCATAATGATGATGTCCAGTTTCTCCAGTTCCCGCACCAACTCCTTTTGCTGAGTGAGAAGGGAAAAATACGAACCTCTACAGCTAAGGGCATCAGCTACAACGTTCGCCTTTCCTGGGTGGTACTGAATGTCTGCGACGTAGTCCGATAGGAACTCTAACCATCTGCGCTGCCTTATATTGAGCTCCCGCTGATCAAAAATATACTTGAGGCTCTTATGATCAGTGAAGATCTCGCAACGCACTCCATAGAGATAGTGCCTCCAAATCTTCAGAGCATGGATGACCGCTGCAAGCTCCAAGTCATGCAAAAGATAGTTCCTCTCATGCACCTTTAGCTGTCTCGAGGTGTAGGCTATGACCTTTCCATGTTACGTGAGGACACATCCCAAATCCTGACCTGACGCGTCGCTATAAATCTGAAATCCATCGGGCCTTGATGGTAAACTCAAGATCGGTACGGTCATCAACCTGCCCTTCAAATCCGCAAATGCCAACTCGCACTCAACTGTCCAAACAAAGCTTTTACCCTTTCTGGTGTGGGAAGTCAGTGGTAAGGATATCTTTGAGAAGTCCTTAATGAATCTCCTGTAGTAAACAGCTAGACCCAGAAAGCTGCGAACCTCTGAGACTGTCATCGGCATCGACCAATCCTTAATGGCTTCTATCTTCTTTGGATCAACACTAACACCCTTTTGACTTATGACATGGCCTAAGAATGCAATCTCTGGAAGTCAGAACTCACACTTTGAAAACTTGGCATACAGCTGGTTCTTCTTGAGGGTACTCAATACAATTCTGAGGTGAGCGACATGATCTTCTGCACTTTTTGAGAACACCAATATATCATCTATAAAGACGATAACGAAACGGTCCAAGTATACTCGAAATACCCTGTTCATCAGATGCATAAATACTGAAGGGGCATTGGTCAGCGCAAACGACATGACCACGAACTCGAAGTGCCCATATCTGGTACTGAAGGTCGTCTTCTGAATATCCACGCCCTGAATCCTTAACTGATTGTTGCCCCACCTCAGATCTAACTTGGAAAAGGTGCACGATCCAACCAACTATTCGAACAAATCATCAATCCTAAGAATCAGATACTTATTCTGTACTGTCAGTTTGTTCAATTCACGGTAGTCTATGCACAGTCTCAGACTACCATCCTTCTTCTTCACAAATGGTACTGGAACACTCCAAGGTGAAGTACTGCGGCGTATAAAGCCCAAGTCAAGCAACTCCTGCAACTGACTCTTCAACTCCGCCAATTCTCTTGGAGTCATCCGGTAGGGGGACTTGGCTACCGCTGTAGCCCCAGGTTGTAGGTCTATCGGAAACTCAATCTCTCTAACTGGAGGGGCATCAGGGAGCTCTTCCGGGAAGACATCGGGGAATTCCTGCACCACTGGTACCTCTGACAAGTCAGCATTAGCCTCCGCATTCATCAGCACTAAGAAGGTCTCACAACCCTTCCTGATGCACCTTTTAGCTTGGACTGAGCAGATGATCATCTTCGCTACTCCCTTCATGCCCTGAAAGGTAAACGCAGTCTGGTTGGGGTCCTCAAATTATATCTGCTTCTCCCTACAGTCAATCCTGGCGTTGACTGCCGAAAGCCAGTCCATTCCCAAGATCTGGTCAAAACCCGCAATATGAAGCTGCAAGGCTTCTATAATAATCTCGGTATCACAAAACTGCACCGGTACCTTGCACTTATCTCTGGTCTGCAGAAGGGATCCATTCGGTATCATGACCTCCAACGGTACTGTCTCTAGAAAGACTTCTAAACTTAGCTTACGCACTAGAGATTCTGCGATGACCGAGTGCGAGGCGCCCGTATCAAACAGAATCTTGGAGGGTAAATTATGAATCATAAGGATGCCTACATGAATGATTTACAAAAGATGATGAGAGTGTTACTACGGAGGATTAAATAAAATTATTAGTAAGTTAAACACTTACTCGTCACTACATCCTCCTGATCCTTTGCATCCTGCTGGCCAAACTCATACGCTCTGGGCTGCACTAAATCTCGACCCTGTGGTGCCCTCCCGTCAGTGATCATCAACGTTTTGCCCTTGTCTAATCTGCTTGAGCCATCAACCTCGAACTTTGACTGTAGGAACGAGTTACATTTGTCATCTACAGTAATAAAATAAATACAATAAATACGACTATGCTTCGGTTTACCTGATTCGCACCAACTTCCTGACAGTAGCGAGCTATGTGTCCAGGTTGTCGGCACTTGTAACACACGCTGCATTGGCCAAGCACTCTCCTGGATGGCGACGCTGACACCTAGGGCAGGGGGGGTAGTCCTTTCTCCTATCTCCAGACTGACCACTCTTCTTAGCATCCGGCTTCTGTTTATTATTCCAGTTTTTACCCTAGTCATTCCTGCTCTACTGCGGCTAATGCGAATCCTGTGACCGCTTCGAGCAAAAACTGTTTCGCTTCTGCACCTTCTGCTGATCAGTCTCCAACCTGCGAGTCATATCCACTATGCTCCTGTAGTCAGAGTTGACCATGGTCATCAACGGCTGTCTCAACGAGTCACGCAAGCCATCCACAAAGCGGCTGCACTTCTCAACCTGATCTCCCTGCATCATGCCTACATAACGAGGCAGATGTGTAAGCTCTCGCTCGTACTCAGTAACGGTCTTGTCCCCCTGGTAGTGTCTAAGATATCTCTCCTGGACACCTCGTCGTGCGGAAGAAGACACAAACCAATTTGCAAAGGTTCTAGAAAACTCGCCCCACATAAACATATCTATTGTACGACCTGGCCAAAGAGCATGGTCATACCATTTATAATGAATGTATCACTTTCTAAAATAAGAGGAAATTTTCTTGACGATTTACCTGCAGGGTCATCTGCCTGGTACTTGTCCCACCAGATCTTTGCCTCACCCCGGAGGAGGAAAACTGTCAGAGGAACCTTCTTGTTCTCCGGACACTCCATAACGTTTAACAAATCTCTAGTGTTTGCTATCCAGTTGTCTGTGTCCATCGGGGTTTCATCCCCACTGTAGTTTGATGGTTGGAGCTCTCTAAAGTTTCTCAAATAGCGATCCAGAGTCATCTCCACGAGTGCTGGTGCAGGAGCTGGTGCATGGGCTGGTACTTGCATTGGAGTTGGAATCCCTGCAGCCAGTTCTCTCTGAAACTCCATCAAGGCTACAGTGACCGCCTTGGCAATCTGGGACGCTATGTCAGTGGCTTCTGGGGCTGCTAGAACTGGTGGCACCTGTGGCACATCAGCATCTCCCATGACAGCATTAGGAATAGGGTCCTGACGTGGAGATTCACCCGGTTCACTGACTCGTGATGCCTGATAGAATATATAAAACAAGTATGATTATTTATCATTGCATCTGAGAAATTTGGCATAACAAGTAATTTCATACCCTTGCAAAAACTAGGGCTTAGACGCAAGTTAAATACTCTACTAACAAGTGTTTACTCTTACACACTCCTATGATTCTGTGAATCTTTCCTGGGTCCGGAGATCCTAAACCTGCCTCTGATACCAATTTATAACACCCCATCTCAATTTTACAAAAATCAGCCGTTCGGCCGGGTCAGCGATATGAAGAAAACTAGGAAACAATATTAAAACTAGAACGCAGCATGTATAAAAGAAAAGCACAGAGTATTCTTAAACTTACAACGGAAGATATGAAAGAAAATTAAGGGTAACAATATACCTTTTTAAGTTGAATTCACAGAGACACTAAACATGAATTGAGATGAAAGAACTGAAAATCTGAAGTAACAAAATAAGTCTGATACATGATATTCAAAACATTAACATGATACAATATTCATGACTACAAGTGTATACTGAAAGGAAAGAAAACTGAATGGGAAACCAACTACAAACTGACACCACAAGGACGTTCATCCTAGGCGTAGTTTCCCACCTGGGTCACCTGTAAAAACATTGCCCACAAGGGGGTCAGAGTAAGGAAAAATAACTCCTAGTGACATTAAAAAAATATTTTCTTAAATGATGAATGTATGACTTGAAAAATAGTTTTGTTCATTAAAAAAAAATCTTGATGCTATATGTTATGCATGCCTTCACAATGTTACCTGGTCAACACACATACTTGTTCTATGTTCATGAACTTTCATTTTATTTACTTAAGTCCCAACGTTCACGAACTAGTGTACTATCTCACGTTAGATCTACACTTGAGTTCTAGGTTGCTTCTGATCTGTACTTCTACTTGAAATGCTCTAGGCAGAGTAGCTCCTAACGCGCATCTGAAAAATTGACGTCTCGAGACCATCTTACGAACTCAATTGTTCTAGTGTCGCGCAGACACGGTCTCGAATCCACTTACCGTCTCAATGGGGAGTCAACTCCCAAAACTCTACTGCTCATAGGGTACCATATGCCTTATGAGAAAGATAGTGCGTCTCTACCGAGCACGAGAAGGCTTATGTGTGCCTACTGAACTTTTTTGGTCTGACGCTACTCTGCTTGGGACATCTCTTTTGGTGTACTACTGATCAACCCTTGTTTTTCTTGTAGTCGGCTAGAAGGGACGTTCACGCCCTTATTTAAACAAGTCCCCAAACTTGCGTATACGTGTAAAGGTTTCGTACCTAACGTTAGCGTACATGATCTGACTATTAGGGTCTTGGAGAAAGGGTGTTATCCTGCAACCAATTCCGCAACCGTTTTCCCTACCGCCACGCTCTTCTATGCATGGTTATGATGCTTTTACGAAACTGACACATGCGTACATCAAATAATTACTTGATATGTCTAACTAAAAGGAATTAGACTTTCTTACAGTAGTGTTGCGACGCTCGTACACTCGACGTGGTGCTATGGCGTTCCTTCACAAAAGATCTGACTACTAAGTACTTCCAGAACTTTGCCCCGAGGCCACCAAAAATCTGCAATCCATGACAACTCTAAATTATGCGCTTTTCCCTTTAGGGTCATCAGTAAGTGAACTCAAAATGACTAGGGTAATAATATGAAGAACAATATGGTGCAGTACCTCTATGTGAGAGCGATTAATTCTCAACTATGCGATCAAATCCAGATTGCGGTAGATCTAGTACTCCGATCCCGGGACCAAAAACGATGCTTCAACACTTTTGACTTCCACCGGTTAGGGATGAATCCGGCTCTCCTACGACACAGGAAGGGAGGAGGAAACTCGGCGGCGCCAGTGGAGGAAGGAGGGAGGGTCGGCGCTGAGAACCAGAGCGGGGGAAGCATCGGCTAGGGTTGGGGGAAGCGTCGGCTAGGGTTGCGGGAGGCGGAGCGCTCGATTTGCAGAATACCGAAGTCAGGAGGGGGGTTTGCGGTTCTCCCGTGCCGTTGGGGTTTAAATTAGAAGTGTCGGGAGAGTTGGGCTTGAACCTGTGCTCCTCTTCAAAACCAATATAAGTTTTAAATTTAATTACACTAATGCCCTTCCCTTCAATACTTAGAACATTTCTGCAACTTTATCCCACAATCACCCGTCTATACAGAAAACAATTGTAGCGGTAAATAATTAAAACGTCATACCTCGACAAGCTATCCGCTCGATAAATTTCTCTTGCGATCGAGCCCTGCAATCGAAACAAGTTTGTCGTAAATTTTTCACGGATGTTACACCCATGACTGGTGAGATGGTGTCGCGCCGAGAACTAAGGGGTGAATCCCTGTTGGAGGCCGAGAATGTACTCTGGTGGCTAGCGAGGAAGGCATCAAACATCGCAACTAACCGCTACATTAGAGCTTGGCGGGAATCAATGGAGGCCTTGTGAGCATCGAGGCAGTAAGTGATGGTCGAATCGATATGAGGCTGAGGCATGGGTGTGTCAGAGGGTGCCATGGAGTGAAGCCGTGGGGGAATGCACACGAAAGATGGGACGTTATAGTGCAGGAATCTCACGCAGGTAGTCAGATGCAAAGAAACGCAAGAGGACGGTCAGTTGCAAGAACATGCGAGGTAGGATTTGGGAAGACGCGAACGCGAAGCAAAGCGTCGAGGGGAGGCGGACCACGATTGACCGAGAACGATCGAGCACAAGAAGGATTGGCGTGGCGGATATGAAGCTGCCCGCGAGTGGAGGGGGCGTCACCGGAGGAAGCGGGTCGTTGAGGCGATGCGGACCACGATCGACCGAGAATGATCAGGCGTAGGAAGGCTTGGTACATAGCGTACACGAGGAGAGAGGTTCGTCTTTAGGCGATAAAAATTGTGGCCGGAAGAGCAGCATGTCGGATCAAATGTTAGGAGGTAGTGTTTGAAGGAGTATAGGGAAGAGGAAAAGGAGGGGGAACAAGAGAGGAATAGAATCAGCCCTAGCGATCTTCCAAAATGATCCTACTTCCAACATGGTCCAAATAAGAGACATGCATAGACACAAAACACACAAGGGCAAACAGTAAATAACCATAATGACCAAAATACATGTGCGATAATAAAGCATAGAGCTGATGGGTGTGTGACGCTTGTGTGTACTACTGGCCAACACTCATCGTCATGTTGAGATTCATGTCCTTGTTGTCTTGGTCCCGACATCGACATATGCATCTTGTCCTCATCTCCTCATCCCTCACCCTCTTCTGTTTCGTAACATTGTAATTCATACGATGTCAGTACAACCTGAGCAGCAAGTCTCCATCTTTACAGCTAGACATCATGAATGATTGCAATTAGGCGTCGAGTTTGAGGCCCCGCATGATTTAGTTACTGCCCTGAGCTTAGACAAACTATGCGAATGATGACCTCATTTGGATCGAACTACCTAACAAACACTGGGAATCAGGCCGACAGACCCGAAAGCACCCAACCCTCATAAATTTGACGTCTGTCTCATGCGGCAATTTTTGAACGACATGCAAAAAGTTGTTATATACGGAAGTAGTGGACTCTGATGAAGAAGGAATTGGGTGAACCAAACACAACACTTTGATCTCTCTCTGAGCTTGAGGATAAGTTCATTTTGCATGGCTTGAATGATGTTATGGAATTCGAGACTAGTTACCATAGTGGCTCCGTGCCTAGTTTTCAGTCAAAATTTGTGATGGGGATCCATCAGATCATGCACCTGGAGGGGTTCGTCGCAAGGCGGGACCCACATTCATTTATTCGCGCAGGAGGAATTGATCGGATCGCTGATCGGACTCCGCGGTTGCGTCTGGGACATCGCCGAGAGTCAAAACACTATATTAGTTTATATTTTCAGTTTATTATTGATGTATTTTAAGGGCCGAACCCACCGACCAATCATAGCCGTTGATGGGGGATACCCTAGATTTTATTTTCTTATAAATAGGGGTCTTGAGGGCTGAATTCAGTCATTGCAGAATTTGGAGAACTCTAATCCCGGATTCCAGCGATCCCTCCCCGGTGCCGACATCGTAGAACTCTAGGTGACGACTCCTAGGCCTCCAAACTCCTCCTCAAGGTACTACCTATACATAGCCTCCTTTTCCCCACCTCGAATCCGCCATCCACCACCCGGAATCACCCCTACAGCCCGCTGAACCCCAATTTCCTACAAACAGTTCAGTTACTGTTCAATAATAATTATCACTATTCATTTCCAAAGTTTATTTTGATGTTCCTGTAGCCGGTTCCTCACCTCCACCGCCAGCCCGTGCCTGCCGCCTCCCCTCCTTGTTGCAGGTCAGCCGCCCACTCCCCTTCAACCTCCCATCCAGCCGACCACCCTCCTCCCCCCCACACCACCTAGAAACCTCCTCAAGCCCTAGCCGGCCACTCCGTAAATCTCCTCTCCGTGGATCTACTACCAAATAGCCTCTATTTTCTAGATCACGCTAGATCTGAGAATTTCAGCTCTCGATCCGACGTTTGCCTCCACCCTTATTACCATTTTTGTCCGGATCCGCTCTTACATATCGAATCTACCCTCCCCCGGCCCGGATCTACTTATACGTGGCCGGATCCACCGTTTTATTGTCCGTTTTCACCGTTTATCGCCGAGGACAGCCACCGCCACCGTCGCCTCGCCACCGGTTCCATCTCCGATCACCGATCTACGCATCCGGACCTCAAATTCTTCAGTATCTCGGTTCAGCGCTCTACTTTGTGAGCTTTTATAGTACTGTATTATTTGATTCGACATTTGCCATCTAGTGATTTGCTATATTTTGCTGCGATTCTTGTTTGTGGAAATTTGTTTTTTGTGCACTAATAATTTGCAGAAGGGAACATTCGCCGCGCGCTTCGCTTTGGCCCTCCGAGCGGAGGAAGCCATTATAATTTGCCCAAAATTAAATATTTGTTTTCTATTTAAATATCTGCGCGGTGCTAATATTACATTGCTTTAATTTATTCGTCAAAATTTTGATCATTACATTGCATGTAGGTTTGGATTAGCGTGTCACCCTTGCACTACCACCTAGAGTCGTAGGTTTTATGCACCTGTAGCCTACCCATACATCAATTTGTATTATAAATTTTTGGTAGTTAGTAGTAATTGGTTATCATTAAGAGTCTTGTAAACCTATTTAAAGGCAAGTGATGTTGGAATGAAGGACCCATGAATTAGGTTTATTTTTATGGTCTTGTAATGAGATTGTGGTAGCTCTCTCTCTCTATCTCTATCTCTCTCTCTTTCTCTCTCTCTCTTTCTCTCTCCCGAGCACACCCTGCTTAGGCAGTTGCGGTTCCGGCTTACCTCGCAACCACTCCTTTGACGATTACCAATGTTCTATGGGTTTACCCATAATAGTATCATGTACATGTTTCAAATAATCCCATATTTTTAGGTTAATCTAATTTGACTGCATGCCTTTAGTAATTTTTTAGTTATGATGCTCTTTCTTTACAAATGAAAATCTGAGATTTTGAAGACTTGACTCAAGCAGGATTGTTGGCAAAGTGGCATCAATGGAAAATCATCTGTGGATTTGTATGGAAGAGATGAACAGTGATCTACTTTTGCAGGTGAGCTAATAGTCATTTGATTGTAGATATTATCCTATTGCTTGGTTTTAAATTATCTTTATACACCATTGGAATTCATCTGCTTACAGTGCCGAGAAGAGCTGCGACTTCAGGTTGTAGCAGGCATAAAGGTACTTTGATATTCATCCCATGGAAGTGGACAATCTCCACATTCTTATGAATCTGATTTACTTTTGATCGTATGTTTTTCTTCAACTGGAGTCTCCTGCCCTTAAATGTTAATTTTCCTTGTGCTAGTGCAGACAATCTTACTTTTGCCTGTGCTCCCTCTTGGTCTTGTGCAGCTTGGGTCATTGGATAAGGTGGGTTCAATTGTTTTTTTACTTGCATTGTTTTTCCATGCAAACTTGGACATTATGCCTATAAGATGGCTATATCTTAACATTACAAGATCCAATATGCAATTTGCAATATTCTTTACTTGTGCGGACATTAAATATGCAATGGAATTGTTGCATTTATCCTTCTCCGTGCTTGGTACCAAAATAATGAACATGGCTATATCTTAACATTACAAGATCCAATATGCAATTTTCAATATTCTTTACTTGTGCGGACATTAAATATGCAATGGAATTGTTGCATTTATCCTTCTCTGTGCTTGGTACCAAAATATTTTTACATCCTGGAATAAAAAATTGAGATTCCATTGTGGTTTTTCTTAATATTTTCTTCGGTTTGTGCTAATAAATGGATAATATAAGATTTGATCAGGACTTAAAAAGAGGGTTTCCAACCACCATGACAAATAACCGTACAATAGATTAGCTATGCGATGGTTTAGCGCACGCATTACCCTGAAGTCATAATGTTGAAGTCAGGAAAAGTCCCAACCTTAGAATTCAGACCAATGCCGGCTAAGGTTACCGGTTCAAGGGTAAGATCAGACGGCTAGGATGACTAGGATGAAGAACGAAGGCAAACAGGACCCCAGATGTTGCACCAGGAAGGTCCCACCACGTACCCGGATGCTCGAAAAGAGCAGCCCCTTCTCAATCAAAAATGACCGAACTAGGTACGAGGGAGACTAGCTGATGACTAAGTCACAAGGACGCGACCTGACCTCTAAGGAAAATGAATTCAAAGATTCGGCTAGTATCTTGAAAGGAGAGCACGCGAGTATGCTGCAGAGGATTTTTCGTCCTCAACCTCGTACCCCTGGGGTCCTATTTATAAAGAAATCCAAGGAGGGGGGGGGGGTTTATACCCCACCCCCTGGCGACTAGTCGACTTCCAAGGGGAACTCGCACGAGCTGGGCGAGTATCTGGCATAGTCGCCTACCTGGCGAGTATGCGAGAGTAGCTCGCCATACTCGCCCAGAGCTTCCGCGGTCTTGCGCGCTGACTCCGACTTCTGTCTTGACTTGTTGACCTTGACTTCTGCTGACCTGGCTGTGGTAGGACTCATCCTCGACGAATACGGGTTGTACACAATCCCCGCTCTTTTCGACCGTCGTAGGAGCTCGGAAAGAATCATCCAACACTTATTCGGCGAGCTGCTATGCCGAGTATCAGAGTTGCTCGCCCTTGACGACTGCCTGCCGATCTCTATAAATAGGGGGGGCTGGTTTTTGAGGCGTATCTCCAGAGCTCGCACATTATGTCGAACGCCAACGAGAAACTTTTTCAGGACAGTCTTGCTGCTCTGACCGGCTTTCTCGACATTGCCAAGTCTAAGAGGCCGCGGGAGGAAGACGTCGCCACCGACTTACCCCCCCCCCCCCCCCCCCCCCACAAATAGAAGAGGACTAAGAAGTCCAAGAAAATACCCGCCTCCAAGGCGGTCGACCCGCTTCCACCACCTGAGCAAGTCGCGGCTTCGACCAGCAATCCTGCGCTTTCTGCTAGCACCTTGAAGCTTCTCAGCGACCTTTGGCTAGACGACATCCCCAACATTGTCGCCCCTGACTCGAGCCTTATCAGCCCGCTGAAAATACCGGAAGTCGCCAACGCGCCGACGCCATAGCAGATTGAAGTCATTTCCCTGCCAGGTCGCCATTTTGCCAAGCCATTCTTCTAATGCGGTTGGTCGCCATTCACTTCTCGCTGACACGTTTTCTTTACTCGCAGACTCTCCAACGGATGTCGCCGACGCGGCTCTGAATGTCGCCCCTCTGAACTTCGCACCACTGCTCTCCCTTGCAGCCGAGAAACCCCTCAGGACCGCGCACACAGTCCGAAGTAATCTCGGCACCAAGAAAGTGTCTGAAGCTTCGTCTCCCACGGCGAAGGAGAATCCCCCGGCGAGCAAGGAACTACCGGCGAAGAACCCTCCGGCGAAGGACCCTCCAGGGGGTAACGAACTTCTGGCGAGCAAGGACCTTCCGGCGAGCAAGGTCCCGCCCGCTCCTGTGCGAGATTCTGCGCCGCCAGCGACGAGTTCCCTATTGCCGCCGCCGCCGCCTCTGAACGCTCAGCAACTAGCTGACATGCCGCGACCTCCCTCGCCTCCTTCGCTGAAGACCCCGCATCAGCCGACGAGTTCGTCGCAGCCTCCGCCGCCTCCGTCGAAGACTTTGGCCCGGAAACAGGATAAGCCGCGGCCGAGCTAGTTCCCGCCAAGAGTCGGGGACCCCGATCATGGAGGTCACGGGCAGGGTAAATCTGCTGAGCATGCGGATGGCCCATCTTCTGGCCGGCGAGATGCCCCAGGTCGCGGCCCTTCTCCTCGTCGATCAAGGTCTCCTCGTCGTGGTAACCTCCGTCACTGTTACTTCGTTTGATGAGTTCGACGTTCATTTCTGATCTGGCGACATTCTATCTGTTTTGACAGATCGCCCGACGACTCCAGGGGCGGCCTTCATCGACGTCATCGGGTTATCGGGCAGCGAGTATCGTCACGCCGCTGCTCGCGCCTATCTGGAGCTGGAGAGCAAGTTCGACCAGCTGGCAATTTGCGAGCCACATCGTTGGATCTCATCTCTAGAGGTGCGGGTGGCGAAGATAGAAGAGCTTCAGACCACCCTGGAGAGCTACGAAGCCCGCTTCCACATGGTGAAGGAGAATGATCGCCAGCTGGCGACAAACAACCATCGCCTCCAGCTCGTTCTCGACGAGCTGGCCGGCATTCGGGCGAGTATGGGCTCCGTGGGGCGACTGACGAGGATGGAGGAGCAGCTGCGCCTTGGTGACGACGCGATGGCGGTGGCGACAGAGCATTACCGGCGAGCGCGAGAGATGGGCTGGGCCGGGCGACATCCTCATCCTCCAGACCGTCCACCTAGAACTTAGATTTTTTCTTTTTTTTTTATTTGAACTCGCCATATGCGACTATTTGTAATAAATGATATTATATTGTAATAAGCGAGTTTGCATCTCGCCCTTAATTTCCGTCTCCTCTTTGTTGTTTTGCTCACTGTTATTCTGCGATATGCCGAGTTTAGCATGCAGGTTCTGACAACGTCGCGACATTCTCTGCTGTGTTGTGCGAGATAGACTGATGCCAGGATTTATTTGCTCGCCAAAACCGCGTCTTAGGTTGATACTCGCCGGACCGGATATATACCCCCCTCCCCTTTGCCTTCGCCTATAAATAGAGGGGGTAGGTAAGACATAAGTACGCTGATGCGATTTTCCAACCCCAGCTCGCGAGTATCTTTTTCTGCTCGCGTGTTTCTTTCTTCTCTTCTCCTCTTACTTCTTCAACTCGCTAGCTCGCAAAAATGGTTGGGGATGATGCTAGTGCTCGCCGATAGGCACACACCGCCAACTTTGCCGACGCGGCCTTCAAGAAATCTATAACCACAGAGCGAGATCTGGAGACATTCAGGGAGCGGCTGTTGCCGGACGGCTACTCGGCGAGGCTCCCTGCTCGCGGCGAGCGACTTAACACCCATATCGAGCGTGCGATGGTCTTATCGCCTTGCCACTTCGACGCCAGCCTGCGACTTCCATTCTGGCCAGAATATCGCGAGATCCTGCGGTATTTTGGGATCGTCCCCACGCAAATCAACCCCAATGGAGTGGCGATCTTTATGGGGTTCCTTTGCTATCTGCGGGAAGAGAGGGTTGCCTTCGACCTCTCAGTTTTTCGTAAGATATTCGCCTTCGCCGCCACCGTTGAGGGGGTCGTCTATTCAGCAGCCATGTCTGCACTTTGGTGGGGACGGCAAATAAGATCCACCGGTGGAGCGAGCAGCTAGTCGTCGTCCATGGCGACTTCACGGGCATTTTGGGAAGGCCGCACCAACCTGCCGATGTCGTCTTCCTCCCGCCGATCTTTGAAGGTGTTCGCGAGCAGCTGTTCGAGTCCTTCCGAGGTCGCCGGTTCGACGTCATCCACTGACGGCTTAATGTCAACACGCTCCTAGAGATCCATCCAAACGAGGGTAAGATTTGAGTGAGAATTATGTCTGCTTGCATGCTCGCTTCCATTTATTGGAGCTCGGTACTAATATGTTGCACGATGTTGGCAGTGGCTTGCGAGCTTCCAGAGAAGCCGCTTCCTCCGGCGAAGGAAGTCGTCACATCCTTCCCGGAATCCAACTCGTCGCCCGACGTCGGCGAGAAGAAGAAACTCGCCAAAGGGAAGGTGAAGGTCAAGTCGTCGGGCTTTGCGAGTAAGAGGGCAAAAGTATCGTCGCCTCAGTCCGGAGATCAAGAGTCGCCGCTAGATGCTCCCCCCCCCCCCCCCCACTTCCACCCAAATTTCAATCTTGGGCGAGTAACGGTGGATATTTATGGTTGCCCGCTGGTGACTTGGTAGGAAGACGACCATTTGGTGACGCTGAGCACCAACCTCCTCTCCTGGTCGGCGGATTGGGAGGACAAGGGGGAAGCTTTTGCCGTCCTCCGTGCGCCATACGGGCGGGCTGACGACGAGTCCATGTTGGAGCTCAGCCCGGAGGAAATCGCCCAGCAAACCGCATGCTCGCTTGCCCGGGCTGTCGAGCTAGGACATTACTCGACCAGGAAGCTACTGGAGACGACTGAGGCCTTGAAGGCCGTCACCAAGAAAGCCATAGACCTCGGCATGCAGTTGGTCCGCTGGAGAGACTATGAGGTAAGTTGCTTCCCGCATGCGACATTGATGGTTTTGGACGGATTTATTTTGCTGACTGTTGTTTATCGCAGGCTGCTGAGATCGAGGCCGCGAAGAAGCTCTCCGAGTGCGAGGAGAAACTCGCCAACTCTCTGGCGGAGCTGGAGGCAGCCCAGGTCCGCGCCGCCGAGATGGAGACTCGCCTGACAGCCTTCGAGGGCCGCGCGAGCTCTTCTGTTCCCTGCCCCGATGCGTCGCGGCCGGAGGACCACCCGCATTGGGCGGTTAAGAGGTCCCACGTCCTTTGGAAAGAGAGGTCGTCGATCCGCCGCGAGATAGCGCGAGCGGCGGGGAACATCATGCTCGCCCGGCTGAGGATCAACGACCCACTCGTCGAGGGGGAGAAACAGCTCACCGTCGACGAGCTCATTCCCGAACTGCTCGCCGAGGATTCGACCTCGCCCGATCGCCTCCCTTCCTCGACATCGGGCTCCAGCAGCAGCGACAGCGGCAGTAGCAGTGGCAGCGGTGAAAGCACTGATGGGGAGGAAAGCGATGAAGGCGGCGAGGAAGAGGAAGATGCCGACATTGGAGATGACGAATATCGGCCTGATACTGGCGATGATGAGTCCTAGTTGCTCGCCGATTTTTGTCATGCTTGCATGTAACAGATTGTTAACTACTTTTTGTAACTTGTAATTTTTTGACATATATTTATACAAGTTTAAGTTACCGCAATCTCTTTTATTCTTTACTCGCATGTTTGTTGGTTGATGGCGCTCGCTAGGCTCATAGGCTCGGGGAGGATGAGTGCTTGTGGCGCTTTACCCGCGCGTTGTCATTGGTCATAGTCGCACAGTTATTACTCGCACGTCCATAGTCGCTCAAACAATTTGCATCCAAATGCTCGCATGTGTCCGTGCGTATACTCGCCATAGCATACTCGCACGCTTGCCAAGGCATACTCGCATACTCGCTAAAAACATACTCGCACCTGCACAATTGTTTATCTCGCCGGAGCTAAACCTGACTGGCTTGGAGACCAGAGCCGACACCCATCAGGAGCCGAGCTCGACTGGTGGTGGGAAGTAGTCGACACCCAGCAGGAGCCAAGCTCAACTGGGGGGTGAGAATCAGTCGACACCCAGCAAGAGCCAAGCTCAACTGGGGGTGGGAATCAGTCGACTCGGGGAGGCCAGTAGTCGGTTTGCAGGAGAGGAGCTCGTACAGAGTTCACGGAATACGACATCATTCCAACGAGGAACTTGGTCTCACTCGAGGAGATCATTGGCCAATGTGCAAGAGAGGAGCTCGTGCAGGGACTTGGACTTACAATGACACTATCACTCGAGTACTTTAAACATTGTTGGAGTCGGCAGCTCTCGGGAGCCTTGCTCAACTAAAGTGATGTAAGTCCACTCGGGGAGGCAAGTAGTCGGTCTGCAGGAGAGGAGCTCGTACAGTGTTCACGGACTACGACATCACTCCAACGAGGAACTTGGTCTCACTCGAGGAGGTCGTTTGACCAATATGCAGGAGAGGAGCTCGTGCAGGGACTTGGACTTACAATGACACTGCCACTCGAGGACTTTAAATATTGCTGGAGTCGACAGCTCTCAGGAGCCTTGCTCAACTAGAGTCTCGGGGAGGCAAGTAGTCGGTCTGCAGGAGAGGAGATCGTACAGAGTTCACGGACTACGACATCACTCCAACGAGGAACTTGGTTTCACTCGAGGAGGTCGTTTGGCCAATATGCAGGAGAGGAGCTCGTGCAGGGACTTGGACTTACGATGACACTGCCACTTGAGGACTTTAAATATTGCTGCAGTCGACAGCTCTCAGGAGCCTTGCTCAACTAGAGTGGTGTAAGTCCACTCGGGGAGGCAAGTAGTCTGTCTGCAGGAGAGGAGCTCGTACAGAGTTCACGGACTACGACATCACTCCAACGATGAATTTTGTCTCACTCGAGGAGGTTGTTGGCCAATATGCAGGAGAGGAGCTCGTGCAGGGACTTGGACTTACGATGACATTGCCACTCGAGGACTTTAAACATTGTTGGAGTAGTTTGCCCTGTTGCTTAGGAGATTGCCAATGAGTCAAATGCATCCATATGTTTGAGGACGAAGAAATTATAAAAAGAACGATGATCCTCCACCGGTAGAGTTGGGAGGTTGGCGTCCAGACCTGTTCATGATAGTTCCTCCAGTCGGAGGAGAGATGTAATCTGGGGTAGATAGGCCGACGTGCAAGGGGGGAGCTGATCTCGGCCGTCAATGCAGGGGCTCGGTCTTACAAGGTCGCTTACATCCCGAGACATCGTTCCATCGTCCGCCCTGGGCTATCTAGGAGAAACAGATCGAAGGTTCGTTTCCCAACCCAACCGTGGAGATCATTTTTCAGCTCTGCCACCTGGCTACAAGCGCAAGTGTATGAGCGAGTGGTAATGTTTTCCCGAGGGTCCCTCAGGACGCACTCGCGACTAACATCTTCCCTTAGGCCTATTCCCGCCCCTTGGCTGGTTATCCTGCCTTTGAAAATAATTAAAATGCTGTTGCCCAAACGAAGACTTGGCAAGGTCGACCCTTCCTCAAATCCGAGAGATTGGCATCCAGACCTGTTCCTGATAGTTCCTCCAGTCGGAGGAGAGATGCAATCGGGGGTACCTAGGTCGGCATGCAAGGGGGGAGCTGATCTCGGCCGTCAGTGCAGAGGCTCAGTCTTACAAGAGCGATTCCGGAGGCATCGTCCCATCATCCGTCCTGGGTTATTTAGGAGGAACAGGCCGACATCTGTTTTCTCGGATCGAGCACAGAGCTGAGCTCTAAAGCCTCAAAAATCTTGAGATGAAATAACACAAAGAAACCATTGGGTTGTCACTATCTGTATATATATATGAAATCAAGATTTACAAGGAAAACACAATGTTACTGCTAGGGATAGAACCTTTTCAAGTCATCCCCGCTCCAAGTACCTCCTAGCTGCTCTCCGACTTGATCTTGAAGGTAGTAGCCCCCAGTAGCCAAGGCTTCTTGGATGATGAATGGACCTTCCCAATTTGGATGTAGCTTGCCAACCGCTGCTCCCCTTCTTGCGGCGTCCACCTTTTTCATGACCAGATCCCCTGCGAGGAAATATTTTAGGCGGACGTTTTTATCGAAATGCTTTTCCATGCGCCTCTTGATCTCCTCCTGGCGGTTGGAGGCTAAGTCACAGAGCTCTTCAACAAAATCCAGCGAGAGCCTTTGAATGTCTTCATTCTCCAAGCGCCATTCTTCGCTGCCGTCTCCCGCTGTTATGACTCTCGGGCTCCGAACCTCAAACTCCACTGGGATGAGTGCCTCCGACCCGTGGGACAACTTGAAGGGAGTTTCCCCCGTAGCCGAGTTTGGAGTCGTTCTCAGAGCCCAAAGGACTGAGGGGAGCTGCTTCGCCCAATTACCCTTCACGTTGGTGACTTTTTTCTTCAGGAGGTTGATGATCAAGTTGTTGGCGGCCTCCACTTGTCCGTTGCTGCGAGGATGATGCACAGAGGAGAATCGAAGATTCGTCCCTAACTGCTTGCAGAAGTTCTCTAACTCCAAGCTGGCGAACTGTGGACCATTGTCGGTGACGATGACGAGAGGGATCCCGAACCTGCATGCAATCTCTCCCCAAGTGAAATTCTTCACAATCTGGGAAGTGGTCTTGGCCAGAGCTTTCGTCTCGATCCATTTGGAGAAGTAATCGATCATGACGAGGACAAACTTCCTCTGTCCACTGGCCTGAGGGAAAGGGCCGATCAAGTCCATTCCCCAGATGGTGAAGGGTCATGGAGCAGTGATCGAGTGAAGGTGTTGAGCTGGTTGTAGTTGAGGGGGCCCGAAGAGCTGACATTGGAGACATTTCTTGGAGAAGGCTTATGCATCCTTTTGAATGGTGGGCCAGAAGTATCCGTGCCTTAAAATTCTTTGTTCCAGAGTGCGAGTCCCTGAGTGACTGCCACACTCTCCCGATTGAATCTCCTCCATAACAAGAGGGACTTCAACCTCTGACATACACCGGGCCAGAGGGTCTGAGATAGTCTTACGATAGAGCTCTCCTTCCTGCAGTAAGTAATATGCAACTTTGTAGCGAAATTTCCTCTGATCCCCCTCGCTGGCAGGAACCTGACCTGTTGCCAAGAAAGAAATAAACGGATCCCTCCAGGATGCCCTCTGCTTGATCTTCATCATCTCCCCCTCTTTGATGGACGGTCGGAACAGTTCGGTCACGGTCCCCCCAACCCGGGGACCGTACTTGGCGAGATAGTCGGCCTCTGAATTCTCCTCTTGGGGTACATGTTAGACGAAGAAAGATTGAAATCCCCCGATCAGACCTTTCACCTTGACTAAATATTTCTGCAGGACCAGATCATTCACTTCAAATTCGGCTCTGATCTGGGACGCAACTACCATCGAGTCGGTGAAGGCCCTGAAATCCCGAATCGCTAACTCCTTGGCGAGACGCAAGCCAGCCACCATAGCTTCGTACTCCGCCTGATTATTTGTAACGGTGAAGAGGATCTCGACTGCTTGCTCAATCCTGGTTTCCTGGGGGCTTACTAGCATGACTCCGGCTCCCACGGAATACCTGCCCAAAGCCCCGTACACAAACATCTTCCAAGAGACTGGGCTAGAATAGCCTTCATCTCCTTCTACCTCGGCTGAGAAGTCGGCCAGGAAATCTGCTACTGCCTGCGCCTTGATCGCTACCCTTGGAGAGTAAGAAATGTCGAACTCGCTAAGCTCCACCGCCCGTTTTGCCAACCTGCCTGAATGCTCCTCTCCATCCAGGATACTACGGAGAGGGTGATCGGAGACGACCCTGATGGAATGTGCCTGAAAATAAGGACGGAGCCTCCGAGACGAAACCACCAGAGCAAACACCAACTTCTCCAGAATAGGATATCTCGTTTCCGCCTGTCGCAGCACTCTACTCACATAGTAGACAGGGAGTTGCTTCTTGCCTTCCTCTCGGAACAACACCGAGCTAACCTCCTCCGCTCCTACTCCCAAATATAGTAAGAGGTCTTCATTGCCTTGCGGGCCTTGGAGGAGAGGAGCTTGGGTTAGCTGTTGTTTGAGCTTTCCGAAGGCCTCCTCACACTCCATGGTCCACTTAAACTTCTGATTCCCCCGGAGAGTTTTAAAGAACGGAGAACACTTTTCTCCCGCCTTGGATAGGAAACGGTTAAGGTCTGCCAGCCTTCCTGTCAACCTTTGAACTTTCTTGGGATCTCTCGGGGACGCCATCTCCATAATGACCTTCAATTTGTCCGGATTAGGTTCCACCCCCCTGGGAGTGAGAAGGTGACCTAAGAACTTCCCTCTTCCTGCACCGAAGACGCACTTGGCCGGGTTGAGTCGCATCTTGTACTTCCTCAGGGTGACGAAGGTGTCCACCAGATCCGCTATGTGCTCCGCAACACTTTTGCTCATGATAAGGAGATCGTCCACATAAACTTCCAAGTTCCGCCCCTTCTGCTCCTTGAAGATTTGATCCATCATTCTTTGGTAAGTCGCCCCTGCGTTCTTGAGCCCGAAAGACATCATTTTGTAGCTATAACAACCATCGCTGATTATGAAGGAGACGTCGCGGCAGTTGGGGGGGTGCATCCGGATCTGGTGATACCCTGAAAAAGTATCAAGAAAACTCATCACAGGAAACCCGACGGCGGAATCAACCAGCGCGTCAATTTGAGGCAAGGGGTAGCAATCCTTCGGACAAGCTTTATTCAGCATAGAAAAATCAATACAAAGACGCTAGCCCCCTCCGGGCTTCTTCACCATTACAACATTGGAGACCCAGCGTGGATACTGGATCTCCGAAACAAAACCCGCCCTCAGCAGCTTCTCCACTTCCTCCCTGATTGGTCCGGCCAGCACGACAGGGCTCTTCCTCTGCTTTTGACGAACGGGAGCCACCGCGGGATCCAGGTTGAGGCGATGGCAGGCAACGTCGGCGTCAACCCTTGGCATCTCGGCGGCGCTCCAAGCGAAAACGTCGACGTTCTCCTGCAGGCAAGCGGCCATCTCTATCTTTCCCTCCAGCGGCAGGGATCCTCCAACCTTCAGCAGACCAGGCTCTCCTCCTCGAGAGATCACTTCCACCTCTTCCACCTAACTTCTCCGCGTCCCCCATCCAGCTGATGGTACTGACGGCATTCAGGTAGCACTCCCTAGAGGCCCTGGGATCTCCCCTGATCCTGATCTGGAGATCTTATCGGCAGTACTTCAAGCATTGATGGTATGACGACGGAACGACTTTGAAATAATTGATGAGGAGCCGCCCGAAGATGGCGTTGTATCCATTTGGCGCATCGACGATGGTGAAGCGGCATCAGATCGAAGTCCCGCCGAGAGTAACCAGAAGCTCCACTGCCCCTTCCACCTCTTTCTTCTCCTGAAAAGCCAAAGAGGGGTCCATCCGCAGCCTGGACCCGAGACGCTTCCACCTGAAGCCCTACGAAAGTTCTCTTGAAGATGACGTTCACCGAGCTCCTGTTATCCGCGAGGATTCGGTCGACGGTGAAGTCTTCGATGGCAGCCTGAATAACTAGGGCGTCGTGGAAGGCGTTCTCATTCCCCAGTATGTCCTCCTCTGAGAAGGTTATCGCTTCTAATGGCGACGGGTTCTGCGACGTAGAGGCGACGCTCTTCTTGTAGATCTGATGGAGACTTCCCGTGGAAGCTTCGAGCCCGGCTCCTCCGTTTATTACTCCGACATGCCCACCTCCTGGGCCATGTATCACCTCTCCGCGACCTCCCAGGTCGACACGATCCTCGTTCATGCTCCTCGCCGGAGCTTGGAATGCTACTTGTCCGACCGGGACCTCCTGCCTCTGCTGCTCCCTCTCTGCTACTCCTGCCTCCAACCTCCTCCTCGCTTCCCAGAACTCCGGGCAGGCCAACATCCCATGCCCCTCTACTCGATGGATGTCGCAGTAGAGTGGAATCTCCGCCTCCAGACGCATCGCCGGTTGCTCCCTCCGGCGACGCTTGTTGTCTTGACGGGCGATGGCCATTGCCTCGCTTCCCAGAACTCCAGACGCCTCCGCTGGTTGTCATTCCCCTCTTCTTGCCTGGGCCTCTGCTGGCCTCCTCTCCTCTTGCCTTCGAGGTCTCTCCTGCCTCCTCTCTTCCACACACATTGGCTCTTCTCTCGTCCTCCTCTCCTCTCTTCTCCTCGACTCTTCCTTCCTCCCGTCGACATGCCTCTCTGGCATCCTCCCAGCCTTCGCTCCCGAAGGTCCTGTTCTCTCCCTTTCCATCGGATCATCTCCGTCCAGCCGTGCCAAGAAATCTTTGTTCTTCTCCTCTCCCCGGACGAAGGTATTCGCCCTCTCTATCATCTCCTCAAAAGACCTCGGGGGATTGGAACTCATCTCCATGCTGAACAGACCCTACTTCAACCCGAACTTCAGGGCCACCATCAAAGTGAAGCTATCCACCTCCTCGACCTCCAAGATCTCTTCCTGAAAGTGGTCAATGTAATGGCCTAAGCTCTCATGCTGTCCTTGGATAATCTTGAAGAGGGCCGTTGCCTCCTTCTTCCTCTTCTTGGATGTCGCGAACCTCGCCATGAGGCCCCGACGCAAATCGGAGAAACAATAGACGGAACCTGCTGGCAGCTGGTGAAACCAGTCTCTTGCATTGCCTTTGAGGGTGATGGAGAAGAACCGACATTTGAATGTGTCGGACATGTTGCGGATGGAGACGACGTCTTCAAACCACTGAAGATGCCTGACAGGGTTATCCCTGCCAGAGTAGTAGGTGAGAACGGGCTTTCTGAACCCTTCGGGAACGGGGGCGGCGAGGATCTCGTCACAGAAGGCGCTCCTCCCTCCCAGGCGGTGGCGAGTTTCATCCTCGCTGGAGACATCATACTCGCTCCACTGGCGAGTATCACGGTATCTCGACGGCGACATCAGATCCCGAAAACGGACCCCTTGGCTGCCCGCCGGATGATGCCGCGACTGCATCTGTCGCTCTTCTCTTGCCCAAGCGGGCTCCTTCCCAGCTCGACTCGGCGGCGCTTCCTCATCCATTGGTGTCACGCGACGAGGGGATGTCGCCGTGACATCGGAGCGATGAGAAAACCCGGCGAGGGTGGTCTTCTGAATCCTCTTCGCGAACTCCTCGAACGCAACAACCGTCATGAACTCGCCTCCTCGCGCGAGATCACCAACTCCCGTCGAGTTACCAGCCAACTCTCCATGCTCTTCATCATTGGCCATCTTACTAAACCACCAAACTTTCCTCCTTGACCGCGATCCACGCTCACCGCACCAAATGTTGAAGCTGAGAAAAGTCTCAACCTCAGAATTCGGACCAATGCCGGCTAAGGTTACCGGTTCAGGGGTAAGATCAGACGGATAGGATGACTAGGATGAAGAACGAAGGCAAACAGGACCCTAGATGTTGCGGCAGAAAGGTTCCACCACGTACCCGGATGCTCGAAAGGAGCAGCCCCTTCTCCACCAAAAATGGTCGAGCTAGGTACGAGGGAGACTAGCTGATGACTAAATCGCAAGGACGCGACCTGGACTCTAAGGAAAAGGAATCCAAAGACTCGGCTAGTATCTTGTAAGGAGAGCACGCGAGTATCCTGCAGAGGATTTTTCGTCCTCAACCTCGTACCCCTGAGGTTCTATTTATAGGGAAATCCAAGGAGGGGGGGGGGTCATATTTATACCCCACCCCCTGGCGACTTCCAAGGGGAACTCGCACGGGCTGGACGAGTATCTGGCCTAGTCGCCTACCTGGCGAGTATGCAAGAGAAGCTCGCCATACTCGCGTAGGCCTTCCGCGGTCTTGGGTGCTGACTCCGACTTAGAAGTCTTGACTTGTTGACCTTGACTTCTGCTAACCTGGCTGTGGTAGGACCCATTCTCGACGAATACGGGTTGTACACATAATTTATAAAAATTATCCTCTCTTTTTCATAATGATCAATAAATAAACAAAATAATTATTAAGAGAAATAATGGTATTCTAATTTTAGAATACTCACACTCAAGAGAAAGAGCCTATATATCTAGATACTACAAATTAATTCAAGGTGATGAAGGATGTGTTAAAGGAGATCTTTCTTCCTTTTTCCCTTCCTACCTTGTGGTTTCTTGTGGTTGCCTATCTTGGAAAACAAAAAATATAAGAGAGAGGGAGAATGAGCGAGAGAGTGGATTTCCCCTGTTACCATCAGCACCTGTAGAGAAGAGTGGGAAAAGCATTATGGTAAAATTTTGACGCCTCATTCATTCACCACGCCAGTTCAAATATTTGTCTCTTTTGCAAAAATGCCATTTACAACATAAAAATTGCGAAAATAAAAATATAATGAAAATACTAATAGAGGCTCCCTTAGGCTCCAATATCTTTTTCTTTTGCTTGCAAACGTGTGCTACCAAAATTGGAGGTAAAGATCTTTTGAACATGAACTCCGAATAAAACAATATTTTTGCTATTCTAATTATCTGCCCAAAATTTAGTAGGTATACATCATCTATATGACATGATGCACTAAAGATAAAATTTTGTAGAGTAATACATGGCAGGAGTAACAAAAACAGTAAGTAATCGTAAATAATCACACACAATTTTTATTGTTAGCTAGTTTTGTTCTATTTTTATTTTCAATCTATTTTTACATCTATTTTCATGTTATTTCAGGTTCCTTATTCATTGCTCATTTCATATCACTTGTTAGTCATTACGATTGACCAAGCAATTTTCACCCAATTATGACTAGGGATGAATTCATAGGCACCCAAATATGTTCATTCCCGCAGGAGTCCCCAATATGTCTTGGTTAATACCTAAACCTTTGCCATTCTAATGTCGCGAGATATCTCAGGAGGATAACCTTACTCTTATTCACATGTCATGGTGATATCTGTGTGCTCATTAATACTGACTAGACTGATAACTATGTGCTCCTTTGTCTCTGCTAACCCATCATTACGAGAAGTATCAGGACGGTAGCTATATTCTCATTCGCTTCTGGTGAGGTGACAACTATGTGATGACCAACCCTACTGGACTGATATCTATGCGCTCATCAGTCTGTCATACCATCTTTGTGGGAAATATCAGGAGTATAGTTTTGCGCTGATCCATCTCTGCTAGGGTGACAACTATGCACTCATCAACCCCTACTAGACTGATGTGTATGCATTCATTAGTCTCTGTTATCCTATCTTACCGGGAAGTATCCGGAGGATAACTATGCTCTCATTCTTATCTTCCAGGGTGACAATTATGCATTCATCGACCCGCACTAGATTGATAACCATGTGTCTGTCAGCCTGTCATCCCATCTTTTTGGGAAGTATTAGGAGGATTGTAATGCACTCATCCACATATAGTAATTTCTTACTATTTTTTATTTTACCCTAAACTTCTGTTAAGCGTGCCTCACTTAAATTGTAATCTTAGTACAGGACAATACGTAGTAAATATGGCTCTTCTAATGAACCCTATTGTTGAAACGAAAATTCGGTCTCTTGTGGAGTTCACCCTTGGGGAAGGGGTGATCGCGCACCTACTTCTCTCCTACAAGCCAAACAACAAAAAGAAATGGAAACTGACCTAAGGGCTCGGCGTGGAGGTCCCACCACACACCCGGAAGATCTTAGAGCGCTTCCCCTTCTTAGCCAATGACCGAGCTAAGGCTACCTCAGAAAACGCAAGAAGATCTGAATACTGATAAGCGTTCCTTCTGAGGTGCCCCTTGGCTCTTATTTTTAGATTTCTGAAAACAACATGCCAATAGCCAACCTCCGCTGTTTTGAACAGCTATGTGCAGCCCAACTGGGTCTGCTAACAGCGTAACTCCGTCGTTCTATTAAGCTATTCACACTCCTGGCAAGGGCAAAGTGGTAAAGAAAAACACCTCATAGGAGACTGGGCGAGTGGAGCATCATCACTCAACGCCAAAGCCAGAAGGGCGTCGAGAGCGTTGAGTGGAGCGACGTCACTCAACGCCAAAGCCAGGAGGGCGTTGAGAGCGTTGAGTGGAGCGACGTCACTAAACGCCAAAGCCAGGAGGGCGTCGAGAGTGTTGAGTGGAGCGACGTCACTCAACGCCAAAGCCAGGAGGGCGTCGAGAGTGCTGAGTGGAGCAACGTCACACAACGCCAAAGCCAGAAGGGCGCCAGCGGGGGTAAAGTCTGGACGAAGTCTCACAAAATGGCTGGGCGAGTAGCCCTCTGATACCTTCACTCGCCCGGGGCGGTCAGGGATTATTAGTACTACAGAAGGAATTCTAGAATACTTGAGTTCGCCGAGCTTTGTTCGACGAATCTAGGATCCTAAGTCGCAAGGCCAGCTCGAAGAACGCTGAGCTCCGTTCGACGAACGCCGAGCTCTGCTCGACGAATCAACGATCTCCGCCCGAGCTCAGTCCGGCGAAAACCCGATCCGGTTCGACGAACCGCGGGCGGACGCGGGAAGTTGGGCCGGCTCGCGCAGCTCGCCCGCCTAGCTTTGGTGGGAGCGAGCTGGCCATTCTGAGTTCGCCCGTATGATGTTCTGGCGCGGGCAGGCCGCCTTGGTCCGCTCGTCTGGCCTGGTGGACCCACTCGACGAACACGGGATTGTACACCTATGTCTATGTTTTCTAATTTGGGTTGTTGACGTGTATGATTTTAACTGCAATCTACATACTTTGTGTTAGACTACATATGGATTCAAATCTCATGTAGTTTTTGACAAAAGATAAGGTTGTCAGGATCGCGATCCAGATCATATGATCTTGCGATCCTACGATACAGATTTTGTAAATCGATCCAGATTTTGTAAAGCGATTCTCGATCCGATCATACCATCTGATCTGATCCAACCTCGAAACGATTTCATCTAGGATCTTGATCCTGACAACCTTAGAAGGGCACAATGGCGACAAAGGATCCATATAGTCGACCCCACTATAGTGGGATTGGCTTGAGTGTTATTGTACCATTGATATACCCACATGTAATACATACTGACACATCATTTAAAATACATATATTATGGCTGTCAGAAAGATTGAAAATAAATTGCATCACAAATCTGGATTTTTCTATCACATTCATATGTTAAACTTTTCATCATTCAGTCGAGCACTATATTATTATAATCTAGTAGCAACAGTTGCCCGAGTTGTTTAGAGAACTTCTCATAAGTCATCTTTGATGCATAAGAAAAGCTCAATACTCATGCATTGTATTTCAATGAGTAATCACTAAAGTCGCAATTTGAGAACTATATCAATTGTCATAATGTTGGAATAAATAAACACACAAGCTACCATTTCATATTCCAGCTGGTACTATGAGGAATTGATAGAAATGGGTTGCAAGACTTTTGATCAATTTTCATGATCGATTTTTTTTTGGATCGTCAGATGGTCGATCAGAGACAAGACAATCATCACATTCAACATGATTTTTCATATTCTTTTGTAATTTCCTTTTATTATTCTGAGATCTATTTTGAGAATTTTGTTTATTTGTCTGATTCATCCCATATTTATATCTTTTGTCTTCCCTAGCTCGAGGCATCAAGACAATGGCTTCCCAATCAGCCGCTGGGTAACAAAGGAGGTGATCTTTTCATTGATGGAGTTCCTCTCCATTGGGGACCAAATGGAAGGGGTCCATTTCATGGTCCGAATGGATTCTTATTTATCTATGGGTGCAAAATATTGTCTATGTGAAAAATAGAATAGGATATGATTACTTAACCCGTCAGATGAAGAAAATATAAATCTGAACCATTAAATGGATAGTATCCACTTGCCTCCAAATGGAGATCCCAATTCCCTCCCTCCCTACAGCGCAACATCATGGTCAGGTCTTTCCTCTCTGGTGCCAATGTCGGGAGCCATTGCCGCCTCTTCCAGGATCCTGCAGTCATCTCTTCCAGGAGCCCAGAACCGCCTCTTCTAGGAGCCTGCAACCACCTCGTGCTCACTCCATCCTTCCTATGTTATTGTCGAGCCCGCTCCATGATACCATTTTTTGAATCCCTTTCCCCACCCGAACATCCCAATGATTCCAAGCCCACCTGACCCTCTCAGTTCCTCTTCCCAACTTCACCATCACCGCCCGATTTTCCCATCGCCATTCTTGCCCCTTATTGACCACTGCCATGCATCTCGAAACCATTCCAACACCCGCTGACCACCTCTCTGAATCCCAATGCCACTCTATTCCCCTTGTCGGCCACCTCCCTGCATCAAAGTTTCAGAAGCTTGCTAACAAAGGCTACAAATGGATATACCTCAAGTAGAGAATTACAACATGATTAAACGTGAAATAAAAGACACCAAACTTAGAAACTTACACAACTAAGAAATAGAGGGGTTGGTGGATCTCTGTCAAATTTTGAATGGCTGCATAGATGGCAAAGGGCTCAATGAGGGTACTCGGCGAATCTCAGTTTGCTGGAGCCGGACTGCTTCAAGACTGAAATGAATTTCCAGCAGCTGGATGAGAGTTCTGGAGGGCTGGAAGTATGTGGACAGTGAATTCAATTCCAGTTGCTGAAATTAAAGTTGTTTGTTGGGCTTTGGATGGGAAGGACTTCATCTAAGGAAATGCAGGTGTAATTTGTGGTTCTGGAGGGTTTAAGGCTGCATGAATGGCATTTCAGGAGGCTGCCTGAGTGCTGTTAGGGTGCTGGAAAAATGGCAGGGTGTTGGAATTGGAAGCGGCTCCACGTGAATGGGAGGGATGTTGGGGCTCGGTTTGTGAAAGGTGGGGCTGGGGTGTAGGGGTTATGTGGCCGGCTGTGGGAGGGTGCAAAGGAGGTGGTTCCACATGAGATTGATGGGTAGTGGGCTAGTTGTTGTGGAGGTGGTGAAGTGTAGTGGAGGAAATTTAGGGGGAGATGCTGTATTTTAGGAGTGAGGAGTTATGGAGGTAGGGAAGTGTAGTGGAGGAAATTTAGGAGGAGTAGCTAAATTTTAGGAGTGGGGAGTTATGGAGGTAGTGGGGGAGGTAGTTAAGGTAGTTATGGGGTAGTGGGTGGTGGCTGGCCGGAGTTGCCGGAGGTGGACTCCAGAGAGATGGACAGTGGTGGTGGCCGGAGGTGTTTTCTGGCGATTGCCAGAAAATTGAAAACAAAGGAAACTTGGAGGGTGATAGTGGGGCTTCGCCGTAGGTGGTTGGGGAAGGTTTTCTGGTGATCAACGGAGATCATAAATGGAGAGAGGGGTTGTTTGTGTGGTGTTTGGGGAGGGGAATATTGGGTGTGCTGCCGGTGGTTTTGGGCTGCTAGAGGGTGGTGGTGGGAAGGAAAAGGGGCTGTCGGCTGTAGGAGGTATGACAAGATTATGGTCCGGTTGGAAGTGAAGGGGAGGGATCGGTTTGGAGGAAAAGTAGGGGAAGATGTTGACTGGAGGCCAAGGGGTGAGGAGAGGTCCAAACATCGCACCTAACGGGGTTCCTGTTTCGGCACCGGTTGATCAAAAGCTAGGCTTTGCTTCAACTTTCAATCCCTTCAAAATGAACCTTCTATTCCTATATATAAACTATGAGGTCATCATGAACGGTCATGAATCTCCAATAATGGTGACCTTCAAAATACATGAAATAAAAATTTAAAAAATACATAAAAATAACAAAAAATCTCAGTTAGTCGATCCGCATAAAATGGACGGCTCCGATCGTCGTGTAGGTCGATGTGTGTCGCGATCTCATCAAAAGCTTTCTCATTTTCTCTTAAATTTTAAAAATTATAAAGATGCTTTTTGCTATTTTCTGTGTTATTACACTGTTTTTTCTCTCTTGATTTCTATTATATATAATATGCAAAATTGTTGTATTTCCCTAAACTTTACCTCTAATATGAATTTGTTCTAAAACATTTATTTTGTCTGAAATTGTTCCCAATGTTAATAGCTTATTTGAAATAAAATCATTAACATGCCATGTTGTATACTGAGGGAATACGAATACATGATGCTGGCAAAAGGTTAGTGTGAAACTTCTTTCAATGAAGTCGTGGAACTTTGAGACCAATTTCAAATAATGTTAATGTTTAGGAGTTATTTCAAGTTGTGAATAAAATTAAGTAACATATTTTCCTATATGTATTTTCATTATGGGTTCATGAGTATAGCAAACCAATGTTATGAGCAATGCCATTAGAGAAAGTTTCATAAGTACTTATTCTTATCACAAACAAATCTGAAGAATTTTTTTCATCTTATCCTTTTATCATTTTTGACATAACTCCTCTGTTTGTAGATATTAACATGATAATTTAATGTTGGATTTTGGTCAATGGTTATTTCTGTTGTATGTCTACTAATTGCTACTTGTTCATTTCATAAGCTCTCAGAAGATTTAGGGATGGTTGCTCAACTCAAAGATTTATTTTATCCCTATCAGTACGCTTCAGTGTCAGGACTAAGAATGGAACAAACTGATTCCTCCATGACATTGAACATTTCTCCTCTTGAGAAATATTCCGCCTGTTTAGAAATAAACAACAAGTTAGTTGATCCAATACAATCTCAACCACTTCCGATACCTGATTTCACAACCATCAGCTTTGATCAAATGATGATGAATGAACTTTTACCTGTTGGTTCTGTTCTTTTGCCTCGTTCCAATCCTCAATCATATGATCCCATCTCTCAAGTTGGTTTGCATCAGGCACATGGACTGGGCACAGATCTTTTAGATGAAATAAGTTTGAGTGCTATGTGTAATGAGTTGTTCGGAGATCATTCAGATGAACAGTTTATGTTTAATACACCAACCTTCACTGGAGGGACACAAGAAAGTGATCAAACGATTTCTCTCCATGATAATGAAGTTAAAACAATACCAGTTATCGGTCACAGGCTAGGTTCTAAAAATACTTCTATGTTTGATCCTTGTGATTACAATAAAGCGCATCTTACATTTGTGGAGGAGTTTGATTTGATCATTGAGTCTACAAAAAATAGCAAATATATGGACTTCTCTATTGAAACTGGGTGCCACAGAGCAATAGAACACGATTTCTTGGTGGATTGCAAGAACAGTGAATGGATGGACAACAAATCAAAAGCTGATGAAAGGAGCAAACAAATTGCTACTTTTAAAGAAGAAATGTGTGGACAAGAATTAGAATCATGTGATTGTGCAAATAGAACAGGATATTTACCTTGTGTCGGCGGTGCAAAGAAATTAGAATCATGTGAATGTTCAAAATCTCATTGTTGTTCAACTGGAAGATGTGCTGACTCTTGTTTAACACAGTGCAAAGCTGAAGATGTGTCAAATTCAGAAGATTCTGGTCTCCAAAGTTATAAATTATCCTCCTTAGTTTTTGATTCTAAAGGTTTCAAAAGCTGCTCCTCTACTTGTCAATCAAGTGGCTCTGTTCATACGGTGCCAAACAATATTGATAAAAATGACAATGTGCCCGGTCTTAGGAGAAATTTCTTAAAAGAATCGCATATCAGCCACAGACAAACAAAAATTAAAGACTCCAGCAAGCCAAGACCGCGGGATAGGCAGTTGATCCAAGACCGCATTTTGGAGCTAAGGGAGCTCATCCCGAATTCATCAAAGGTGATAATTGAAAATATGGTAGTGGATTCAGTCTTAGTGCTATTCTCCTGCAAGATTTAAATACGTGATTTTGTGATACAGTGCAGTGTGGATGCACTTCTGCAGCGGACTGTAAATCACGTGATGTTCCTTCAAAGCATTCCTGTCCATGCAAGTAAGCTGAGCCAATCTATAAGGACAAAGGTACTTATCTTTGTGAAGATTGCTTTTTAATCTGACAATGTTAGATATAGCTTAATTTCTTGATTCTCTACCATGATTATGTTTATTTGAAATGTTTAAAACCAGATTATTTATTGTAACTCTAGAATTAAACATCGTATGAGCTTTTTGGTCTTGATATTGTCTTCTATCCAAATATATACAAGGTTTCAATTAATATGTTTTGATCTGCATGTGGTTTTAGATGCGTGCTATTGCATCTGGATAGGGGGCCTTGTTTGGGATCTCCTTTGCGGCTGGGCAACAGTAGAAATCCCAAGGAGGTGAGAGTTCCCCTTGTTGAACCCTCAGGTACCTATATCAGTGATGGGGGGTGACCGGTGGGGAGGAAGGTTTTTCCAGTGGAGGTGGCTTGAGATCGACCAGGTAGGCGTCAGCGCATGAGCGGCTAGGGATGCGGCTTGGGAGAGGAGCTCATGAGATTGAAAAAAGTTGAGAGAAAAGGGAGAGAAGGAAATTTGATTAAAACTTGCATAATTATAATCCAAGCAGCCCTCCCTTCTATATCCGGGTGGGCTCAAATGCAAACGAACATTAAGTTCCCAAAATTTCCCCTCACCGGTCTTAACATTATACGAGGCCCGAAATAAAAATGCGATGATATCAAAGCACGAAGCTAAAGCCGCAAAAATAAAATACTAGCGATGCTGAATTAATTCTTGTGCGGTTTTGCACGACGCTGATATGTGACGCCCAATGTAGATCCGCAACACATCTCTGACTAATTAGACTTTAAACTCCTTTGCTGATTGATACAGTTTGGTATATCTGCGTCAATTTAAAAGGTGTGTTACTGTCATTTGTTTGTTAATCACAGTTTCAACTAATTGTAGGGTAAATTTCATGCATATATCTGAGGTTACATCAAACACCTCATATACCCATGTGTTGATATCAAATGTACATATGTATGGGCGTATGAAGAAATAAAAATAAGAATCCCTTTTTCCACTTTGAATTAGAGCAGAGACCCGTGCCTCGCCCTAGCCGCGCAACTGCCGCTTGCTTCCGCTCGCCATCTCCTTGCAATTTCTCCCAGAGACCTTTAGATTGTGTTCCTCCCTTCGTTTTTGGCCGCCCACCCCTCTTCGCAGCAACTTCAACAGTTGATTCCCCGCTCGCGCCCTCTATCGCTGTTTTCGTCAGCCGAGCGATGCCGACTGACGGGATGTGATTTCCAGTTTCCTTCTCTGGTGGTCCGATTGATTCCAAATATTGGGAAAAGATTCTCTTTGACCTTCTTATCATCATACTAGATTTATTGATGATTCCAATGGTTGGATGCTCCCCAAAACAAGGTCTCGGACTTTCTCCTTCCAGTGGAAGATGGCTCCTAACTCTGCAACGATGTCTTCTTTGAACCCAACTCCTTGAAGACTTGTTATATGTTGTACTTCCCCGTTCTCATGGGAAAGTTAGTTTTCAAGATGGAGGAGGCGGATCTGAAGGTGTTCTTTGAATTCTTGAGGATGTCCAAAGGCGAGGGATCGACTCAGTCAGAACTGCCGCCAGTGAAGCTGAATCTTCCTCTTGTGAAGCTGAAACTTGATGGATCACCTACATATTTGATCTGGTCAAGTTGGGTGATGAGGGACCTATCCGGAAGGATCCTGGAGGACTATTTGACAAGTGGGAAGGGGGAACCAGTGCAAGACTCGGTTGGGTACAGTACGTGGAAGTTACACATAGCCTGCCGCACACTTGACTCCTAAACTCGATGGTCGCGTCTATAGTTGTCACCGTGGATTACATAAAGATTATGAGCGATGTTTGAGGGAAGTTGCAGAGGATATGTGCATGAGTCTACAACATGAGGGTATTTCAGATCGAGAGAGAGATAGAGATAGTAACCCATGAAGATCAATTGATCCAGGAGTATGTTGCCCATCTAGAGCGATTATGAGCAGATTATGATCATTTCTCAGCAGTTGCATGTTGCAATGATACTGATTGCTAGAAGGGGGAGAGAGATGCTCAGTGAAAGACTGTGCATTTTATGAGGAGGTTGAATCCGACCTTTGAGCCAAGGTGTGCAATATTGCTAGCTCAGTCGAAGATTCCCTCCCCAGATCAGACGATCTTGGTCATGATGCAGGAGGATAACAGGATTAGACTCCAGTCTGGTGCAGTTGGCTTTCCAGGGGTGAAGTCAGCATCGGTGGTCACCAATTTGGATCACACGAAATACATGAGTGACACACGTCTGTGCTTCAAATGTGGTGTGATCAATCATCTCAGGAAGGCTTGTTCTAAGCCACCGAAGGAGTGGGATGCAGGTAGACAGGGACAATTTGGGAGTTGTGGTCATTCTGAGGAGGAGCTGGTGATCTTAGATGCTTACTCTCAGCTGATGTGGAGAAAGAGGAAAGATGTGGTTGATGACGCATTTACCTCATCTTCATTCATGGTTAAAGAAAGAAATTTTGATCGGTTAATAACATTGCAATTGCCCCTATGATGGTGATTACATCTGTTGGCATGTGATGTTTAGACATAGAATCGAGTCCTTGTGAACTTCCATTCGTCCATCTCTCTAGAAAGAGTCTCTCTTGTTTTTCATTCTCATACCCACAATGGAAGTAAACTGTTAGTAACAGAATGTTGCCTCTTTTGCTCTCTCAGCCACATGCACTTGTGATACACTTGCGCACACTTCAATCTTCACTACTAGATTTCCAAATTAGATAGTCGATTTTGGTGTTTATCGACATGTCACTGTAGATGCTAGGGAGTTCTTTTCTTACACTCAATTAGCATTCCCCGAACGCATTCAGGCTGCCAATAGTACAATTAAGTCAGTGGTTGGTAAGGGTAATGTGCACTGTACCAACACTTTGATTTTGTCCAATGTTTTACATGCTCCTTCCTTTTTGGTGAACCTCTTATCCATTAATTTCATTATATCCCAACTAAAATGTGTTGTTTTGTTTGATATTTTAAAGTTGAACTTCCAGTGGAAGGAGACTGGCAGGATACTTGGGACTGACACATAGTATAATGGCTTGTGGTACCTGAATAGGAAAAGTATGGACTCGGCTCTTTCATTCATTGTAGAGGGTACTGGTGGAGTTGAAAGGAGCGTGGAGGGATTGTTGTTGCTCTTTCATCAACGCTTGGGTCATCATTGTTTTGTTATTTTGAGTCGCTTGTATCCGCTTTTGTTTGAAAAAGCTAATCAAGAAAACTTGTATGTGATGTGTGTGAATTGAGAAAACATATTATCTCTTATTTTAGTTTTGGTAGTAAGAGTTTTTGTCCTTTTGACTTAGTGCATTCTGATATTTGGGTACCGTGTCTCACACCTACTGTGAATGAATTTTTATATTTTGTGTCTTTCTTCACTGCTTCTCTCTTGTGACTTGGTTTTATTTGATGAAAAGTCGAAGTGATGTGTTTGTCTGCTTCTACGATTTTCACAACAATGTTCAAACTCGATGCGGTGCAGTTATGAAGCTGTTGAGGTCTGACAATGAGATAAAGTACACCAACATGGCATTTTAGGAGTACTTATAATCTTAGGGAATCCAACATTAAACCACTTGTCCATTCATGGCAGAGCAGCGGGGTAGCCGAACGGAAGAACATGCATCTTCTTGAGGTGACTCAAAGTATAATGATATTAATGAAGGTGCCAAAGTACTTGTGGGGGAAAGGAGTCCTGACCGCATCCTGTTTTACCAATAGAATGTCCTCGCGGGTATTGGATTGGAAATCTCTGATTGAGATGCTGAGAGCTAAGAATAGAGATATTTTTCTTCTCAAAATCTTTGGTTGTGTGTACTATGTACAAGACAACCCAAATGTGGGCAAGTTGGATCCATGAGCGGTGAAATGTTTTTGTTGGGTACTCAGTTACTCAAAAGGAGTATGTATGCTAGAGTCCGACTGAGAGGAAGTTGTTCGTTAGTATGGATGTTACATTTAGAGAGCTTGAGTCATGCTACTTTTCTCAGGTTGACTTGCCCTTTGGTGACTTGCTCGTTACAGATAGTATAAGGCGAGAGGGGGAGGGTGGTAGTACTGTTGAGAGGAAGATTGTGAGTATCCATTATCCTCTTGTGGAGAGTGTGGAGTCAGATGCGTTGTCGGTGCATGAGGGGAATGGATCTGAGAATGGTGCACCTCAGGCTTAGGGGAAGCTGAGTGTATATGAAGAGAAGAAAGCAAAATGAGAAAACTGTGCCCACAATGCCCACATCGCCACTTGTGACAAGTCCCTTGCACCTGCCTACTCCGTCTCTCGAGATACATACACCATCCACCTCAAATTCAGAATACACAGGTGATATGATTCCTCTCTCTACTCCCACTCTCCTACCAGTAAGGAGGACTTCATGTAGCAATGTAAGAGTCTCGCCTGATCGATATGACTTTTCTCGTGATATTGCCCGATTTGTTTCCTACTATTACATAGCCACTGGACATTGAGGATTCATTGCATCTTTGGACGTTTTCTCTATTCCTAAGTGTTGGCAGGTTGTTACGGAGGATCCAGAGTGGAAAGTTGCAATGCTAGAGGAACTTGGGACTTTGATGAGGAACAAAACCTGGGAGCTTGTATCATTATCACCAAGCAAGACGACAGTTGAGTGCAAGTGGGTTTTCACTGTGAAACAAAACCCAGAGGGTTGGATTGAGCGCTACAAGACCAGATTGGTAACAAAAGGGTACAATCGTTCTTATGATATCGATTATGATGAGACATTTACACCCATGTCGAAGTTGAACACATCACAGACACTGATATCCTTGGTAGCGAATGAGGTGTGGAAACTACACTAGCCCGACACGAAAAATACATTTCTTCATGGTGATTTGTTGGAGGTGTACATGGAGGTATCACCAGGGTATGACATGACACAAATGATTGGTAAGGCGTGTAGACTCAAGAAGTTTGTTTATGGGCTGAAGCAATCTTCTTGAGCCTAGTTTGACAGGTTTAGGAGAGCTAAGATAGGCAAGGGGTATCGGCCGACTAATGCTGATCATATTGTGCTCTTTAGGCGATGTGAAGTTCACACTACAATATTGTGTATGTGGATGATATGATTATCACTGGTGATGATGATAGTGAAATTGCTCAGCTGAAGACGAGATTAGGAAAAGAATTTGAGGTAATGGACTTGTGGTAGCTAAGGTATTTTCTTGGGATTGAGATAGCTCGTGGTACAGAGGGGATTGTTCTTTCTCAATAGAAATATATGCTATACTTGCTCAAAGTGACAAGTTTGCTGGGGTGCAGGCCTGCAGTTGCTCTCATTGATCAGAAGTCCAACCTCAGTGCTGAGGCAAGAGAGTCAATCGATAGAGAGAGGTACCAATGTTTGGTAGGCTGCTTGATCTATCTGAGTCACACTCGTCTCGACATATCCTTTGCTGCGAGTGTGGTGGGCCTGCTATATTCATGTTCCTAGGGAGGGTCATATGCAGTGGCGGACCCAGGTTTTTGTCTAACTTAGAAACTAATGAAAATTAAATATAAATAAAAAATTTTCATTACAAAAACAAAAATGTCCTTTTAGAAGAACAGAAGGATCACATCCAATTATGGTAGCTCATAATGCGCTTCCATATTGATCTGGTATTAAGGTCATGAATTCTATAGATCATGAATCAATATCTAATTTCATGGCCTCTTGGTGTAGCAGAAGACTTGGCACTCATGTATAAATAATTAAACAAATATGAGTAGGATTTGAGTACCTCAAAATTCTAGAAAAATGGAATTTCAACTTTGCAGCGATGTGGTTCACGGTTTGTGAAAAATTGGAATCTCAACCTTGCAGCAATGGAGCTTTTGAAGATGAAGATGAAGATGTGATTCCCTCTCTCCAATACCCAATGGAGATAAGCCAAGGTCGACACTGAGGATGATGGCTCGAATCACCCAGATCTCGACTCCAGATCTTCTCCCATATCTAAGAGGAAGGGACGCTCTTCAGTCCTACTACAGTGGGCGAATGTTGTGAGGGGTGCGATCCTTTGCCACGTGCCTACGAACCTGACGAAGAAGTAGATCTACAGCCTGTCGCAGAAGGATATGGACCTTCGCCCGTCACAAAAGAAGGAGATGGACGCCTGCCCATCGCCTGTCGCAGAAGGAGTTGTTCAGTCGCCGCCTTTGTGGAGTTTGGCAAATGGATTAGGTTAGGGAACGGGGCACCGACGAAAGAGTGGAAGAGGGGTTTTTACGCCGATAAATTTCTGCGGATATTAACAGGGCCAGACCATTATACTTTTCACGAAATTTTTAACCCGGGCACGTGCCTGGGTATGCCTGCATGTGGGTCCGCCCCTGGTCATATGGATGTTGTGTACTTGATTCTAAGATACTTGAAAAGTGCACCAGGGAAGCGGTTGATCTTTCAGAAGAATGAGCATTTGAACATCGAGGGCTATTGTGATTCAGACTGGGCTAATTGCGTCGATGACAGGAGGTCCACGTTCGGATACATGTTTGTATGGTGTAATTTGATGTACTAGAAGAGCAAGAAGCAAAATGTAGTTGCGAAATGCAAAACCGAGGCAGAGTACAGGGCCATGACTTTAATTGTAGGAGAGATGTTATGGTTGAAAGCCCTGCTGGTAGAGCTCATGATGGACCAAGGTAGGCAAATGACATTATGGTGTGACAACATGACAAAACTAAACATGTGGAGATCGACAGGTTTTTCATCATGGAAAAGTTGAATCATGACATATTGGTGTTGAGACATGTAGTTACTAAAGAGCAAGTGACGTTAAACATTTAGTTATATTAAACATTTAATTATATTTAATGTTAATATATTATATTAAATATTTAGTTATATTAAACGTGTAATTATATTAAATGTTAATATATTATAATTAAAAGTTTAGTTATATTAAACATTAATATTAAATATTTAATTATATTAAATGTTAATATAGTAATGATTTTAATTATAAAAGTTAATTATATTAAATATTAATATATTAAAGTTAATATATTAAACAATAATTAGTGTTTGAATATAATGAAGGTTAATTATTTAATTAAAGTTAATAAATTAGATGTTAATTATAAAAGTTAATATATTAAAACAGTTATAAAAGTTATTTTTTATTCTTTTAATTTTTAATATAATTTAACTTATAATATATTATATTTTAAATTGTTAATTTGTTTAAAAGAAAACACAACCCTTTTTCAAACCTACAGCTCTTTTTTTGGGTTATAGCCTTGCCTTCCCTGGGTCCCCACCCACAGTAAGAAAAATCGACACCAATATTTTGTTTAGAGGAGCAGTAGGAAAAATTGGTGCATGTTGCAGCTATGCCGCCCCTCCTAACAGGCCCGTAGTTACTAGAGTGAGTGACTGATTGTCTCACTAAGAGACTCAACTCACTTGATTTGTCTAGATTGTGTGACAAGATGAACTTAGTTGACATCTTTCGCCCATCTTGTGTGAGAGTGTTGATATTGAGATGTAAATATATGTATGCCGATATGAATAAATAAAAATAAGAATCATTTTTCCACTCCATGTAAAAAAAATGCATTTGGTTCCTGTTGAAGCCAAAAACATGAATTAAGAGTTCGAATTTGGGTATGGACAGAGGTTACTGACCCACGAAGATAGAAGTCTCGGACAAGGAAGGTTTGGAAGGTGAATAACAATAGCTCAGAGGTCCCGCCTTACACCAAGGAGTATCTCTGACTAATTTGACTTTGTAGTCCTTTGCTGATGGATATAGTTTGGTATATCAGTGCCTATTTATAAGATGTGTTCAGAATGGCTGTCATTTGTTTGTTGATCATAGTTGCCACTAATTGTATAGTAATTTTCATGCATATCTCTGAGGTTACACGGTTACACCAAACTTCTCATATGATCATGTTTAAAAAATCATTTAGTTCCCGTTGATGCTAGGAACCTAAATTCAGAGTTCGGACTTGGGTATGTGCAGAGGTTACTGGCCCACAAAGATAGAAGTCACGGACGAGGAAGGTCGAACAAGAAGGTGAATAGCGATAGCTCAATGGTCCTAACTTACACTCAGGAGTGTATAAGAACTCTCCTGCGACCTTAGCAAGAGCAAAGTTTTCCTGAAGCAGTCTAGGAGATTATGCCTCCTATAACCACACAAGTAGTTTTCCAACCAACCAGTCTTCTGGAGCTCGGACGGTTACGCATCTGTAACCAGTAACCACGCAGCGTCTTTTCTAGTTTTTTTGGAGCCTTGTAACCTTTCATCCCTGACCGGTTCTCTTGTACCTTGGGCAGCCCGTAATTTAGAGTTTGCTCGTTCGGGCTGGTCCTCGTTAGTATAAATAGGATGGAACAATACCAAAAAAGGGACCTTCGGACTTAGATGAAACCGCCTTGTGGGGCGAACTCAATTCCGGTCTCTCTCTGGCAACTGCAACTTCTGTTGACTATATCTCACTTTGTGACCGCTACATCTTTAACAAGTAATAAAATCTCCTGCAACTAAGATTTGCAGTTGCGGGAAGTCTAGTGTCACCGTTCACGACAATTCTCTTTCTCTCTGCTCCTCTCCAGCCCTTCGTGACTAGTACCTAGTATCTTGTCGTTCCTATTTCCTTTGTTTTCTAGCAGTCCACAAATGAGCGTGGCAGTTGGGTACACCTTTTGCCCCAGCATCCACCTCCCAAACAAAATGTTGTGCTAGGTGATAGGGGATGAGGCAAGCTTGTGTGGTGCGCTGGAGAGCTCGTGAGTCCTAAACGAGGTCCTATGTAGTTTGATGTCACTGTCTCTTTCCCCTGATGGTGGGTCATATTTATAAGCAATGGCAGGGATGGTATACCCCCATCCCCCGACCTGAGAGTGGTTCCCACCCTGGTGCGAGGTTCAATTGGTCTCCGACAAGCTGGGGAGAGTTGATCTTGGGTCCCAGTGGTGTTTGCAGATTTAATGCACTTTTTTCGAGGGGGGGGTGGGGGGCGGTAGCTTGGTAATTGACTTCCCAAGTTTTTCCAGGTTGACCTCACCGAATACGGGTTGTACAGTTCCTAGCACTTTTCTGATTTATAGATTTATCATTGGTGTACAACCCTGTATTTGTTGAGTGGACTCAGTAGACTAGCGGGTAGAAGGGGTGAAGACATTTTGAAATATATGGGCGAAACTGGTGCGGTTTGAGCCCAAACCACAACCACACCAAAAAGGGTCAGTTTTGGACCGAACAAAACTGCACCACACAAAAAACGTGCGATGTGGTTTGACATTTGTGCGGTTTGAAGTCAGTTTTTGCAGTACAATTTTGGTTTTTGTACAGTTACCAAGACATATTGGAAATGTGATCCAGGTGTAAGAAGAAAATGCGATCAAATGCATAAGAAGAGAAATGAAGAGTTGGTATTGGTCAAGGTTGTAGATGTCGGATATCAGGGACAAGTCAGTTTAAGTTTTTTATGTCATTTTAAATATGTCAGGTGATATATCGGAGATATTTCGTACATTGGGTTTTAATATTTAATTATTTATATATGTAATTATTTAGAAATTTAATCTTTTTTTAATTTATATATATTTATATATTAATAATTTGATATTTATTAAACTCCTAAATTTATCAAACTAATATAAACATTTTGTATTACACAAGTAATAACGGTATAACACGTGAAATAAAACAAGGGGAAGCAGAATGCTGCGAAGTTGTCGATGGCAGTGGAAGATAAAGAACATTTAGTGCATAAATCAAAGACATGCATAATTGAAATCGATGACGAGCTTGAGTAAAGAAGAAAAACAGAAGAAGAGAGAAACTACCTAAACAGTGAATCAATTTTGGTCTATTATCTAATATACCATATACACTAATTAAAATAAATTGAAAAAAAAACAGTCGATAAAATGTCATGATATATCTGTCGATATATCGACGAATATATCTGTCAATAACAGACATGTATGAGAATATTATCCTAAATGATATTTTGCAAAAAATATCAGAAATGTGTTGTTTTGTCCTTGAAACCTTTATGGCGGCCGACATGTCGGTCATGTCGGAGGATATCCACAACTGTGATATTGGTAAATCAAAGAGCAGAAGCTGATTACAATAAGTTTACTAGGAGATCAAAATCATTAACTCTAGATTGAGAAAAATACCTGCGAATTAACAACCCTTAATTGAGCAGGGAATACGAGATTATGAGCGGTTCTAACAAGAAATCTCAAAACCGAGATCATAGAGCTGGGAGCCAAAGAATATGGCAAATACCGAAATACCAGATCAACTATCATCGTCCGCTCAGGCAAACATGAGGCAGGATCTGCTCGCTTCTTAGGAAAATCGGCGCTTGCCGGCGTCGCCGCTCTGGAAGTGAAGAGGCGCCCGCGTCGGACTAGGACTAGGGCAAACTGCACATGGGAAATTGCAAGAGGTGCAGCGTGAGAAGAGACGCAGGCGTGCAACGTGAGAAAAATGCCAACGAATACTGAGTACGGGTTTGAGTTCACGATTCAGGCAGAAATAGTCAAATAGAAACAAAATTAAGTAATTAACCTCTACTGAAAGACTTATTCTTCAAATTAAATTAAGTATTTATACTTTATCGATTTTTTTTAAAAAAAATTTAAAACGGTAGCCATACATCTATATAGAAATCTACGAGTGACTGTGCACGAGCCCCTCGTGCCCCGCGCAATATTACCCGCCCCCGATTATTTTTTAAATAATTAAAATTTTGTAATTTCAAAATTAATACATATCATTTTAAAATTATTCTGATTTTATTATATATATATTTATTTTTCATTTTTTAATTTTTTTTATATATTTAATTATTTAATTATATTTTAATATATTTTAAAATTATATTAAATTTATCAACGGTCCTAAGTTTTAAATTTAAAGAACCTTGTTCCTCTTCCATCCACGCCGCCCTCTTCTGCCTCTCCCTCTCCGCCTGCCCGTCAAGAGTTCGCCGCCACCTGCGTAGTCGTCGGAGGCCTGCCCTGTGCATACCACTGTAACGCGGCGTACCGTCAAAAAAATCTCAGTCGTTCAAGAATCCGCTGTCGTGAATCTCAGCCCTTCATGTTTGAAGCCGCCGCCGCCGGTGGCATGCTCGGCCCCAATGGGGGGGTTCGCCGGTGTCCGGCAAACTGTCCGGTGGCCTCCGGGCAGGCCGTCGGCTGCTCCTCCACCGGCAGAGTGGAGCAATCGGTGAATCCGCCTGTAGCCATTTTTCTGTGAACAGTATCAGGATTTTGGGGAGATGGATGAATACAGAATTGCGGTAAATGGCTATTGGTGGGCCTGTTATGATAGATCCAACGGCTGTGAATTAGTTTGTGGTTCTAACCTAGACTTCAAATGTGCAAAAAAGTTTTTCTTTTTATAATATAGATATACAAAATTAAAATTAAACCTATACTATATACAAAAATGAGAATCTCAATATATTTTTAAGATCGATATATAAATAAAATTTATATTTTATTATACTAATAATCATTGCAGTGTGGCGCAGTTTATTCGGTTTTGTCAAAGAAAAAATCAAACCGCACAGCAAACCATGCGGTTTTTTAATAACCAAAACCGCACCACAACCAAACCATTCAGTGTTGTTCTAAATTGGTGCAGTGCGGTGCGGTGTTGCGGTTTTGGTTTTTAATTTTCAGGCTTAGTGAAAGAGGGGTGAGTGCGGGCAGGAGGGCAAGTGCACTTGCCAACCATGGGCGAATCCACCCCGGCAGATCGCACCTCTTAGCTCCAGGCGAGTGCGAGTACGCAGCCTCACCGAGTACTCGCCACCTCCAGGCGAGCAGGCCTCAAGTGGTGCGTACTCGCCCCTCCACCCAATTTTCCAGGAAATCCCATTTTGGCCTGCAATTAACCATAATACCGTTGTTGGCAGATCAATTTGTGCAGTTACTAGTAATTCTAAAAGAAGGGATTCCGCTATTTGCAGATCATTTTTAGAAAACTATAAATAGACATATAAGGGCACCTTAGGAGGGACTTTTTAGCCTCTTCTCTCCTTTGACTGGTTCTGGTTGGTGAGAACTCCAGCACCATGTTCACCCAGATTTTCGGGTTGACATTCCGGTGCTCTCAAGTTCCTTCCTGGGTGCCTCTCAACTTTGGTTTGGGAGGGGAAACTCTTTTTGATCTTCCAGGTTTGTGGCGAGACCTCCTCGTTGCAGCTCGTGGGGTTTGTTTCTAGTTACCTTAATGAGTGATTTTTTACTCCGAGTGTCTGACCTAGAGTTCCAACTCAGGAGAAGTAAGCGCAAGCATTCAGTCGACCCATCTATTATGTCAGCAGGGTCCTGAAGAAGGCAGAGCTCAGGTATCCCATCCTTGAGAAGTCTGCATTTGCCCTGATCATCTCGGCTAGAAAGCTTTAGCCGTATTTTCAGGCGCCTTCAATCAAGGTGGTGACCGACCACTCTCTTTGTAACATCATGGAATGAGTGGAGTACTCGAGAAGGCTGACGAAGTGGTCGGTGGAGCTGAGCGAGTTCGAGGTCTCATTCATCCCTCGACTGTCAATGAAGGCGCTGGAGGTGGCTGACTTCTTGGTAGAGTATGTTGGTGAGGTGGAAGAGTTCAAGTCTCCCAAACATGTGTCTTGGGAGATGCTCGTTGATGTAGCGTATAGAGGTACTCCCTGGGAGAGAGTGTGGTATTGGTAAGTCCGCATGCGACGAAGATCGAGCAGACGATTGATATCTGTTTCACTGTCACCAACAATCAAGTCGAGTACGAGGCTGTAGTGGCAAGGGATTTGGGAATCCAGGAAGTGAAGGTCTTCACTGATTCAATGGTGGTGGTATCCCAAATCAAGGGGGAATTCGAGAAAAGGGAATCAACTCTCTAGCGGTACCTGACGAAGATCAAGGGTCTGATCGGTTTGTTCTGCACCTTCTCCATTCAGCATGTGCCGAAGGAGAACACTTAAGCAGACTACTTGACATAATGCGGCCCTCGTGAGGGAGGAATGGTGAGGGAATTGTTTTGGCCATCCATTGAGGAGGGAGAGCTGATGGAGATCGACCGGCGACCCTCGTGTATGGACTAATTCATCGTTTTCCTGATCTCAGGCAAGTTCCCAGAAGGGATTCCGGACAAGAGGCGGTTCAGGTACAAGTCTTCCTACTATCTGCTTCATGAAGGAGACCTATGCTGGAAGACCCTGTCGGGACTCCTGGCAAGGTGTGTCACTAATAAGGAGGTCTCCAGAGTCCTGGAGGAAATTCACTTCGGGGTTTCTGACAGTCACTCTGGGAGTCAGACCTTGGAGAAGAGGGTGTTGCAGCAAGGCTACTTCTGGTCGATGAACGATAGGGATGTGGCAGAGTACTGGAAGAAGTTCCAGAAGTGGAAGCTCTTCGCATTGCTTTAGCTCATACTAGCACAGAGGCTCGGGACAATCACGACGTCGTGACCCTTTGCAATTTGGGGGATGGACCTGGTAGGCCCTTACCCCAGGCCAGCGGGCAGAGAAGGTTTCTCTTGGTTATGATTGACTACTTCTCTAAGTAGCTGTAGGTGAAGGCGCTGACCAAGATGATCTCGCAGATAATAAGGAATTTTATTTGTAGGGAAGATAACTTGTCGGTACAGGCTATCCCTGGTCATCGTCACCGATTGGACCGCAGTTTGCTAGTGAGGAGCTCACCAGCTTCTGCGGCCAGTTGGGGATCGACCTCTGCTTCACGTCGGTCCATCACCCTTGGAGCAATGAACAAGTGGAGGTCGCGAACAAAATCATTGTGAATATGCTAAAGAAGGTGGAAAACTTAAAGTGTAACTGGCTGAAGCAGCTTCCCTCAGTCATTTGGGCCTTGCGAACCACACCCAACACGGCCACAGGGGAAACCCCTTTTAAACTCTCTCATGGCTCCGAGGCCATGTTGTCGGTGGAGTTCGAGGTGAGGTCCCCGTGAATCGTCGTCACGGGGGAAGGAGATGATGAGTGGAGGGTTGAAAACGAGGAAGAACAGTGGCTCTTACTTGACCTTGTAGAAGATCTCCGCGATCTGACGACGATTCACCAGGTAGAGATCAAATGTAGGATGGCTAAATATTTCGATAAACATATTATGATCAAACAGTTTGTAAAAGGAGACCTGATTCTCAAAAAGGTCGACGCTGCGAGAAGATCAACGGGTGTTCGAAAACTCCACCTCAACTAGGAAGGACCCTAAGTAATTTTGGAATCTGTGGAGACGGGAGGGTATCGTCTCCAGAATTTTGAGTGAGATCCCCTCAGTAATACTTGGAGCGACGACGACCTGAAACGTTTTTATCCCTAAATAGTCAATGAGAACTTTATCCCGATACTTTCTTCTTTGTGATAAATGTTGTTTCTGCTTAGCTGGGTCAGGGTGTGGTGTATAAGGAAGTCCCTTGATAGAGAAAAGTAAAAGTTGTTTTGATAAAAAAACTTCCGAGAAGATCCCGTTGTCCGAGCTCACATGCCGGCAGGGAAGGCCAATCACTCGGGTGGTAGGTAGGAAGACAATATCCAGGTTGAAAGCCTCTGATAAGATTCCCCTGTCCGGGCCCTCACATGCTGGCAGGGCAGACCAATCACTCGGGTGGCAGATAGGAAGAAAGTGTCTGGGTTGAAAACCTCTGAGAAGATCCCGCTATCCGGCTCTCGCATGCCGACAGGGCAGGACAATCACTTGGGAGGCAGGTGAAGTGAAAAGTTGTTGGGGAAAAGAGCCTCCAAAAAGATCTTAATGTCCGGGCTCTCACATACTAGCAGGGCAGGCCAATCACTCCGGTGACAAGGAAAAAAGGAAGTTGTTTTGGTAAAAAGTCTTTTATAAGAACACCGCTGACCGGGCTCTCGCAAGTCGGTAGGGAAGACCCCTCACTCGGGTGGTAGGAAGAAAGTTATATTCTGGTTGAAAAGAAAGCCCTCGAGGAGATCCCGCTGACCGGGCTCTGTTAAGCCGGCAGGGCGGACCAATCACTCGGGTGGCAGGTTGCAAAAAAATATTTTGGAAAGAATCCACTGAGAAGAACACCACTGAGCAGACTCTCACAAGCCGTCATGGCAGGCCTCTCACCCAGGTGGCAGGAACAGGCTATAACGAGTGAGAAGGCGCCCGAAGAGAATCGTCGTTATAACCGTGGAAACTTAAACAAGAGTAGGCGGTAATGTAAGAATGGCGTAGTAACACTAGTGAAAATGGGGACATGGTGGCGAAAATGGTTGGTCTCGCCCCGGCCACACACATCTCCCACTCGCTTACTCTAGTAGTCGTGTGAATTACGCAGTCCACAAAAAAAGTGGAGGTGCGAGCACTGCTTCTCCTTAAAAGCGCGAGTACCAATACCTAAGCTCCAGTACTTGTCGGGTTGAGGGGTACAGTTAATGTCGAAGCCTCAATCATGTTAGCCTACTGCGAGGGGAGCGAGTATACGAGTATCACTGGTAGCTCGCAGGATCAACAATAAGCTCACTCATGTACTCTTGAATATTGAACTGGTTTCAACGCACAAGCCTTTCGTTAAAAGGTTGTGCGCACACCGGGGACGCTAAACCCTGGTCTCGCAAGTTCTGTGGAGGCGAGTCCAACGTCTTGACAAGTTATCTGACCTTTAAGGCCGGCACTCGGCGAGTTCTAGAGCTTCAAACGAGCCGCCAATCAAAGAAATGGGAGAACAAAAAAATTAGAGAAAATTTTATTTATCATTCATCAAAATGGTTACAGTTTTTGTGGGACTCGTCCATACATCTCAAAAGGACAAGCAGTAGAAAGAAACCATGCGCTACAGACTTGGCGGCCCTTGGGGGATTGGCCCGGCTCACCCTTGTCGCTCGGAGAGGGAGGCGAGTAGCCGTGCTCGCCAGAGGGCGAGCTCTCTGGGGACTTGTGGGAGTAAAACTTTGGGATGAGCATCTCGGCAGTAACGTCCTCCCATCCCTCTTGCAAGGCGCCGAGGTTGCGCATCATTTTGAGCGCGTTCTCGGTGGACTTGGCAACTGGGGTCTTGCAAGTGGCCTCGACCTCGTGCGGCGTGAACTGCAGCAGCTTCGCGCCCTTGGAGGTGGACTCGCTACGCTCCAATGATTGTATTTTCGTGGGTTCCAGACGGGCCTTGTCTTGAGGCCCTCCAGCTCTAGTTCGTTGATCTGCCCCGTCATTTGTGCCGCTATCTTGGCATCCTGTAACGAGCTCGCGTAAGAAGTTTGAATGAGAAAGAAACCTTAACTTATATAAGGGAAAGATGCTTACCATGCCGACGGAGGCCTTCGCAAGGAGCCTCTCGGCGAATCCCAGCTGGATCTCCAGTTTTTTGGGTCGCTCCTCCTCGAGCTTCCTTGTGGTCCCATCATTAAAGTATTTCTTGCTGAAGCTAAAATCGCGGCACGACACCATATGAGAAAGCTCGGCGACGTGCAGAATGGCGTGCGTGCTCTCATGGGCGAGGACGCGGAGGGAGGATTTCTCGTAAGAGGTTGCATCCTCCCTGTCGTACAACCCATAAGAGAGGCAGTAGGTGCCCTCGCCGGAGCAGCCTCTCTCGCCCCAAGGGAAGGAGGGAAGAAACAGAGACCCTGTTCTCCCTCACTTCCTAGGCGAGTAGGGGGTCCTCTGCGTTGTCAACAGCCCTTTTCCCCATTCCGTAGTTGGGGTGCGAGTCCGGCATCTCCGGCTTGCTAGGCTCTCCGACCTTCTTTGATGAGGACTCCGGTTTGCTTGTCTTGATGGCCTTCTATTTCTTCCTTCCAGACTTCTGCTTTTTCCGCGAGCCGGCGGAGGGGAAGGAGTCAATATCCACTATGAACCTCTTCTTTGTGCTGTTGCTGGACGCGAGCTCGCCCAGATCCCCAGCGCAGGCATCCTCGACAGCCTTTGCGAGGGCGAGCTGAGAGGTGAGCTTCGCCTTGCCCGCGTATGGCGGGTTCACCGGGAGTAGTCGCTCACCTGCGACAAGAATCGAGAAAAAAGAAGTGCTATACGGTTTGGCCTTAAGAAGGGGCGAATGGGAGGAAGAGAAGAGACCGAGTCAGAAAAATACCTTCCCCCGGCTGAACGGGAGGGGGGGGGAGCAGGTCGAGGTTGCGCCACAGGCAGGCGACCTCGAAGTTCCTCCGGGCGAAGAACTTGTACAACTCAGCCGCCTCGTCGTCCACTCGAGGGGCCCGAAATATCGACTCGCCATTCTGAAATGTCGAGTAAGGGATTTTGCCGAAGTCCTCCTCTATGAAGAGGAACTGATCGTTCTAGTGGTGGACTTTGTTGGAGGTCTCGCAAACCTTTAGTTGCGAGCCCGTTAGGTAGGCGATTCCGTCTGAGATCGCTCGAAAGATAAACAACTTGCGGAAGACGGTGTGGTTGAACTCCACCTTTTCGTGCAGATAGCACGCAAACACAAACAAAATGACGATCACGTTCGTGTTTATCTGCGCGGGAACCATGCCGAAGTACTTGATGAATTGCTTTACCTCAAGCCATAATAGGAGGCGAAGCCCAACGTCAAAATGGGGGAGTGGAAAGGCTAGTTCATCCTGGTAGAATGTGTTGTTCGACTCGCCTTCCCCCAGGCGGTGAACCACGTATCCTGGTGGCAGGAGCATGACCTTGATGGCGAGAAGGTCCTCTTCCGACACCTTCCCACCAAGGAAGAGGTGGTTGGTGAAATTTTCCATACACTTGCCTCTCCCGTCAGAGGACTCTGTGTCGCCAGTCACGGTGTAGTGGGAGTAGCGAGTGGAGGTCTTGAGTTCAAGAAGAAGGGAGGTACGGGTTCGGGTGTAGTTAATGCAGTAGGTAAAAGAGAAGGGGGGGGGGTGTCGTAGTTTTTGGCCGGACCCACTCGCCCACACCGCGAGTCTCACTAGCTCGCCCCTAACAGGCAAGCACGAGCTCCCCTATCACTCGAATCCAAACATCAAAAATGGAAAAGAAGAAATAATAACACATGACATGCGAGCCACATCAAAAATAAACATAAATCCCCGCGAGGTGGGGTTAAGCGCAGTAGAAAAAATAATTATTGTTTGCATGCACTAAGGAAAAAAGGAAAAAACATGTTAACATTCTTAAAAAGTAAGAAGGGTGTGTGCGGGATTATTGAGGGTGCCACTTCCAGATACCCCGACCCTGCGTTTGCACCATTGTGCCTCGCCTGGTGCTGGCGCACTCGCGGACAACAATGACCTCTTGCCGCATGGTGCGCTTACAGTCTTCAATTCGTTTGAGTGACCATCTAGTAACGTCGTGTCACCTCCCGTTCCCCGCCGCACCTCATCCGCGAGCAATGCGCAACCCCCCTCCAAAGCGCTTATTTGATGCTCCAGGGCGAGGATGCGAAGGAAAGGGTCAGTTTCTCCCGAAGCCCTCTCCTCCTAGAGCTCGTGAAACATGTATCCATACTTCTGTAGCACCCCTGCCACGTGTCTTTTCAGCTCGGCAACGGTGGAGGAGTTGCACAGGTACTCGTCATTCATGTCGGGGAAGGCGGCACCGAGTAGATCCCTGCATAATTCGATTCGTCAGCCACATAAACCTCGTTTGATCTGAGAAGGTGGGGGAAAGGTTAGCGCAAGGTTCGAGCTTGATAAAGAAAGAAGCGAGTGCATTTGTTTACCGTGCGAGGTCTAAACATCTTTCCCTGACGATGGGGAGAGGGCTCGTGGTGTCGGTTTGGGGGTAAACTCTACTTCCCACCAAAAAAAGGGTTGGAGAGGGGAAGTTCCAGGGACTTCCCCGAACCCACTCGCAGAGGATCTTTATTAGGGCCTTGCACTACAGAGGCCACAACGAGGTTGGGAGCATTACTGGCTGGGGTGAGAACTGTGTCAGCGAGCTCCTTGGCGAGGTCACGAGAAGGCGACTTCGGTGGCGGGGGGGCTCCCCTACGAGGTCGATATAAGGAGGCACTGCGAATGAAGACATGGAGTTAATGGTGCTCACTAAGCGCAGTTCGAGCGCGAAGAGGTTGTCAATTACTTGCCAGGAACCTGGCGGCGAATATCGGGAATCACCTGAGTGTTCGCGCCGTCCTGGTCCACGTCCACCCAGCCTCCCGTGTCATCCTCAGCGGCAAGGTTGGGCTGCGAGATCTTTGGTTTTGTAATGGCAGGAGTACATTGTAAGGAAATTGTAAGTAATCAAAGGGGGAGGGGGACTAACACCTGGTTGGATAACTCGAGGCCCAGGCTGAACCCGGGTTGTTGTAGCTCGAGCGGGGTCGTCACCTCTCCCGTGGACCCGCGCCTAACTTTCTTGACGACTCTTTTTTCCACGCGCCTCTTAGAAGTGCGCGAGGAGTGCTCGTCGACGATGACCATGAGCCCAGAAGAGACCGCCTTGTTCTTCTCCTTGAGTGCGGCGAGGCGGGATGGAGTATCTTTAAAGGGAGGCATGATGGCAAAGAAGCGCAGGACCAAGGGGAAGCGAGGAGAGGAAGTGAGAGGGGGTCCTTGGAGTTGCCTCCCACTCCCCCCTTGATATATATAACCCCCGGTGGATCCCACCAAAATATTCCCTATAATTCAGGGACTCGCTAAATACTTGGAGTTGAACTGTCTTTCCGAGCTTGAGGTAAACGCGCAAAGAGTGAGGATTATGTAGAACCCCGTATTTGTCGAGTGGACTCAGTAGACCAACAGGTAGAAGGGGAGAAGACATTGTGAAAGAGGGGCGGGTGCGACCAGGGGGACGTGCACTTGCCGACCATGAGCGAGTGCTCCCCCCCTGGGTCCGGGCGAGTACCCAGCCTTACCAGGTACTCGCCACCCCCGAGAGAGCATGCCTCAAGTGGCGTGGACTCGACCCTGGGGGGTGACCCATTTTTCCAGGAAATCCTATTTTGACTTGCAATTAATCCTGTGGGGCACCTTAGGTGGGACTTTTTGACTTCTACTCTACTTTGGCTAGTTCTAGTTGGTGAGAGCGCACCCTGTTCACCCAAGTTTTCGAGTTGACATTCTGGTGCTCTCAAGTGCCCTCCAGGGTGCCCAACTCAGCTTTGGTTTGGGAGAGGAAGCTCTCTTTGATCTTCTGGGTTTGTGGCGGGACCTACTCGCTGTAGCTCGCGGGGTTTGTTTCTAGTTACCTTTGTGAGTGAGGTTTTTTCCTGTTGAACCGTGATTTCCGGGTTCAACAGTCGGTGAAATGTCTTTGTTTCTAACAATGCTAAAGTTTTATTTTATGGTGCATATGGCAGAATTTTACTTAAGCTTGATTGATATTTGTTGAATATTTGACTCAATACTTAATTATGAATCTGATTTTGAATTTTTTTTTGGATAACTTCGAGTCAAAATATGGAATAGATTTGAATTTGAAACAACTTATGCACGGATTCTATAAATAAATATTGAAGGAATGCAAATGATTATTCTTGGTTAATAGTAACCGTGAATTGCGCTGGATGTGAAAAAAATAGTTGAAATCTAAAATCTTAGAAAGAGATGAAGGGGAGTGAGAGAGACGGAGAGAGAGAGGTGACATGAAGAAATTTGAAGAAAGTTCATTTTAGGAGCATCGGTCATCATCTTGTTGAACGGTAGATATTGTTTTAAAAAAATAAATTTAAGATGGTTCTTTTGAGATCTATATTGATGATCTTGTAGTGACTTGCTAATATTAGGCCTAATTTAATTCTATTTTATTTTTCTTGAGAGGTTTATAATTTCATTTTGTTGGGACGGGGGTGTACTCAACTTTTAAGAAAGGTTGGTAGTGATCTTTATCTGTTCAAAATGTTATAAATATTAGATATCTGGGATTTAGTTTTAGCATGTCAGATGTCAATGACATGTCAAAAATATTTTAAAATATCTTGTTTCACATCTCCTAACCAAATATATTGGTATATATTTATGCTTATATGCTCTAAAAGTTTTTAAAAAATAGCGTCAGCAGAAAAGCATTTAGGCTCTATTTGGGACATAACTGACGGGTCAAAAAGCTAAATTCCAACCGCTACCGTTGTTTATTGTTTGTTTGTATGCGTGGCTTTATGAAAATCACAGATCGGAAAAAATGCGTTTAAGCGGATTTTTGGAGAGCTGTTCATCCCCCACGTCTAGCTCCCGTAAATTCACTTTTTGTTTGCATCCCATCAACAGGTTTTCTTCCCGATCGGGACGCATCACACAAGCGAGAGTATTGATGTCCTACATCGTGAGTCACGCGATCTGAGACAGTTTTTATTCCTGATCGACAGAAACATTGCGAGTCGCGCAATGCTACTTGGGTCTGTCGTAGGCGTCATCGTCGTTGTCGTCTTCTATCTGTGAGGAGCTTCTCGTTCGAAAGCCTAGATGATGGAGATCAACGACTTCTGGTCTATCAGATAGACGATCGGAGACTGTGATCGCGACCGGCTTGATTTTTTATATTTTTTATGTATTTTATTTTATTTTTCTGACTAGTGTTTTAAAGGTTAGGTTAAATTATCCGCCTGGTGATCGTAGTCATCATAAACTTTAACCTAATTTTCTTCCCCCCTTATATTTCACTAGCAGCCACATGAGGAGGCCATTGAAGGTTACAGTTTCAGAAATTGGAGACCGCTCGATCGCGGGCTTGAAGCGACGCCAAGCCTTCTGCGCGGTGCGAAGCCGCCGGATCTCGCCTCCCTGGGTGCCGACTCCCCAATACGCCGCCTCCCGCCGCTTCTCTTGTCGCCGACAACCCCTTCCATCCCTAGTACAACCATCGTAAGTCCCATTCTGAACTCCAACCGCCCATTCCAGCCTTAACTGCTTTCGCCGCCCTCTTTTCCCTGCAGTACAACCGCTTCCGCATCTTCCCAGCACAGCCGCTGGTCCCCCCTCCCTTCCCCCGCATACAGTCACCTCCCCAAGCCCAAAATAGTCTACAACCCCCTTTTTCCCCTATCCAGCCCTCCTCCGGCCCCCTTTCGACCTCCATTCGCCTGACAGCCGCCCATAGCTACTCCCCGCTGCAGATCCCTACTTTACAACCATCTTCCCAGCCTCCCAACACCTCCCCGTAACATTCTCGACCTTCCTCGCGACAGCATCCAACATTCCAACCCCTACCCGCTGTCAAACCCTGATGTCTAGCCCCTTCCTGTTGTCAAACCCGGTTGTCCAACCCCTTTTCATTGACAAATCCCCTCCCAATCACCCTCCTGGAGCCCCACCAGCTCTCCTCTATTTCCACAACAATACTGTTTGAATCTATGGTTCGCATCTCTTTATTTTGACAATATCAAATCCCGTGTTGTATTTTATCATACATGTGTTGGGTATAGTGTGCAAGTTCACAAGTACAAAAGAACAAGAAAATCAAGTTCTGGTACCTACCGCCGAGCGCTAGCGCTACCGCCTGCGCTAGCTTCGATTTAATTCTACATGAGCTCTCTGTGACCTACTGCAGGGCGTTATCCATACCGCCGAGCGTTGGTTGTCTCAATGAGCGTCGAGTCATCATGCTACCGCCAGGTAATAGATTCGTACTCTGCGCCGCGGTAGCGCAAAAAAACGGAAAAATATTTTATTCTAATATTTTCCAAATCTGCTGAACAGCTGTCACCTTCACGCGCATCGACCTACCGCCGGCCGCTTTCTCTACCGCCTGCGGTAGCTTATTTTTTCAAGACGTATAAAAGCGCGCGTTTCTTTTCCTAGAAACACAAAAGGTGAACAATTGACTCTAGTGTTCGGCCGTCATCTGGAGAAAGGACGAACTCTCACCTCCGTTGAAGGAAAATTACTGTTTCTTCCTCCCGCTCGCGATCGAAGAACTCCGACGAATGAAATCTACAACGACCACTCACGGTTGATCAATTGCAAAGCAAACGATATTCAAGAACATCGATCGCGCACCGTTCCTCGGAGGAGTTTTACATTAGAGGGAGAAATAATTTCTATTCTCTTTGTATTCTCTTTATTGTCTAGTTGTTTGTGTGCGAAGAAAATCGACCGGAGGGTTGTCGGAATCCAGGAAGGGTTTCATGAGAAATCGTCCCGGTGAGGGACGTCTAGATCGGGTGATCTAGTGGGGCTCTAAGACCCTTCCGGGTAGGAAGGTGAAGAGTCGGCTTGAAGACCTTTCCGGGGGGAAGGGAGAGAGCCAATCGGTCCGGGTAGAATGTTGGTATTGAAACAAAAAGAGTAATTTATATTTCATTGCCTTTAATCTCTGGTGTCACGGAGATCCAGTTTTGCTACTGTAAACATCTGTTCTTTTTTAATAAAATTATATATTGTTTATTGCATCTCAAAATTGTGGTTGTTTGCTGTTTGTGGTTTGAGCGTTCTGTGAGAGATCAGAAAATGAAATTTTACAAGAGATTCATTCTCTGTGACCTACCGCCGCGCGGTAGTGGTCTACCGCCGCGCGGTAGTGGTCTACCGCCGCGCGGTAGTGGTCTACCGCCGCGCGGTAGTGGTCTACCGCCGCGCGGTAGTGGTCTACCGCCGCGCGGTAGTGGTCTACCGCCGCGCGGTAGTGGTCTACCGCCGCGCGGTAGTGGTCTACCGCCGCGCGGTAGTGGTCTACCGCCGCGCGGTAGTGGTCTACCGCCGCGCGGTAGTGGCCGCCGCGCGGTAGTGGTCTCCCGCCGCGCGGTAGTGGTCTCCCGCCGCGCGGTAGTGGTCTCCCGCCGCGCGGTAGTGGTCTCCCGCCGCGCGGTAGTGGTCTCCCGCCGCGCGGTAGTGGTCTCCCGCCGCGCGGTAGTGGTCTACCGCCGCGCGGTAGTGGTCTACCGCCGCGCGGTAGTGGTCTACGCGGTAGTGGTCTACCGCCCCGCGGTAGTGGTCTACCGCCCCGCGGTAGTGGTCTACCGCCCCGCGGTAGTGGTCTACCGCCCCGCGGTAGTGGTCTACCGCCCCGCGGTAGTGGTCTACCGCCCCGCGGTAGTGGTCTACCGCCCCGCGGTAGTGGTCTACCGCCCCGCGGTAGTGGTCTACCGCCCCGCGGTAGTGGTCTACCGCCCCGCGGTAGTGGTCTACCGCCCCGCGGTAGCTTCAAAAAAATGTTTTCTTGGAAAATTTCGTTTAAATTTTATACTATCTTCGCAAACCTTATCCCCCCCCTCTAAGGTTGGTCACCCAATCCAACAAGTGGTATCAGAGTAGGTTATTTGATAGGAAGAAGGTGGGAGAGAGAGAGATCTAGAGAACTAAGAGGAGAAAACTAGGGTTGAGAGGAGGAAAGGAGAAGAATACCTGATAATCTTGCATAACCATCCAAGAGGGGGTCCGGGTATATTTATACCCGGACCAAGGCCGGCCGGCCAATGGGGGCTGAACCTGGTGGGTTCAGCCCCCCCGAGCCGCCATTTAGATAGTGGGGGCTGAACCGGTTGGTTCAGGCCCGTGCTGCCTTCAGACCCCTTGCTTCGTCGTGTGTACTGACGTCCAAAGAAGCGGGCGCCGTCCGGAGGCGTAACATTCTCCTTCTCATAAGCTGACAACCCCAATGTGCGAGGATCCAACGCCTTGCTGTAGAAGGCGATCGACCGCCCTTCCTGCATTAACACAGCACCCTGACCCACTCCCGACGCGTCTGTCTCCATGACGAACTCCTTGGTGAAATCTGGAAGTGTCAAGACTGGCGTAGTCGTCATCACCCGTTTGACGGCCTGAAAAGCCGCCTCAGCCTCATCCTGCCATGAAAAAGCGTCATTGCAGTAACTGGGTCAGCGGCCTGACAATCTTGCCGTAGTCCCGCACAAAACGTCTATAGTAGCCAGTGAGACCCAAGAAGCCCCGCAAGGCCCGTATAGTCTGGGGCCGTGGCCAGGAAACCATGCTCTCAATCTTCTGAGGGTCGGCTTTAACCCCGTCAGTCGAGAATAAATGCCTCAAATACTCCACTTCCTCCTGACCGAAATGACACTTCGACCTCTTAGCATAGAGCTGATGCTTGTGCAACATGGCTCAAGTGCTCTTCCCAACTAGCACTATATATGAGGATGTCATCGAAAAAAAATCAGCACAAAGTGGCGAAGGAGCGGACGGAAGATCTCGTTCATATTGCCTGGAAGGTGGAAGGCCCGCCAGTTAACCCGTTGGCCATCACCAGAAAATCGTAGTGACCGTCGTGAGTCCTGAAGGCCGTCTTGTGGACGTCTTCTTCCCGCATGAGGATCTGGTAGTAGCCTGACCGTAGATCAAGCTTGGTGAACCGCGTCGCCCCGTGTAGCTCATCCAACAGTTCTTCAATCAATGGAATCAGGAACTTATCCTTCAGGGTGGTACTATTCAGTGCACAGTAGTCCACACAAAACTGCCACGACCCATCCTTCTTCTTGACCAAAACGATCGGGACCGAGAATGAGTTCGTGCTGGGCCGGATGATTCCCACATCGAGCATCTCCCGAACGCTGCGCTCTATCTCAGCCTTCTGCATGTGCGGGTATCGGTATGGCCGAATATTGGTGGGCTCCTCCCCTGCCTTGAGTACGATCTGATGATCCCGAAACCGTGATGTCGGAAGTGTGCGAGGCTCCTGAAAAACGTCAGCATACTGCTCCACAAGGTACTGCATCTGTATGGGCACCTCCGATGGCCCGGCCTCATCCGACCTCACCCCCAAAAGTACCGCCATCAAGCTTCCTGCCTTCTCGAGTTGCTGCAGGCTTCGAAGAGATACTTTTTTTACTGGCGAGGATGTGAGACCCTTCAAACAGAACTGTTTCTCATGCTGCAAGAATTCCATCGTCATCTGATCCCAATCAAAAGTGACCCGTCGCAACTACTGCAGCCACTGAACTCCCAGTACCATGTCCGAGCCCCGAATGGGTAAAAGATAGACATTCGTGCATCCAATGTACCCCTGCGTCCGAAGCTCCACCCCTTTTAGCACACCTTCGCACTACAACTTGTTGTCGTCCGCCACCATAACCTGGAAGGCAGCCCCCGTATCAATCACATGCCCAACTCGCTGTGCCACATCAGGATGGATGAAATTGTACGTACTCTCACTGTCCACCAGAATAGTCACTTTCTCTTGTCTGATCCTTCCTGCAAGTCGCATAGTGAGTGGGGGAGGGTTACACCCTTCCATAGCATGTAGGGAAACCCCGAACTCGATCAGATCCAATTCTCCAACGGGGATCTCCTCCTCTGGGCTCTGCTCGTCCTCCCCATCTTCATGTAACATAAACACTTGTACCTTCTGGCATTTGTGGCTCGCCGTAAACCTCTCGTCACAGTTGAAGCAGAGTCTCTTCTCCTTCCTTGCCTGTAACTCACCCCACCATAGTCGCGTCACCGTAGGCCGCCCGGCTACCGGTGGATCCCTCCTGGCAATCGCCGGTGTAGTAGGGGGCCGCACTGTAGTTTAGGACCGCTGCCTGTTGAACCGCTCTTCCTGAATGCGGGCCACACTGATGGCGTTGTTCAAGCTGCGTGGCATGTACGCCTGAACCTCATCTCGTAAATGTTCCTTCAACCCCGAGACAAAACAACTGAGGAGTGTCCTCTCCTCCCAATGCACCCTATTAGCCAATTTTTCGAACTCCGTCCTGTATTCCGTCACCATGCCCTTCTGACGTAACTTTTGCAAGAAGGGCTCGAAGTCCTCAAACTCCATGGGCCCGAACCGAGCCGTGAACCCATCGACAAACTCCGTCCACGCCACATAATCCTGTCCCCACAGGAATCTCTGTGTCCACTGAAAAGCGTCATCCTCTAAGTGGAAGGACGCCAGTTGCACCCATTGTACCTCTGAAACCTCTTGATAGCTAAAAAACAACTCGGCCTTCTGTACCCACTCCAAGGCGTCCCCTCCGTTATATCGGGGGAAATTCATGTGTGTCAGCTTCGGGGGCATGTAAGCCCTTGGTGCGGCTTGCCCTGGCCACCCCGGTCCTCCGTTCCACGTCGGCCATCTAGGGTCCGCCCCCCAGCGTATGCGACCGGGTAGCCTTGATGTTGTTGTCTCGGAAACCCTTGATAGGGCTGACCCCCAAACCGAGCGCCCGCTCCTCCACCGGCCACGCCACCAGCCCGCGGGTGGGGTAGGATTCCCCCCATTCCACCGCCTGGAGCAGCCGCCCCCCCTCCACCGTTCTGGTCGAGGCTGACCCGTGCCTAGGGCGGACGACCCGCGCCCTCCGGTGCTCCGTACGAAGCCGATCCGGCCACAGATGGCGGTCCGCTACCTCCCCAGCCCCACGCTGCGCCGCTTCCGCCGATCCCTGTCGACCCGCCTCCCACGCGCGTCGGATCGGCCGATCCCGCCGATTCGCCGACGTGCGGAGCTGAGTGTTGCGCTCCGGAACCCTCCGCGGCCGATCCTTGTCCTCCGTCGTTCTCGTCGTGCAACGACAATTTTCCTTTCAGATTTTGTGCGATCAAAGTCTTGAGTTCCTCCATCCTTAGATCGATTCGTTCTTCCAACCGTTGGGTGGACGCCTTCATCTCTTCTTCGATGGCGGCCACCGAATCAGTCAATACGGCGTAGTTTACCTCTAATGTTTCCAAACGATTAGCCTCTTCTTGACCGCGAGTAGCAACCATGGTGGAGGAAGGAATCCTCTGCTACCAAATCATAGGAAGAAGGTGGGAGAGAGAGAGATCTAGAGAACTAAGAGGAGAAAACTAGGGTTGAGAGGAGGAAAGGAGAAGAATACCTGATAATCTTGCATAACCATCCAAGAGGGGGTCTGGGTATATTTATACCCGGACCAAGGCCGGCCGGCCAAGGGGGGTCGGGTGGGTTCAGTCCCCCCCCCCCCCCCCCCCCCCGAGCAGTCATTTAGATAGTCGGGGCTGAACCGGTTGGTTCTGCCCCGTTGTTGCCTTCAGACCCCTTGCTTCGTCGTGTGTACTGACGTCCAAAGAAGCGGGCGTCGTCCGGAGGCGTAACATTATTCCAAAATGGTTTTACCTCCGGGGCCAACCCTGATCTCGAATCTACTAGTGGGGATGGAAATTTGTACACCAAAGATTCATTAGCACCCCATTTGTTTACAGATGTGAATTATGAATGGTGGAAAATATTGATGAAAGAATTTCTTATATCATAGTTATAGAAGCTTGGAATATGACTTGTGTCAAGCCCCCAAATAATTTAAATACGCACGATTGTCATTTAAATGACAAAGCTATGAACGACTATTTTGCGGGTTTGGTCAAGAAATTTCAAGCTCATCTACACGCTTCCTACTACTTATGATATATGAAAATTTCTTGAGTCTACTTATAGTTCTTTTTCTGCAGATGATGAATCAGAGCAATCTCTTGTGGATCCAAGTGAAGAACCAAAAGAAGGCTTGCTCTTGGAGGACGACATGTCGAACGCATCATGTAGAAGAGAAGATGAAATCTCAACCACGGAAGAAGAATGTCAAGAGGGCGTCAAAGGAACCTTGTATGCAAACACTGTCTATTCTAAAATCTCTGTGAGTAAAAATTCTTGTGTTCTATCATCTATTTCTGCATTGTGTGTGCTAGATAATGCTAAACGTAAAATTAAGAAATTGAAAAATATTAATTCAGAATTGCGTTTAGAAAATAAAAATTTAAAAACACGGCTTAATGTAGAATCAAATTATAATGTATCAAGCTCACCCACAATCTCTTCAGTAGAAAACACTTCACCATGTACTCATTGTAGTGTGTCAACAGAAAAGTACAAGGACCTTGAGAAAGAGCTTCTTTTGGCAAAAGAACTAAATGAAAATTTATGTTTAGAAAACCCATCATTAAAAACTGATTGTGCTAAGTGTGATAAGTATAAAATTAAAATTAATGAGATGGATGAAACCTTTGAAGATTATAGAAGTAAGTATGATGCTCCTAATGAATCAGTAGTTTCTTTTCTCAAAGATAGCACAACTGCATATAATAAAGCTAAACATAATCTCAAAATTAAGAATAAATATTTGGAAAGTAAAATCAACTTGCTTAAAGGAGATAATAAAGAAAAAATCTCAAAACATAAATTTACAATATCAAACAAATGTCGGAAGCATGTTGAACATGAGCTCACACATATCGGTTAAACTAATCAAAGGGAGTAAAAAACCTCAGGCTAAAGCAAATGAAATTTCTAAACATAAAAATTACCGTCACTTGCAAAATCAAACGACTCCTTATCAAAAATCAAGTGAACAAAAATTTCGATTTAGGAATCATCACACAATGTGTCCTTATGATAAACAACTTAAATTTAAATTGGAAAATCAATTCATCATATCTAAATCTCCATTGCAATGTTGCTCAATTGAAAATCATCATATAAAGACTCTAAGATATCATCATGGGATTTTGCAATATAAAAGTGATATTAAACCAATGTATGAATGAAGATCCATTAGTAAAAATGACGCACCACTTCCAAAAATGGCTCATTCATCTTTGCCTCCCCATAAGCTAACACGCAGTATTTGGGTACCCAAACGAGCCTCCTCACACGGTCTCACTTGGATACCTAAATCTTATATCCACTAATATCCACAAATTGCGTGAAGTTCAGAATGAACTACATTATATCTTACTTCACGATATGTTTATTAGTTTTATTTGTGTGTTCTTTATTTTGTTTTTTTAAATTTTATTTATGTGTTTGAGCCAGCAAGATATGTATATTTAGACACAAAAATCAGAAGAACGTTAAAAAAAATCATGCTGAGTGGGGTAGTGTCACGAAGCTAATCACAATTGACAAAAATAAAAACATGATAGATATCACCAGTAGTATCACTACCGGCGAGTGTTCACCATAAATAGAATAGTGTTCAACCTGTCGTAGTACAACATTAATAATAATAATATTAATAAATGAGAAAGTGTCGCTAAGCTCCTAAATACTGAGTTATAAATTTTAAATGCTACTCTTCTAAAGAAGTCGGAGAAATATTAAGCTTACCCATCATCTTCTTCAACATCTTCTTCAGCCCTTTCACCTCCTTGGCAGTCTGCTTTATCTCCCGTCCTTGCTCCTCCACCATCCCTTAGATGTCCCGACTGGTCTCCCGAAGGGATTCTCCGCGGCGTAGAGGAGGTTGTGAAGCAGGGGGCCGTGCACTTGATGCAGTCGGAATTTCCCCTACTTTATAGATCTGAGGACAACTATCTGTTGGGTACCGAGACCAATCAATGACCGGATATTTCCCCATCAAGATACTCTGAATCACTCCGCAAAACGGCAGTGTTCAGTCATTGGTGCTCGGGAGATTTCAGCCGAAACGTATAACACGTCATTGATAGAATTAAGTCTGATACGCTGAATGACTTACCTGCCACGATGTAGTATGTCACCATCGAGATTTGTGCCATTATCTTCTTAGTATCCCCAGATTTGAACACAAGCGAGTGGCGCAAAACGTCCTGAATTATGCGAGCGTCCGGAGTGAGGGTATCCACTATTGTGATAAGGTCTCGACAACCTTCGATACCATAGAGGACTTTATTAATTTCTCTGCAGTTCCTAGTGGATCTGAAGAACTTGACGATGTCAAGTCCCTCCCTACCTAGGAACCAGACATGCCTCCTCTCCAAATCCTCATGCAGTATGGTCACAACTTGGGTACCTATACATGATTGCACTCCTCCGTCAAGCTATGTGAGAGCTGGATCCCGGAGGTTGTTGTAGAATTGCCGAACGAGTACAGAGGAAAATGGATCACCCGTCGCAATCACCGAGAGTACTCCCGCATGGTCCAGGTAGCTATAGATGTGAGCATATCGCTCATCGATCTCGATGACCATCACCACACTCACCGTGGTCTCATCCACCGCAAGGTATGTCGATGTGTGTGTTCTGGATCGCGTGGAGAAGCTTCTTCGGGGTGCCTGGGAGCTAGATGAAGCCATTTCCTGAAAACACAGAATGTTTTTTTTAATTAAGAAAAATCATTTTTGGTAGGTACCGCCGCGCAGTAATCTGCTACCGCCGCGCGGTAGCCTGACAGACTGTATATCGTCACCCTCCGCCGGATCTCTCCCAAAATCTCATCTTTAACAAATTTTTTGAATAAAACCTAGAGAGGAAGGGGATCTACGCACAATAACTTAGATCCAAGAAGTTTGACTTTGATCCATGAAGAAAAACCTCAAACCAAACTCAAAATACTTTGAAACCACCATGGATCTTGCCCAAAAAGACAATTTCCATAAACTTCACTCTAATCTCAACATAAATTGCAATAGGGGAGAGATGAAGTGATATTTACCTAGTTCTGAGGTAGCGCCGGCGGAAGATCTGGAGTCGGGAGTGAAAATGGAAAAAGGAATGTGAGGGGATCGACCTAGGGCCGGATCCAATAAACAGAGCTACCGCGGCGCGGTAACTCTACCGTCGGCGGTAGCATAATGTTTTTTATTTACTATTATTTCTTTCTAAAAATCTACTATTATTGCTGGTAACCTCTGTTTCTTATTTAATGTGAACGATAACTCGGGACCAACTGTGATGTGTCTCACAATAGCGAGGGCGTAGGTGTGTGTGCATTAGAGTCGCCAACCTATAGACCACGTCTTGTCCTTAACCGGGGAGGGTTCCAGTAGGTCCATGAGTGACACTGGGGGAAAAGAGTGTTAGATTGAGCGGATTCTTCTGTATGCATACAGGATTGACACCCCACCCTACGACATTTGTGCAGCTCCTCATGCCCATCCGTCACTTAGTACGGGGCTAGAGTGTCGACATATTGCTTGGGTAGTTTTTTGACTTGGGCATACTCATGATTCTCATATACAAAGCATGACCATTATTTTACTTTTCATGTCCGTTAAAATCATGCATAATATTCTATCATGCTATCTTGTGTTTGCATATTATATCTCTTTGATTTTTCTTGTGTTTGTGATGTGTGGCATAGAAAATCTCATAACTAAAAGGCTCGTTAAAGAATTCTTTGTTTTCTAGAAATCTATTTCTTGTAAAATAATCAAAAATCAAATAAAAATTTGAAAACTCCAAAAACATTTTTTTTGTCGGTTCTGGTTCGTTTGTTTGATTTGTTAAATCTTCATTTATTAAAATAAAAAATTATATAAAACCCCAAAAACACAAAAATATTTTTTTCTGTTTACATGGTTTTCACGTCTTGCGTATTTTATTTACATCAAAAATTCAAAAACAATGTATGGATCGATCATTCTTAGGACATACATGACTATAACCTAAAGCATAACGATTATGTGCAATGTTTAATTTAGGATTGCTAATTCCTGTTAACATTGTTAGATTATGTCACGATGTGTCTAATCTATAGGTACTTAGCTACTGAGTGCGACAGGATAGTATAGTGCATGCTGAATATGTCTCTAGGTATGTGTGAGGATTTAGGTAGCGTAATAACATTACACTCTTCACACATCCCTAAAAAATGCATTCCTGTAGAAATTCATGCTTACATGTTATAACTCGTGATATTGTGTCTAACATGATAGAAATAATTTGAACAATCAATGTCACGGTGTTCATGTTTTTATATAAAACTTAGAACTTTTGGCCAAAGTCTAGTAAGTCTTTTGTATACAAGTTAAAGTGTATGTATCTATATGGGTAGATTTTGATTGATTCAGGGTCTTTGAACTCAAAAATGATATAAAATTGATAGTGAAAACAAAATGAATGGAAAAAATGGGTAACTCATATGCTATCAAATCCTACGTCAAGGATACCCCCCAAGCACTACTCACTCCTCCTGATAATTTTTCATGAGCATTGTAAGGATGTGCACCTTGGTCAAAAGTATCTTTTCGATCTTGTGCAAAGACTACAATTCAAGTTTGTGCTGCTTGTTCGAATCTTGGTATAAAATAGATAGCAATGTGACATGATTTTTCACCATATTTCTCTTGTGCTAGCACATTGAATTATTGAGATAAAACATATACTAAAGATTATTTCTACTCGATGTTTTTTCTTTTGATGCTATACGTACACATGTCATTATTCTATCTAACGCTTCCATGCATAAGAATTGGGCTTACACTGCATTATATGTCTATAACACGTATGTACTAGTACACGATTTTTATTCCTGACTCTTACAATGTTACGCTGTATTGACTCTATAAATCTCCTAGCATTGTACTCCAAACCATGTGTATTTAGTTTCACTCGTGCTGTCCAAATTTCTTTTACTCTGAAAAGTTCTTCAAATCAATTGATTTTTTCTTGTGTTGGGTAGATCTATATACATGGTGTGCCGCTCCAATTCTTCCCTTATTGCTTATGATTGTTTATGCATGTGTTTATGCTTCTGAGATTGTTTATTTTCTTTATGCTTGTTTATGCATGTGATTAGTTTAGTATCTCCTGGCCATGGTGGGAGAGTTGAGTGTTCACGAGACATGTTCGTTAATTCCCACCCCTTTCAATAATATCAAAAAGGGGAGAGGTTGAGTGTTCATGAATGTATCCTATGGAGAGTTGAGTATTCATGAGTGTATCCTATGCTTAGTCACCCAGTGGTAGATCTCGTGTATGGGGAGCACTCACATAGGGGGAGCACACTTGTAGAGGGAGTTGTATTGATTATTTCAACATGCTAAATTTCACGCTTATTGATTGGATTTCACTATATCATGTTGTTTTATATCTCATGAACGAAATTTGATATTATCAAAAGGGGGAGTTTGTTGGAACCTATGGTTTGTATCTTTTTAGTTTGACAATATCAAATCACATGTTGTATTTGATCATACGTGTGTTGGGTATAGTGTGCAGGTTCACAGGTACAAAAGAACAAGAAAATCAAGTTCTGGTACCTACCGCCTAGTGCTCGCGCTACCGCCCGCGCTACCTTCAATTTAATTCTACATGAGCTCTCTGTGACCTACCACGGGGCGTTATCCATACCACCGAGCGCTAGCTGTCTCGACGAGCGTCGAGTCATCATGCTATCGCCAGACGATAGCTTCGTACCGCGTCTCGGTAGCGCAAAAAAGTGGAAAAATATTTTATTTTGATATTTTTCCAAATTTGTTGCACAGCTGTCACCTCCACCCGCATCAACCTACCGTCGGGAGCTATCTCTACCGCTGGCGGTAGCTTATTTTTTCAAGACGTATAAAAGAGCGCGTTTCTTTTCCTAGAAACACAAAAGGAGAAAAATTGACTCTCGGGTTCGGCCGTCATCTGGAGAAGGACGAACTCTCATCTCCGTTGAAGGAAAAACATTGTTTCTTCGTCCCGCTCGCGATCGAAGAACTCCGGTGAACGAAATCTACAACGACCTCTCGCGGCTGATTGATTGCAAAGCAAATGATATTCAAGAGCATCAATCGCTCATCATTCCTCGGAGTTCTACATTAGAGGGAGAAATAATTTTTATTCTCTTTGTATTTTTACTTTGTATTCTTTTTATTGCATAGTTGTTTGTGTGAGAGGAAAATCGACCGGTGGGTCGTTGGAATCCGGAAAGGGTTTCGTGAGAAATTGTCTCGGTGAGGAACGTCTACATCAGGGGATCTAGTGGGGCCCTAAGACCCTTCCGGGTAGGAAGGTGAAGAGTCGGCTCGAAAACCTTTCTGGGGGAGGGAGAGAGCCAACCGGTCCGGGTAGAGAGTCGGTATAGAAACAAAAAATGTAATTTGTACTTCATGACCTTTGATCTCTGGCGTCACGGAGATCCAGTTTTGCTACTGTAAACATCTGTTCTTTTTGAATAAAATTATATATTGTTTATTGCATCTCAAAATCGTGGTTGTTTGTTGTTTGTGGTTTGAGTGCTGTGTGAGAGATCAGAAAACAAAATCTTACAAGTGATTCATTCTCTGTGACCTACCGCAATGCGTAGTGGTCTACCGCCCCGCGGTAGCTTCCAGAAAGTGTTTTCTTGAAAAAATTTGTTTTAATTTTATACTATCTTCGCAAACCTTATTCACCCTCCCCCCTCTACCATTCCAGTCTTTTCCCTTCTTCCAACAGCCCTCCCAGCCCATTCCAGCCCACCAAACTGCCACTAACCCTCTCCGACAGCTCCCACACTGCAGTATCTTCACTCTTGGACAGCCACCGTCACCATCAGAGCTTTTCCTTCACCACCGGCTTCAATTACTTTGTGACACTTTACTTTCTAGTGTTTATTTCTTCACATTGTGTGGATATCTTGTATCACTAGTAATACTTGGCTTGAACTAACTTGACTGTTGTATTTCTCTATTGGTGTGCAAAAGAGTTATTCTCTTCACATTTTAATTTCAATGCATTCTTAATTAACTTGTAATTGTCGTCTGATTACTTTCATTGCAGTATTTGTAATCAATTGCGACGCTTGCATGAGATTTTAAAATTATTTTGTTTAATTAATTGTGCGTCGGAAAGTACTTGCATGATTGAGTCATCTCATGTGCATCACATTAGGATTATCCTTCGTTAGTCCACTAGATTGTATGCTTGTATTCATTTGCATCTTCATTTTAGGATTTGTCGTCGGTCAATTACATTCATCACATGCTCACGTGTGTTGCATTTATGGTTAGGACATCATAAGTCCACATCCTATAGATTTGTCCCGTGTCATCAGATTTGTCGCAGACCTCACCGTTGACCTATCTTCTTGCTTTTGACGTATGTCTGTCGACCTATCAGTAGCATAATCCTTCTTCTATCTTCAATCTTCGTTTTCTGCTTCTTTCTTCCTGTGTGATCGGAGTTTCAATTTGATTTTTAGGGATGAATTTCAGAGTATGAATTCCTTGTAGTAGATTCATGTTGAAACAACTAGAGAACATATGATAAAAAAAATCAGGTTCGAGGAAAGTCATGTTTATTTGCAAGTTCACTGTTTTCTCACATCAAGAATTAGATGAAACTATTCTTCTCATGAGTCTATTTTAGTTATTCTTAATTTCCCTGTGCCTTGTTAATAATTTTAGATTGGATTTCAGATCCATGTTCAAGATTGGATATCGAATTCTTGTAAACAATTATTTTAGATTCAGTTGATTCACAAATCATGACATATTTTCCAAAGCAAGCATACCTTAGCTTGTGCTGTTTGGATAGGATTTTCATCTTCATGAATTTTTATGTGCTTGTGATATTGGTGTTGAATTCTGTGAAGTGAAAGTGAGTGAATGGAAGGCTTGGGAAACCTATCTGCGCGGACTACGCGGACAGGGTTGGCGGACTGCTAGGTCGGCAGGGATGTTGCAGGCGGTTTGCTCTGTGGCGGCCTGGGCGATCTGTTCGCGCGGACTACGCGGGCAGCAGCGGCGGTCTGACAGGCCAGTGTATGCTCAGCAGGCGGTTTACTCCCAGGAAGTAACCGGGCGGATAGGAATGTTATCCGCGGAGTCCGGCAAGAAGCAGACTGAAGAACTGGAGCTCGGCAGACCGGTTTGGCAGTTGCCTTGGTCTTGCTCTAGTGAAGCGGCAAGTGGAAGCCGCGGAGACCGCCGGTCAGCGCGGACAGGAACTGGAGGTCGCCCGGTATGGCGGGCTAGATCCAGTGTCCGCCAGTAAGTGCGGACTGGCCCTTGTGGCCAGCGGACTGGACTTGGTGGGAATTGAACCAGGTCCAGGATGGCTCAGTCCGGGGAGATCGCGCAGTGGAGCGCGGGCTGGTTTCTCAGTCCGTCAAGCGTAGTAGAAGTGCTTTGCCTTGTTTGCTAGCTTGGGGAAATGCGGACTGGAGAATTGCTTGTGCAGGAGCGTGCGGGCTGGTTTCTCAGTCCGTCAAGCGTAGTGGAGCGCGGGCTGAGTCAGGTTTAGCCTTGTGATGAGGTTATGGACTCAGGAGTTGCGGACTGGAGTCTGCTGTTAGCGGACTGGATCGACGTGTCCGCTAAGTCCGGAGGTGCCTTGGAGATGAGGTAATGGACTTGGGATATGCGGACGGAAGCCGGGTGTCCGCTGAGTCCGGCAGGTGCCTTGATGGCGAGGCTGCGGGCTCGGGTTTTGCGGGCTGATGCCTTGTCCGCAGAATGGCGGACACGGCTGTTGTGGAGTCCGGCTGTGGTGGTCCTGGCTTGGTCTCTGGCGGCAAGGCGGGCTGGATATTGGAGTCCGGCCTTGGAGAAGCTGGGGCGGACTGGCTATCTGCACAGGAGCGGCGAACTGGAATGTGTGTCCGCGGGCTGGCGGACACACTTGTTCTAGCTGCGGGTTGTGGCGGTGATCCTATCGGCTAGGGCGGTGACCATACTCATCGTCGTGCCTATAAATAGGACCCATGTCACATCAGGAAACACGGAACCTAGACCGAAGTAAGTGAACAGTATTTGAGCTCGCGTAAGTTGCTGCGGTCTGGCCTTTGTGTCCGCGCGGATTGAGAGTTGACCCGGTTGTGCTGTGCAGGTTGTGCGGATAGCGCTGGAAAGCCAGGACTTGGCTCTGATTGCGGACAGGGACAGTGCGGACTCTGCGGTTAAGCAACAGGCGGTAAACAGCAGGTCGCGGATTGCGACCAGACGGTCTTCTCTTTGGCGACTTGGTTCGGGGTTCAGGAAGTCGCCTGCTTCAGGCGGACTGTTCCATTCGGTGACGCAGCTTGTGCGGTCTGGCGGCGTGCAGATCGGCGGTGAAGAGCTAAGCATTGGAATAAGGGTGAGTCCGCGCGGCTTGGGTTGCGGTCTGGCGACCTGGCGGACTGAGCGGACTCCACAGCAGTAGGTCGGCGGCTTGTTGATTGAGTCCGCGCGGCTTGTTTTTTGTTCTTGTCTTTGTAACTGTCTCTGCTCTCCCGGTGTTGGGTTTTGGTGAAGCATGTCTCGCCATGTATGTCTCGCCTTGTAATGAAGTTTGCTCTTGATCAATAAAGAAGCTTGTGCTGCATGTGTTGCTGGTTGTTACTGCTTTGTTGAGATAACCCCTGCTAACTCCACGATCCGGGAAAACTTTCAACATTATAAGTGGGCGTATTCTCCTTCGGTTTGTTGAGTTTTCAGCAGGGTATCCAAGGGGGCGTCTGCGGTTTGTTGAATTTTAACAATTGGCTATAAATTACAAGTGTTGCTACATTTATTATTGGATATATTCTTTGACAGCTTAGGTATTGGATATATTCCAGTGAAGATTCTGGAGAATATATCCGTCTTTCTCGAGAACGTGTTCAATATGTTGAATTCTTCGATATAATTATTTTAACTATCGTTGAGATAAATAATAGCATGCACGAGATAAAGACCATGCATGCCCGTCTACTCAAACAGGTAAGAAATGGTTGAGAGAGTACTTGAAGAGCACCCAGATAGGATTCATGACGCATTTAGAATGTTAAAGCGTATATTTATTGATTTATTTCGAAAGCTAGAACATGATCATAGGTTACAAGGATCACAATGCACAAGTACAGGAGAAATGTTGGCTATTACACTGTACATCTTTGCACATGGAAGTTTAATGAGAGTAACAAAAGAGCGTTTCTAACACTCAATTCAAACTATAAGTAGATATTTTATCAAGGGTCTTAAATCACTATTGCTACTATCAGTTGATGTTATACAACCAATTAATCATCATTTTAGAGATATACCTGCGGAAATAAGGTATGATAGCCGTTGCATGTCATTCTTTAAGGATTGTGTTGGTGTAACAACCGCTGCCCCAAACAGAGCCTAAGTCATGCTTATCCCAAAACAAAGTTGAAGACTATTCAAAATAACATTAATAACACACAACGACCACTACTAACAAGTATGTGAAATAAGTACAAATAGACAACATTGTGAAATGTACTTAATATTTTATTTAGATAATACAAATTTTTTTAGCAAGTCTTGAAAAGTTGAATATCATTGAATAATGATAATAACTATTAAGTTTCTCATGTTTACTAAAATTGTTTTAATATCACAAAAATCATTAACTGATGAATGCATCGAAAGTCTTAACTTTCTTTCAGGAATCGCTGATATGTGCTATTTATTTTAGCAGTAGTTGTAGTGTTATTTATTAACAGTTCCGCTCTCTCCCTCCCCTCCCGCTTCATGGTTGTTGATCCCAGTTTAGCTGAATCCCATTAATCTTGGTGTTCTTTGCTGTTTTGATCTCATTTTTTTTCAAGCGGTTAAACAACTTCATTATCTGCAGGCGCGTATTGATTTTATGAAATAATCATACAGGTTGGAGAGGAGGGACTGATTGTCCAAAGCACCCCCCATGTTCCGGAAACGGCAGCAAATCGGGTGTGCGAGCTGAGAAATAAATTGGTGGCATTTCCCCTGATTATTGAGAATCTGGGCCAGACTGATCAAATGCTTGTAGAGGTGAATGAGTATATATTTAAGCAAATTTAATATAAAAAATAAAAATAAAAGCATATTTATATATTTATGAGACTTTTTGAGTATAATTGACAAAGATGTTGATTTTGAAGATGGAATGCAGTAACTACAGGCTCTTCTTAGAAATAGCACAGGCAATTAAGCGTCTGGGTCTCACCATTCTGAAGGGCATTTTGGAGAACCGGTCACATGAACTATGGGCCCACTTTATCATCGAGGTATCTATATTATAATAACAGGGAAAAACATCCTTTAGTTCAATTTTTTTGATTTTACTCCTCTTAATTACAAAAATTTCAATCTCATTAATTTATGTTTTTTTTAATTTTAAAATATTTGCTCTTATATATGCAAAATCTATTACCTACAATAAAAAATGTGTTCTCACCACCGCTCGCAAACCACATGCCCAAGCAAAAAAAGAGCCACTGATTGAGCATAGCGTTCAGCGGTTTGAGAGCGGTGGGAGTGCTGTCAAGCTGGGGCAATGTCATGGCCGAAGCACCGTCGCGCAGAACATTGAGGGCCCGCCTCATGCACTGCCGTGATCGGGGTACTGTTGCGATTGGTCATAGAGGCGGAGCCCCATGCCTATCACTCCTATATTATTATATTAATATTAAAACAATTTATACATGGTTTTATTTGATGGCATACTAAAAAGCAGGTTCCTAAAGGCTTCCGCCGCTTGGATATAATATGGCCGCTGATACAGTTGCTGCAGCTCAAGCTGTAATTCTCTTTTCTTTTGCTGCTAGCTATGCGTATGCTTGGATTGGAAAACATGTATGCTAATGACTATTATTGGACGCATGATCATATTTGTATGTCCACATATATGCTTTATACTGCTGCTGCTGCTGCTGCACTTGTGTGCAATCCAGACAACAAACACATTTGGGCCGTGGAATTCATTGATGCTTGTTATTGAATTTTTATTTATTTATTTTCTAGTCCCGATGCTAGCGCCGCCCACCAACACAATAAACACATTTATGAAGAGCAAGTAATTAACTCCATTGGTGACATGTACAAAGCAGATCATTAGAAACACTTGTTAGGCGTTGTGAGAGTGTAGTCACTAGGCATGTTAAACAAGGGATGGGCACACCCTGTTAGTGCGGTCATGGGCATGATCTCTGCCTCCACCTGAGATGCGCTGATGAGAGTGTGGAAAGGATCCGGGTTAATGCATCCTTCTAGGGAAGATCCATGAGTTGCGCGAGTCCTCCTTGCTATGGTTTCAAGTTGCGAGTTCCGTTGTGCAGAGGTTACTGTCTTCAGGATCTTCGAATTTTGGGGAATTCTGTTCTCATAGATGTTCTTATAGATGATGCCAAACTATTGTGGGTCGCTCGAGCTCTTGGTAGACCCAATTAAACTTGGCCGCCTTAGATCGCGGAGCGGTCGAGCACGCAATCAGTCAAAAAGTAAGTAGAGAAATTGACAAGTAGATTTTTAATGTGAAAAATCCTTCAATATGTTGAAAAACCACATGTTTGGTACGTTGTCGTTCAAACTTCACTATTTGCTTATGTTTACATGACTTTGGAGAATTCAAGGGTGACAGACTGCTGCTCATACTGCTTGGGGGAGAGAGAAATGAGACTCGCTCGGAGGGTGATAGGCGAATCTTAACATTGGTTATCTCTGGTGGTGTGGAGCGTTCGTGGTCGTTACTCGTACGCTAAATGCTGGAGGGTGGCACGTAGAAGGATTACTGAGGAAGGCTGGCAGAATGCCTTGCACGTAGGAGCATCGATGACTTTGGCGAATCTTCAAAGTGCTCGAAGGGAGGTTGATAGTAGGAAGATTCCGACAGAGCTTTAACATGTAGGAGGAGAAGACTCGAAGGGAAAAAGTTATAATGAGAGGTGGTTTGGGGTTCTATTTATATATCACAGGGGTGGTTCAGAAGTTTCATGGTTATCCGCAGATCGTAACCAGCCAAATTATAAATTGCAGACAATTTTTAATATTGTTTAAGACGCGTATTATTTTTTATGATTTTACTACGCACAAATTGTAATTATTTTGGTTATTTACATCCACACATGATGGTAGTTACTTTAGTGGTTACGAGGGTGGTTATCTGTGAAACGAGCAATGTCGATCGAAGAGAGATGTTCAGATGACAGAGAGGGTCCGTCGGTGGTTTCTGGGCGACGAACCCCAGACGACAAGCGGCCGCCTGGGGAGGAGGGATAGGCGCGACCGGCCGGGGAAGCCGAGTGTGCAACACCGGCCGTGCCTTGCGACCACAGACTCGCTACCACCGCGGCTATGGCTAGCTTGGGAGGCCGGACGTGGCACCGACCGCTCCTCGCGGATCAGAGGCGCAATTGCGGCCGGCTGCAGGAGTGCCGACCGGGAAGGCCAGTCGCGCCTTGCGGTCGTGGGCCCGTGGTTCGCGAGGCGCAACCGCGACCGGTCTGGAGGCCGGTCATAGGTGCGACTGATCGGGAGGTCAGTCATAGGCGCGCTGATTGGGGTGGCCGGCCGCGGCGCCGGCCGCGCCTAGCAGCAGCAGGTTTGCGGTCGCAAGGTGTAGCTGCGGCCGGCAGGGAGGTCGGTCGCAGACACAGTAGCCATGGTGGACGGCTGCAGCGCCAGCCGCGGCTATGCGATTGCAAGGGAATACCGCGGTTGGCCATGAGGCCGGCCACGAGAGCACCATCCAAGGAGGGGGCGGCGTCTGTCGACCGTTTCGTCAGCCGCGGTTGGTTGGTTGTGTGTGTGATGGTGGAAGGATTGCGTGCACAGATCGCGCATGGATCGGGCGCTCGAATCGCGCTCGGGTCGGTGACAAAATTAGTGTGGGTTATGAGAATCTGATTAATCGCAGCTCGGTTTTTATATAAATTATGGGAGACCCCATCATTAATGATTTAGGAAAATCAAACATGTTTTTCAAAAAAAATTTTAATGATTAGAAAGGTTACTTTCCAACAAAATCTAACTACCCAAACGCATGCATCGCATGCGTAATACACCAGGAAATATTTTCCCTGCATTTTTAAATAGTCGGGCCCACCTCATTTTTTTCTTTCCCTCCCCCATTTTTTCCTTTCCCTCCCTTCTGACGGCCTTCCGGACTTCTCCTGGCGAAGACAAGCAGAAGGAAGCTTATCCGAAGGTCGCCCCCTTCCCTCCCTTCCGACGATCGCTCCTCCGTGTTTAGGGTTCTAGAATTGCAAGGAGCTTGCGGTGCATTGGTATGTTCTTCATCTCCGTGCGGAACGACACTTCTTCCTTCCCTTCCCTCCCGCCTTGTCGACCTGCGGGTAGGTGCGCTTTTCTGTTTTTCCTCCCCGCACCTGGTTGTTCGTCTTTTACCCTTATTCATACCATGAAGCTGTGTATGCAAGCATTTTTCATCCTGATTTAGTGTTTTTTTTGTAAATGCAGATACCTGAAAGCACTTCAAAATGACAACTTCAAACCCTCATGCTAATGACGAAACAGTATGTTGTGTGGATTTTGTATTTCTTTCCTGTTTGTTTTGACAGAGATCGGGTTTTTAAGTTGTACATCATGTGTAATATTAAGACTAAATTTCTATGTGCACTAATTAACTACTTTTTCGGCTGGATTTTATGGGATGCTTTATTTAACTGTGTATGTTGCATATTTTTCAGACTTGATTTTATGCAACATTTATCTGGTACTATAAATAAACTAATTTTCAGACTGGATTTCTGACACATTTTTTTATTGTTCGCAGATAAAGATAAAATCATTTGTCTTTCTCATCGTCCACTCAGATGAAGAGACGTACAAAATATATTGTGATTATGCCCATAAAAAAGGATTCAGCGTGCGCAAACAATATTTAACGTGTTGGACGCAAACAAGGATAGTTAAACAATGAGAGTTTTCCTGCGCAAAATCCGGGCTCAAGGATACCAAGAAATCTCCCATAAAGTACCCATCTGTAAAGACTGTTAAAAATCCGACTGCAAAATCAGTACATTTTGCTAGCTGTGCAAAGAACGACTGTTAAAACAGTACAGATAACTAACTGGACAAAGAGTGGAGATATACCTTCCTGTAAATCGTGTCAGGACAAACTCAATAATTCTGCGTTGTCGCGCCGTTATTAGAGGCCTATCGGGGTACGATTCTTCTAACTTCAATTTGACTCCTTTTTTGGAGTGTCTTGGTCCTTGTTCTTATAAACCTTCTTCGGGGTGGTGGGGTGGTCTCAACAAGCGTCACCTCGAGTGTAGAAACTGGGGTGAGATTTACGGAGGAAGGTTCAGGAGATGGATTGGGGGAAGGAGCTGGAGCCGTTTAGGGTCTATCATTTGGTTGACTAAACCAAGACATACACAAATCCCTTAGAGAATGAACGTCCTGGCTAACATTTTGTATGACAGACATAACACGATCTTCCATACTTCTCAAGTCCTCCGCCACCCTCAAAAACTCTTCTTTCTCTCGCCTATCCCTTCTTAGGAATATTCTCTCTTTCTTTCTCCTACTCCTCCTCTCTACTCTCTCTTTCTTTCTCTCACCTTCATTGATATTAAACTACACAATTTTTTTTCGCTTCTGCACCTGCAAAATATGGTAAACCATACAAAATACATTGATTATAAATAATGGTTACTAGAAAAGATTGTACATTTTCTAATTTTTTTAATATGTTCGAAGTCTGAATCCTCGTCTTCCTCCTAGAGTAGCGCATTCTCTTGTGATGGTATATGTGCGAATTTGGTACTTACCTAGTGCAAACATAGCTATTTGGAAGATTGTACAACCAATAAACACTTATGCAATTGATATGAATGAGAGGACAAACCTGATCGGGAAGCTGCAGAGTACGAGGGAGATTAAAACAGACCTTGGAGCTATAACTTAACTTTGAAGATCATCGACAGATACGGGGCCGTGTAATGAAGTCGATGACAAACTGTAGATTTGTGTGCTCATAGAGCCACACCTGCAAAATTGTGTGGTAAGAGTCATTTTAATTATTAAGTAACATAAAAGTACCTCACTTACCAGAAAAACTACCGAGCAACCTTCAAAATAACCCAAGTTCTCCCCTGGTTCCCAGAGAGCGCTCTTGGCATTCAAGTCAGCTACCTGGGCTTGCAAGTATTTGTGGACGGTCATGGGCCAATTGCACTTCATAAACATATCAAGTCCTTTGATTTCCATCACAGATTTTGGAATTTTTAAACTCATCAATGAGAATAAGAAGACAGCCAACAGATACCGAACCAGTAGGTCGACTCGCCTTTTTTCCAAACTGGGGGATCACTCTTCATCTACCAAATAATTCATCTCTTCAATCAGATTTTTTGAGTATAATGAGCAAACGACCTTCTAACAAAAGAGAATTCAACACCACTATTCGGTAACCCCAGAATCAGCGCAATCTCGTTAACTGTGAGGGAGACGTAATATTTGCCTAGAAGGAATGTTTGTTTCTGACGATTATATATGCGAACAAGAATATAGAGAAGCGGTATATTTTGTGGATTCTTAGGAACACTAAATAGTGGAAGAACTTTGGGCTCATTTAGAATATTCCTTGATTTCTCAGATAGGACACCAAGTAGAGGTTGGACATTTGTAATAAAAGTGGGTACATCGCATCTGCAATTCAAGTATGGACTACCAGGCACTGGGTGTAGGAGACAACACACGGGGCAAATAATCTAATTAGATAAAAAAGAATCGACATATCAAACCTTAAATAATTCTCTCTTACTTGTGATAGATAAAGCAAACTATAACTGCACTAGATGTAAATATGACCTGCGATGAAATCCGACTGTAAAACACAACAGAAATATAACTGGTTAACAAATGGAGGAAAAATCGACTGTAAAATAGAACATAAATGTGGCTGGATAAAAATTGTGAAGAAATCCGACTGTAAAAACAATGCAGAAATGTAACTGGATAAAAATGTTGAAGAACTGCGACTGTAAAACAGATGTGTGGTTGGTTAAAAACTGTGAATAACTCCGACTGTAAAAACAGCACAAAAATGTGGCTGGATAAAAAATGCGAGTCATTCCGACTGTAAAAATAGCACAAAAATGTGGCTGGATAAAAAATGTGAATCATTCCGACTGAAAAAACAACACAAAATATGGCTGGATAAAAAATGTGAATCATTTCGACTGTAAAAACTGTGAAATGGGGAAGAAAAAACTACGAAATCCTTGAAGAAAACTGACTGTGAGAAGAAAACAAAATGAAAATGAAAAATACTTCGGGAACAAAGTTTGCGGCGAAGACCAACGGTGGGGAGGAAGGAGAAACACCCGTAGGGAGGAGATCTGAGAAATGTCGGTGGGGAGGAAGGAGCAGCACCGGTAGGGCGGAGATGTGAGGAACGCCTGTGGGAAGGAACAACACCGGTAGGGCGGTTAACGATGCGGAACGCCGCTTAGGTTTTGGTTTCCGGTGCAGGCCGAGATAATCGTTCCTGCCAAAGTCGGGAGAGAAGTGAAACTGCTACAAATTTAAAAAATGAGGTGGACCTGAATATTTAAAAACACATGAAATTTCTCTGCGTTAAACGCAAAAAAACACTTCGCCATTTACCCTGACTTTTCAGCTTCTAATAAATTAGAGCAATGTTATAAGCACACCAATTATTGCTATTGTCACACCAAATTAAACCCTAAAAACCACCAAAAACCCTAACTCTCCTCCATTAACCACACACCTTGTTTTTCATGTTCATCCCTTCCGCCGAACGAAACCAGATTCCGCGACTTCCTCTCCTCCAGATTCGTCGATCGCCCCCGAGCTTGTCGGTGCTGAAGAAGTCCACCGGAGGAAATCCGCCCCAGCCCCCTTGCTTTCCCCGCTGACCCGAGCCTCATCTCCATCCGCCGAACAGAGGCTGATCTCTATCCGCCGACCAGAACGCCGCCCCAACCCCTTGCCAACGCCTCCCGAGCACGAACTTTGTGCTTCTCGGTAGTCCTTCTTTTGAAGTTTCTGGCAATGTATTTGTGTTCCTTCATTTTTTCACACAAACCCTATTTTTGTATCGTTTTTTTCAGCCCAAAAGCCTTAAAGATTTCAGATTTATGTGTGATATTGTAAAGATTTCGGATTATATTTCCGATTATTTGACATTTTCTCAAGCATCAAGGTATAACTTTTCTTACTATTATGCAATGCAAACCTAAGCATAGGGTTGTTCAAATTTATATAGTTCTGCTTATATAATTTTGAGTCATGTGTTGTTAAAAAAATTTAGAAAGCCCAACAAATATTTTTTTTGATTATCTTGTTTCTAGGATGAAAATTATTTTCAAATTTAATGAAATCGATGTAGGAATGCACTTTGTTACAGACATGATTTTTCCTACAAAAGAGACCTTAGTTGAGTGGGTTCGTATTGTTGCAAAAGGATTGGGATACGTTGCGACTATCCAAAGAGTAGACAAAATTGATGGGAGACCTAAGCCTAGGGTTTTTATGAGATGTGATAGATCTGGTTTTCCTTGTGATAATCAACAAAGAAAGGGCTATGTTAAGAGAAATTTAAGGAAAACTACATCGAAGTGATGTGGATGTCAATTTCTCCTACTTGGACAAAAAGATGCATATGTTGAAAAGTGGAAAATTAATGTTAAATGCGGCACACATAATCATCAGTTTGTTCATTTGGAGGCACACAGTTATGCTGGTAGATTAGATGTTGAAGAAGAAAAGATAGTTGAAGAGTTGTATGGCTCTAGTGTGAAACCTCGAAAAATATTAGTTTTTTTGAAAAAAAAAAAGAAATTCCTCCAATGTTTCTATTATGCGAATAATATACAACCAAAAAGTTAAGTTGTATAAGAAGGAGCTTGATGGTGACACTCATATTCAATTTCTTTATAAATGTATCAGAGATGCAGAGTATACTAGCTACAATTATGTGAATCCTGATAGTTGCAATTTGGAGAGTATATATTTTGCTCAACCTACATTTATCCAACTTTGTAATATGTTTCTGGATGTTTTTTATCATGGATTGCACATATAAGACTAATCGTTATAGACTACCGCTGCTTTCTATAGTTGGACGGACTTCTCCAAATTTATCATTTTTTGCTGCATTTGCATTCAAATCCAATGAAATCGAATGCAGTTATAAGTGGGCATTGGAGTGTTTTAAAAGCATGTTGGATCCAACTACTTTGCCAAATGTGTTGATAGTGGATAGAGAGATAGCCTTAATGAATGCAATCAAGATGATGTTTTCTCAAACAAGAATTATTTTATGTCAAGTTCACATAAATAGAAATATACTAGTTCATTGCAAGAAATATTTCAAGCAAGAAAAAGAATCTGAAACTATTTTATCTGAATGACAATTACCGGTTTACTCTCCAACTGTTCATGATTTCAATATGAGATTGATCCATATAAGGAGTACTTTGTTTCAGCATGGATAGATAAGTTATTGTATTTGGTAAACTCTACGACTAGTCGTGTTGAGAGCAGTCATAGTCAACTCAAACGATTTTTGGAAGATTCTATTTGTAGTTTGTCTTCAGTTTGGAAAACATTCCATCAAATGCTTACTTTGCAACATACACAAATTAAGCATTTTTTGGGCAAAGTTCAATACATGTAAATACAAGTTTCAGAGGGTCGTTGTATGCAAATTTACTTGGGCATGTTTCGGCTCATGCTTTGGAGGCACTCAAGAAAGTGAAAAGTCAAGTGAAGAGTGGTCATGCCTTGGACTCGGCAGAGTGTACACATAAGATGCGATACACAATGGGCTTGCCTTGTGCTCATGAGTTAGTACCATACATGCATCAAGCCACGGCGAATCCCTTGTGGATGGTTCATAAGCATTGAAGACAACTAATTTTGAATTCGGCTACAACAAGTGATACAAACATAAAGGAGGAGATGGATCCATTTGAGATCATACAGATAGATTTGGATGAGCTTCTTCAAAAATACGCTAATATTAGTGATATCCAACATAATAAAATGAAGAGAAAACTTCGGGAAATATTGGAACCAACAACTACTCAAACAAAAGAGCCACAGTTGCCTTTGAAAATGAAAGAGAGAGCACAAGGGAGCAAAAAAATATATAAAGATAACTACAAGTCCACAAAAAGGGACCTTTCACTTTTTAAGCATGTTTTGATAGCAGAAAACAAGGTAAAAGAGAGGCCCAAAAAATTTATTTCAAGAAGAAATCAAAATAAAAGAAGATTTCTTGAATGCATCAAAGAGGAAATGACTTCTTACATTACTAGTCATTTGATTGATGCCATAAATGTGCCCGGAGATGGACATTGTGGTTACCGAGTAGTAAGTCAAGGCTTAGAGATTGGGGATAATTGGATGAAAATATGTCGAGATCTGTCAGAAGAAATTAAGAATAATCACGACTTGTACATCAACGTATATGAGAATGCGAGATTGACAGAGTTGTTGTCATCTTTGGAATGAATTTTTTGTCCGGCACCACTCGACAAATGGATGACTATGCCAGACATGGGATTAGTTATTTCATTTTGTTACAATGTGGCAGTTGTACATTTCTCAAAATTTTAGTCATTCACATACCTACCACTACATTCGGCCCCTCCAACGGCTAAGAAGACTATTTATATTAGTTTTGTCAACAACAACCACTTCATTCAATTATTAGTCTCCAAAGATTGTCCACTTCCACCAGTGATCAGTATGTGGATGAGATATCACATTACGGTTGCAAATGAGTGAGATTTGAATTATAAAAGCCAAGAGGAAATCGTTAATTTGACCGATCTTTAAGGTATGTATGTTTTCTTTTGTTATTCATAGTTAATAAATATATAATTTTCGAGCATAATGTCTCATGTTAACATTTATTTATTTTTTTCAACATAAAATATCATGTAGGGTTGAAGTCGAGTTTGCATTGGATCTTCATCATAACATATGATTTTAAAACAAAGGTATAAAATATTATTTTAAATTTGATTCTATATTTTATATGTCGCTAACTTGAAGATGTTTCAAATACATGCAGTACTATGAAACATTGGTGGTGTTTTCAATGACCGACATTTTGCCTGAATTTTGTGTTGTCAACGCATGCAAAAAGGACTAGAAAGTTTTCAATGAAAAATTTGTAGTAACTTTTTCGACTATGTTATATATTTATATATTTTTTATGTTTTGAACAATGCACATTGTTAACGATTTATGTTATTAATCAAAAGTAACTTTGGTGTCAAAATAACATAAAGAAAGAAGAGTAGAATCATAATCATTAGGGTGTGTTAATAACGATGTTAAAATTTGATGTGTGAATAACGTATTTGTGTCAATATAATTTGGCTATTAATAGAGATAATTAATGTGCTTTTAACATTACAATTATACAACTCTGAGAAGTTGCAACAAGCAGACAAATGAACACGTGTTGTAATTCAAACAAGTAGCTCGCACGGCATTATTACAAAGACATACGCATTTAACTATTTTTAATAATATAGCCTGTCGGCATCTTCCAAGCTTCAGCTCCGATGACCTGGCCGGTGATGTAAACTTCCGCCTGCTAAAATTTATAAATGGACATATCTGTAATTATAATGTTTTCTATTATTTTAAATTATTTTCAAATAAGTTGGTTATTATTTTCTGTTTTCCGCTGTCCTCTTGTACATATAAAGAAACATCTTTCTCCTGTAATAGCTAGCTCCACTTTTTGTAATAAAAAAAACAAAGGGAATCCAGGAGCATGAGAGGAAAGTTTTTCTCATTCTCTAATCTTGATTTGTTTTGATCACTTGTTTAACATAGTGTCAGAGCCACGTTGATTCTCAGATTTTTTTTGTTGATTCATGTAGTGGCAGTTGCAGAAAATTAATAATATGAGTGCGCAAATTGATAATGCGGGTGCACAAATTTTTTTTTATGCGTCACTGAGTTCTAAAAATTTTAACATAGAGGGTCAGTCATCAACTTCCTTCAAATTTTTTGTTTAAATGTTTTCATCTTATCAGAAATGTTCACTCTCAATTGGCCACCGTTTTTGACGTATGAGTAATCAAAATTCATTGCATCGACGAGAGTAATTCAAATACACTAAACATTTTGAAAAATAATGGGGGGCCAGTGTCCCTCGGGCCCCCTCTGGATCCGCCCCTGGATTCATGGTAGTATTTTGAGGTTGTCCATGATACAGATTAGTTCCAGACATGAGGGTTGCAGTCATTTCCTCCATAGTCATGAATTGAGAGGCGCTCATTTGTCTTTCTTTTTGTTGAATCATTGAGTAGGCATCTTAAATACTTGGTAGGGGTTTCATTAATAGAGTTTGTCATCTTACGGTTTGTAAATATCATTTAGTCCCATCAGAAATTGCATTAACTTTGATTCCTCTTTGTTGAGCTTCCCATGCCTTCATTACTGGGTATTGAGTTGTAGATATATACAGGACGGAATGGAAGTCATGGCTTCTAACTCATCCCACAATTGCTTCTGTTTTGTGTAGTATTATTCAATCTTCATTTCATTTTGGCCCATGTGGATATAGCTTTCCGAAGACCATAGATCATGGATCATGTGCTTGCGGAGAATCACAGTTGTAGGTTTCGCCACATGAGAGCGGCGCGTTGTATAGGCGTGAAGAATTGAATTACCAATATCATTGGAGACTACACTGATGATCCAAGAAATCACCATATTGTTGATTTGTTCCCATCTCTGAAGATTGGCATTTCCTTCGGCGGGCCGTTGTAGGGTCCCGTCAACAAACCCTAACTTATTTTTGTTATGATATTTGATTAATATATCCGCGCGTGTCAGGACCGACTCGGAACGACCCATTGGATTACGTGTCAGTAGAGTGTAACGGCTCTACGCTGGAGATACTATATAAGGTCATTCCACATCGATGAGCCTTAGTGGATTATCTTGAGCGGAGCCATTACATTCTCAAGATAAGAAATTAGGTTTCGCTTGTTCCCGTTCGCTCCCTGATTTTCCCAATCGATCTGCGCCACCTAAGAAATTAGGTCATGAACATGCGGGTTAAATTGTCATTTATTAACGCCCACCTAAAGAGCTTTATCCACTTTTATGTTCAAACAAATGATATTTGTTAGGTGATTCTTAACGAATGAAAATTTAACCCATACGTTCATGACCGCCACCACCATGCCAAACAGAGCCTAACTAGCATTGTTCATGGAGCATCTGAGTTTTGCAAATTAAAATAATTGGGTAATGCAGATTGTGAATTCTTTGAAATCTTTTCTTCTTTATCAACGTTGGATACCTCCGAGTTTTGAACTCATTGTTGAAGATTTCAGAAAGATGATGATCTGTAAGTTGGTTTGAATTGCCACTGCTCTAATACCATGTTAAACAAGTGATCAGAGTTGATGGGGTCTCCGTAGAAGCGCTAGTCGCACCTCATGTATGGGGTGCGGTTATCCAAAGAGCACCCACTAACAACGTAACTACCCGAGGTGTAACCGCTGTCATCGCCGCCACTGTCGTCATCGTCGTCACCATCACTATCATCATCACCGCCCGACACGTAACCGCTCATGAGAGGGCCGCCCTCCACCTCTCTCCCACTGCCTAAACTGGGTCGCCCGCCGCCCCAAGGGGGTCGGCGTCCCGCTTGCCTTGGACGGGCAGCCAATCGGGCCGCTCGTCCCCTTCTGCCACCCTGGAAGGGGCGGCCTTCCTGTTGCCGCAAACGGGCGGTCGATTGATCGCACCCCCCCCCGGACAGGGGCGACCTCCCTATTACCGCACACGTATGGCCGCCGGTCTTCGGACGCCGCCCCTAAAAGGGGCGGCCTCCCTATTGCCGCAAATGGGAGGCCGACCGACCGACCGTCTTCGGCTGCCACCCCTGACAGGGGCGGCCTCCCCGTTTGCCGCAAGCGGGTGGCCAATTGGCTGCCCGTCGTCCGTCACCGCCCCTCATGAGGGGTGTCCTTCCCTTCGCACAAGTTGGGCGGACAAATTGGCCGCCTGACCTTGGCCGCCGGCCCCCTCCGGTCGCCGACCTTGCCAGGCCCTCCCCTCACGGGTGGGGCAGTTATTTTTTCGTTCGAGGTTTAAACCGCCTGGGGGTGGTTTAATCATTTTTTGTAAAATTGGTGATCTGCGTGCTCTAAACAGAGCGTTCCTATCTGTCCGTCTGGTAGTTATCGGTGGAAATTACCGGCTTGCCGCTCTTAGAATCTATAAATAGACCCTCATTCCCCTTCATTTTCATTCTCTTCTCGGCCGGAAAATCCTCATACGGATTTTCTCTCTCCTCCTCCTACAACTTTCTCTCACTTTGTTTCTCTTCCATGCACGCTCGTGCGCGCGCCTTCTCCTTGCGCGCTCCTGCGCGCTCCTCTTCCACACACGCTCCGGCACGCGCCTCTTCCATGTACGCTCCTGTGCACGCCTCTTCCATACGTGCTCCCATGAGTGTCTCCTCCTTGAGCGCTCCCGCTCGTGCCTCCTCCTTGTGCACCTCGCTCCAATTGCGCCTCCATGCTCTCTGCCGTCAAGACCGCTGAAGTCCAACTTGCATGCTGAAGCCGCCTGCAAGATACGTCCAACACTATAAAGATCACAAGAGGACCAATAATTGCCCTCTGCCATCAGCCGTCCGTGTATTGATTGAACCAACCGCAGGCCTTCCCAATGCTAGCCGACCGGGCCCGCCAGATCTCCCAAAGTTTCTGCGCCCCGCACCGCCAGCAGTTGACAAGACTAGCTTCAGAGCCCGTTAAGGACCGCTTGACTACATTTAGGCGAGCAGCGCGCTCAGTGTTTCCAGCGTCCACAACTCAGCAACAAGCCCACCAAGCGTCAGGATATCAACCATTCTAGACTCCTCTAAGCACAACATGAGACAAACCACAGAGTATAGGGCGCGCCGAGCGCGTCACTCGAACTTCCAAGCCCCGGATATCATCGGAACGAGCGCAACAAGTTGCTCCCGCTTCCGAGCACCAGTAGAGGACTTCAATATGCAATAAGTGCGTCGCTCCTGACAACTCACAAAAAATACTTAATTCCTCAAGTGGTGGTCTGTCACCCTCTGAGCTCTTCCTCCTCTCTCTCTCTCTCTCAATAATTATAACGAGAGGCGGCTTATTGTTTTCGAGTTCTCCAATAAAGTTCTGTACAACAACCAACAAACAGTGGAGACTTGACCGACACAGATCCGGCAACGTGATTTTTCACCCAGTGGACGAGTTTTCCACATTAAAAAATTTCATTCTCCAGTTTTTCTATTTCTATGACTGTTTGCGAGCTAGACCACTCCCGGGCTAAGGCGGTTCAATTTATTCCAGTCTACCGGGGGCCTTGAGTGATCCACATCAAAAGTAAATAGGAGCTGTTTTAAACAAAAGTTCATATGGAGTTTTATGATTAAGCATGCTAGAAGGACTTTTACTAATAAGACATGTGGTCATAAGAACACATTCCCCCCAAAATTCTATAGGTAAGGATGCTTGGAATTGTAGAACCCAAGCAATCTCAAGAATATGACGATGTTTACGTTCACGAATGTCATTTTGTTGAGTATAGAAGCAAATAGTTTGATGTAGGATGTTGTGGTCTACAAAAACTTGTTTGAGAATGTGATTACAAAATTCTGAACCATTATCAGTTCTAAAAATTTTGATATAAGTATTGAACTGATTTTGTATGAGATAGAAGTAAGATTTGAGCAAAGAACCTCTTACATTTGCTGAACTTTACCAAGATGAGAATTGGAAAAATGTCATGCAATTAGAAATTCAAGATTTAGAAGACACTAAGACTTGGATAACACTTTCCCACCACCAGAAAAGCATGTTGTTGGATGTAAATGGATTTATAAACTAAAACACATGCTTGACGGTTCAATTGAATGATATAAAGTCCGACTGATGGCTAAAGGCTAGACCAAAACATAATGCCTTGACTAGCAGGACACGTTTGCGCCAGTATTCAAGATGACCACCGTTCAGTCTCTTCTTGTTGTGATAGTCTCCAAGGGATGGCATCTATACTAACTAGATGTCAACAATGCATTTCTTCATAGAGACTTGCTATAAAAAGTATATATGTGCATGCCTCCAGGATTTACCTCTCCAGATAAACATAATTTTGTTTGTCGTCTCCTCAAATTGCTTTATGAACTTAAACAATCCTCCAGGCAATGGTTTTCAAACTTTTCAAACACTCATATTTCTTGGTTTCACACTATCTCAATGTGATCACTCTCTTTTTATCATGAAAAATCAAGAGCATTTCATGGCCTTATTGGCATACGTAGATGATATCATGCTTGTCGGGACACATCAAACTAATATTGCTAACATGACAAAAACTGTGCATCAACAATTCCATTTAGAAAATTTGGGATCCCTTTCCTATTTCTTAGGATTGGAAATACTTCGAGATAACAAAGGCTTAGTCCTACATAAACAAAAATATGCGCAAGATATCATTGCAGACGCAGGTTTATCTGATGCCAAACCAAGCTTAATTCCCACAGAGCAAAATCGTTATCTTTCTAATCATGATGGAGAGTTATTACTTGATCCCACAGTCCATCACAGAATTATAGGACGTCTGATTTATCTGACTGTTTCTCAACCAGATTTAGCCTATAATGCCCACATTTTGAGTCAATTTATGAACACTCCTCAAAAACCTCACTTACATATGGATCACAAAGTTCTGCGGTATGTTAAAGTTACAATCAAACAAGGACTTTATTTTGCAGCAGAATCTAGTTTACAACTGTCTGCATTTTGCAATGCCGACTGAGCCTCTTTTCCAATGACTAGGCTTTCAACAACTAACTTCTGTATTCTATTGGGCAAATATCTCATCTCCTAGAAATCTAAGAAACAACCCACAGTTTCTAAATCCACATCTAAATCAGAATATTGCGCAATGGCTTCAGTCTGTTGTGAGTTAAGTTGACTTCTCAACTTATTAAATGATTTACAAATAAATAATCTTACGCCAATTCCTTTGGCTCGTGACAATCAAGACGCCCACCATATCACCTCCAACACCATTTATGATGAACGAACAAAATACATTGAGATAGATTGTCATTTGATTCTTGGAAAAATAAACTTCATGAGTCATTGCACATCATTATCTTCCTACTGACATTCAAGTGGTAGATCTATTCACCAAAGAGTTAGGCCACTCTCAATTTCTGTTTTTATTAAGCAAGTTGGGCATTTGTACTAACTTACAAATTCCAACTTGAGGGTGATGTTAAAACTTATAAATTGGCATATATTTAATTATAATATTTTATGTTATTTTGAATTATTTTCAAATTAGTTCTTATTTTTTCTGTTTTCGGCTCTCCTCTTGTATATATAAAGGAGCCTCTTTCTCCCGTAATGGCTAGGCGCTGCTACTTGTAATAAAAAAGACCAGAGAGAATACTGGAGCGTGAGAGGAAAGTTTTTGTCATTCTTTAGGCTCTGTTTAGGGGGACTTATTTGTTAGACGGCTCCGCTCAAGATAGTCCACTAAGGCTCATCAGTGTGGAATGCCCTTATATAGTATCTCCAGCGTGGAGATGTTACACTCTAGTGACAAGTAACCCATTGGGTCGTTCCGAGTCGGTCTCGACACGCGCGGACATATATTAAATACCTTAATTAACAATCTCATCATCGATGGCTTCTGCCCACATTAACGCATCTCTAAATCGCATTGCTTCCTGATAGGAGAATGAATCATCCTCTAAGTGGTAGGTGATGAAATTCTCACCAAAATCCTTAGGGATACTCTAAGAGGAACAAGTTCCACCTCTAGAGGTTGGGGAGCAGTGCCAGAGGGGCCAGCTTCATGTTGTACAGTAGATTCTGAAATCATGTCAGTAGACCCGGAGATGGTCAAGCCATGATCTTTGATAAATTTATATTCCAAGAAAATAGCATCTCTAGACTCTATCACTGTATTAGTGGATAGATCCAGAAACCTGTCAGCTGCACTATCTTCTGCACTACCTAGATAAACGCAGGTCGTTGTTCTAGGTCCCACCTTTGGTCTCTTAAGGTCTTATATCCTTACATAAGCGATACAGCCCCAAGTCTTTAGAGTGTCATATCTACAAGGATGACCATGTCACAACTCATATGGAGTAGAGTTGAGCTTTGAGTGAGGCACTCGATTTAGAATGTGATTTGCAGTTAGAACTGCTTCCCCCCCCCCCCCCCCCTCAAAAAGAATTAGACATGCCAGCTGTGAGAAGCATAGAGTTCAACATTTCTGTTAAAGTTCTATTCTTACGCTCAGCAACACCATTCGACTGTGGTGAGTAAGGAGCTGTGATTTCTAAGATTATACCCTCAGAGGCATAAAAGTCCTTAAACCCAGTTGCAGTGTACTCTCCTCCTCGATCACTTATAAGTCTCTTAATCTTTAGATTTAATTGATTTTCTACCCGAGATTTGAAGATCTTAAAGGTCTCGAATGTCTCATCTTTCGATTTCAATAGGTAAACATGACAATATCTGAAAAAATCGTCGATGAATGTAATTAAATACTTCCTTCCCCCTCTAGTGGCGTGACTACGAAAGTCACACAGGTCGGAATGTATCAACTCCAGAAGTTGTGTGCTCCTAGAAACTGTCTTGTAAGGGTTTCTAGTGATCTTAGTCTGGACACAAACCTCACACCTATCAAATTGAATAGAAAGATCTAATGGAATGTTTTGACTTTTAGCTAGATCTCGCATTTTCTTATAGTGGATATGTCCAAGTCTATTATGTAATAACTTTGGATCAATCAGAGTTGAACTCACTTGATTTATGCACTCGTTATCTAGACTAAGTCTATACATACCATTGATCAGGTAAGCGCAACCAAAATAGTGAGAATTAACAGTTAATGTCATTCTACCGTTCATGGTTGTGAAAAACATTCCAGCTTTATCAAGCAAACTCATAGAAATCAAATTCTTAGTTAAGTTTGGAACTACTTTAACATTTTGCAAAATTAAAGTTTTACCTGAAGAGGGCACTAGCTCTGCAGTCCCAGCATGAGTAACATCAGCCGCTCCTCCATTGTAATTTTCGACTATGTCCTTGACCGCTATCACCTTAGAAAGGAGACTCCTATCATTTGTGACGTGACAGGTAGCACCACTGTCCAGCCACCACTCAGAAGACGTACTGCGGTGACTACTCCCAATCATAGCCACGAAGGACTTAGGATCGGAGTTGTCGACCACCATGTGCGCCACATTTTGTGGGACATCCTCCTTTAGCTTCTTCGGACCCCTGCATTCAGCGGCCCAGTGACCCCATTTGCCGCAGTTGTGGCACTTGCCCTTCTTCCTTTTAAGAGAAGGCTTTTTGACCGCCAACGGTGCTGGAGTATCACCCTTAGGTGTCGGGGGCTTCCGAGAAGGTTTACTAGGACGTGAAACAAAGTTGACAGCCTATGAGAGCTGCGCAACCTGCTCCAAGCTTTTCCCAGCAATGTTTTGGTCACTCTGAACAGTATAGAAAATCTCGCGTTCCTTCATTCCTAGTTGGACTTGAATTTTCCAACTGAGAAAGTCGGAGGGGTCGAACGATTGCAGTTTTATAGTGTCGAGCGCGCTTTTCTTCGACATAGTTCTAGATTTAAACAGAAATAAAATGTTAGAACAAGGTCACCTGAGCCGTATGAAGACGTCAGAAAATCTTCGGATCCAACCCAAGAAATATTTTGCTTATCTCCTGATGATGGAGGAACAATTTCCTCTGGAATGAATTTGCTTTGGAATAAATGTGGAATTTCCCTTGGGGCACACGGGATAATGAGAGACCCTCCCAATATAAATTTACTTTCAACTGCGGCAGCAATCCGTAGATCCACTACCATTATTGTTGTTCCTCCAAAGATAAACTGAAGGATCAAACTTTCCTAAAATCTGCAAGACAACTGATCCAGAGATGAAGACTTCGATCCAGACAACTGGTTTAGAAGAACCATCAGGATGCAGTCCCTGTATGGATCTGACGATCCAGATCTATCGCAGGAACCAGAACTCTTGCTTGGAAATGATTCTGGATAGGAGACCAAAGAAAGCAGATAGGCTTGTAGAGAACAACGACGACGACGCTAAGACCTTTTCCCTTTCTCTTCCGATCGGCAGCAACAAGATGCCTCCCTCTGATCAAGCGAAAAGAAGAAAGAAAACCCGCGAAGCAGAGCACACCCTTCCTGAACAGCACTAAGATGATAAGGGCGAACGATTATGCGCAGGAGGCGGCCATATCTGCACCAGAGGCGGACGGATCTGGGGCGCGGCGGCCGGATCTGAGCCGGAGACAGCCGGATCTAAACACCACTTCCCTACTCTAGTATTTCCAGCGACTCTTGCGGGAAAGAACGGAGACGGCGACAACAACTCGCGATTTTCCGATCTTAATCCTTGACGGCGGCGGAAGAAATCGGGAGAACGAGAACGATAGAGCTTTCCGATTCCCTCCTCGCGAAATCGAGAGCAAAAAAGGCGAGCGGCGGAATCGTCTTGGGAGCAGACTGAAGGAGCGGAAACCCTAAACGTCTATCTTGAGAATGTTAGACGGCTCCGCTCAAGATAGTCCACTAAGGCTCATCAGTGTGGAATGGACTTATATAGTATCTCTAGCGTAGAGCCGTTACACTCTAGTGACACGTAACCCATTGGGTTGTTCCGAGTCGGTCTCGACACGCGCGGACATATATTAAATACCTTAACATTATTTTCACCGGTCAAGCGGATACGACCGCATGAACCGGACCGGTGAAAATAAGTCCTCCCAAATGGAGCCTTAATCTTGATTTGTTTTGATCACTTTCTTAACACACCTGACATACAGAGGAACATCGTTAGTGTTGTTACCTTCGTAGGTTCCTCGGAGCCTCCCATCGAAATTACAAAGGCTTCTATCGGAGGTGGTTTAGTTTTGTGCCAAAAACTAGAGCAAGTTTTGGGTATGGTTTTCTGCCTTCACAAATAAGTTAACGTCATGTTTAAAAATCGTAAGTGTCCATTTCTCGGACAAATCGTGAGTGTCAAATCCATAAAAATCCCTAGTTGTGCCTCGTGTGGGTCACTCAACGCTCATGGTCCGGTCTAATTGAACTATCTCAACTCAAAAGTGACAGACCACCGCTCGTTACTATGCGTTTTTGATATCACTGAAGTTGCTTGAAGAGGAGTGCAATGGGCAGAGCAAAGAAGCAATCTGGAAGAGTGAACACAACAACGAAGACTTGAGACTCGAAGCTCGAACGCCGAAGGAGATCTTCATGTCATCTTCTAGGGAGAAATCAAAGACTGAAGGAGATCGTCGAAGCATCTAAGAGGGGATCTTCGAAGGCCGATAGAGGTCTCTAAACAATCTTCGAACACTGAAAGAGCTATATGTAAATTTTCGAGGAAAGACTTGGGAGCTCTCTTTAGTGTTGAAGCCAATGCGTCTTCAAATGAGGGCTCATGACCCTTTTTATAGCTTTTAAGGGGGATATTTCAGTAACTGCGCCATCTTGATTTCTGGACGGGTGAATAGAAAATCATGATTGGGGGCACACTGATTGTCATTTTCCAAAAAAAATGACAGTCTTGCCACCCCTTGCGGTCTGGACAATATGGACGTCCTAGGCAGGTCCGCAAGCGAGGCGGCGATAGTAACGATGGGGACAACGGTGATAAGCATTGCGACAGTGGCGATGAGGGCGGTGTAAGACACCCCTCCCGGAACACAAAACACGACACGAGGGGAGTCATATGCCCAGAACAGCCGTCTTGCGGTAGCGTTAGCACACGGGCTAACCACCACAAGACGCCTATCCTGCCGGCTATAACCAATATCAATAAATGCTAACCAAACCAAGAATATAAAATAGAAGTCAAGCCACACATACGTAAAATAGCCCAAAATGTACATCAAGAAAAAGAAGCTACAACAAGCTTCTATAATATCATAGTACGAGTAAAACTTGCCCAAAGGGCTACATCATGAGTCTCTCAAAACTCACATCAGTCACTGACGGTAGCGACGACACCGTCCCTTCGGACCCTGTCGTCCTGGTCTGGCTATCCTGCTGCATAACCTGCTGATTCCCTGTCTGCGGGGTTTCCTCCTAAAAATGAAGACGTAGCAACCGTTAGTCATAAGACTAAGTGGCTATCACATCCGCTCCCCCGACGACTCCTCGGCATCAGGCGGAGAAAAGAACGAGGGTACAATATATATAAAAAAATAGTAGTACAAACAGGTGGTATAGAGTGAGTAATATCAAGTATATCAGCAGTATAATAAATGAGTAAACAATCTACTCTAGCAGTTCTATCATCTACAGCAGTATATGAAAAATATAAAATTACAACAGAAAATAACTCAACTTATATGAATGCTCATACAGACATATAAGTTAAGGATCGGCTCAGCAGTAAAGTAACTCATCGTATAAGAATGTCCATACAAATTTATACGATGAGGATCTTGTGTATGCAATGTAATATAATGATATGAATGCAATACAATGACTCACCCATGATCACGAACATGTAACTGCTATGTCGACACAAACTTGTAGTTCCCACTTTTCGAGCAGGTAGCTAACCTCTCAGGCGTCAAACGTCGTGGCCAGGCGGTGACAGTAGAGCGGGCTTCTCCACTACTAGGCGGGCATCCACACTACCAAGCCTAAGCCTCCGTACGCCTCAACGCTAAAAACACAACAACAGAGCTCACATGTGTACTACGACTCAGAAGGGGTCTTAGGTAGATGTGCACCAAGAGCCCAGCCCAACTGGCCTATATTCGTGGCACGAAAGGTGCCTCTGTGAACAAATCATCAAAGGACCAAGGCCAACCGTACACTAGCACGGAGGGTGCCTCAGGAAGTGAGCACTGAGGACCAAGGCCCAACCGTGCAAGTCTAGCTGTCAACTCCTGTCGGTGTGACGACTGGCGAGCCCGTAGACCTTTCACACTATCCTTAACCCAGGATTATGACACTGCGTGTCGACTCACACCACATGCATGTCATATACGGGGCTCCACATTGAGCCCCCTTTCATTATTCACATTTCGTGCTCAACAGCATGCAAGAGCTCCACAACAAGTCTCTTACCAATACATAATTCCAGTGCGGCAACACACACGCACTTTCAACCCTTCCATATTTTTGTGCATCCAAGCACACCAAGTTTTCACCATCAACATAATGGTATTCCACACATATTCACCAACCATTTGGTTATCATAATTAAATGTATACTATGATCACATGACTTTAACATTACTGGTTACAATTCTTTTACTAAGTTCGAACTATTCGTGTACATATGGATCTACCAACTAAAAGCCATCAAACATTTGTTCATCGCAATTACTATAAATTATGTACAACAAACTTCAAGTCAACCTCATCATTATTCATTGTATTACCATTATCAAGTACATCCCTATCGATTCAGATATTTAGGTCATTCCTACCATCCCAACTTGTCAATCCGTTCATTCACTAACCTCCACCAAATCACCTCGATCAAGTACACTTTACTACACCATTTGTTCATTAGGGATCTATCCAACAAATGTCATTAACATATTTTATCACAACTACTTATAGACTAAATTCAACAAAACATTAACGTTAATGTACTACAATCTCTCTACCAAACCCAAAGCTGATACAAAACAAACACGAGAACTATATACGCAGGAATGATTACTGTACAACAACTTCGATCGGGAATTCCCGAGGCTACAGGAATCCGATGAAGGAATGTGACTCTTATTTGGAAAGGTATTTCCAAGGGCTACGACTTTCATGTTTAGTCGAAAGCCCAAATCTGGTCGCATCATGTCTGAAAACTTCCTCGAAGGTTGCTGCGTGCAGAAAACAGATTTATGCGCGCATCTTAAAGTAGATCGAACGTCATCGGTTCGTTTTCTTCCTCCAACCAAACTTTCCAAATAACATCCAGAATTTCTTTTCCCTTCTTCACCCTCATATGGTCACTTCTCTTCACGAAACCAGTCCACAAACTTCATTTGAAGAGAGGAAAGGTTGAAGACTCTAATTCCTAGGACACAAGTCCTAGCACGGCCTCTTCCTAGAAACATTCTTCTCACAAATCAAGACTCTTTTGAGTCGATATCTCTCTTAGGAATAACTAGAGATCTAGCACCAAGGGAGAGGGTAGGAAGCTCACCTCATTTTCGGCATTTCCACCGTTTCCAGCCATGGATCTTGTCACCCTTCTTGGCGGCATCTTCTTCTCCTTGGTTGGTGTTCGTTCTTCACGGGAAAAAAGATCGGCTCCAGCAATCTCTTCCTCTCCGACGGTTTCTCACAGCGACGACTTGGAAAGAAAGATAAGAGATGGCTAGGGTTTTCTGCATGTTCCTTTTATGACGAAGAATTAGGGTAACTGCCTTGCCATGTGTCGGCCTGACATTGGACAGCCAAACATCACATTAAATGAGTCATTTCGAAAGGAAGTGGCCCGAAAATTCGCCAAGGGAGAATTCTGCGCTCGACAAATTTTGCTCGATGTTTCGTCGAGCTCTACTCGGCGATGTTCGTCAAGCTCTTCGTCAAAGCTCTACTCGACGATTTTCATCGAGCTCTGCTCGACGCCGACGATTCGTCGAGCTCTGCTCGACGATTTTCGCCGAGCTCTGGTCACTACCCATGTCACGGGTAGTCTTGGATTGGGCACACATGGGTAGGGACACGCACATGTCACTACCCATGTCCTTCTCTGGAAAGATCACAAAGAAGGCGCAAAATCTACAAGAGTATCACATGGGTAGGGATACGCTCGTGTCACTACCCATGTCCTTCTCAGGAGGAATCAACACCTCCTCCCCTACTCAGGTGCAAGCCTATCTGACAGCACACACTGAGCCCAAGTAAGCTATCCTTTACTCCTTTGATCTCTGAGTTCGACGAAATTACCTCAGCTATGGCCGGAAACATTCTAAGTTAAATGGCGTCGACAACGTTGAGTCCACTCAACGCTCTCGACGCCTTAACCGCCAGAAACTAGCTATATGGCGTCGAGAGCATCGAGTCCACTCAACACCTCAACGGTCTCAACGCCTTAGTCGCCAAAAACATGTCAAGTTATGTGGCGTCGAGAGCGTTGAGTCCACTTAACTCTCTCGGACTCAACGCTATCAATTCCTTAACCCACGAAAATAAACTAAGTTAAATGGCGTCGAGTGCGTTGAGTCCACTCAACGCTCTCGGCGCCCAACCCGCCAGGATTTCAAAGTCAAATGGTGTCGAGTGCGTTGAGTCCACTCAACACTCTCAACGTCTATCCCGCCAAAATTTCTCTAAGTTAATTGACGTTGAGTGTGTTGAGTCCACTCAACGCACTCAACGCCTAACCTGCCAGAATTTTCTAAGTTAATTCCTGATGTAGTCGTTTAGTCCAGTCGACTCACTCGACGCTCCCCGAACTTGAGTCAATTTTCTTGACTCAAGACACGCGTGAGGGGTCTGGCACAAAATAGGACGTTACAGGCGGTGGCAAAGACGACGCAGGCGATGGAAGGCGAGCATCACAGTGGGAGGAGAGGGTGACAATGAGAGGCGAGCGCGACGGGGGGAGGCAAACGACAGAATGTGGGCGCAGCAGAAGGACACTTTGCACAATGCATTGGGTCTCGTTGTACGTAGGAGAGCGAATCATGTCGCACACCGGACAATGATGCGCAATTCGCACACCGTAACTATGTGTAGTGCGCCCAATTGCGCACATCGGCTTGCGCTCAGTTACGCGCATCAGCGTGCACCGAATTGCTCATATTGGTATACGCGAACTTGCACGCATTAGCCTTTGGGCACTTTGTCCGGGAAAATTTTTGCGGACGGGACTCGGACCTAGAAGTAGGAATGAGTGTAAATAACCTGCTCGTGGGCCCCACCATCTTTTCGGCCTTTCTCTTCCCGGAAGCTAAATTTGCAGAAACCTCCATCGATCTTCATCTTCCGTCATTACCTTTTACCTCCATCGACCGGAAATTTTCCCGCCGCCAAGCTTCCGTCGCTGCATCTGGGATCAATGGAGCAGGGGAGTAATGACTTGGGGGCCTGCAGTGGCGAAATGTATAAAGAAGAATATGTAAGTTTCCTTTACAACTGTATTTTAATGAACTGTTGTACCTCCATCGACCTTCAAGTTCTTCTTTAAGCTTGTTCCGTTCCCTGGACTGTTAGGTTGCCTAATTTTTCAGCGAGTACATGTTGTACATCCTTACAACTGTATTTTAATGTTAAACTTAAAATGTCATTCTTTTTGTATGCTCTGTACTGCATGTATTGTTTCTTAGGGTAGCACTGCATCTGAATTACAACTGTATTTTAATATTGAACTTCAACTGTATTTTTAAAGTACAACTGTATTCTAATATTGAAATTGAACTGTATTTTAATATTGAACTTCAACTGTATTTTTAAAGTACGATTGTATTCTAATATTGAACTTCAACTGTATTTTAAGGTACAACTGTATTTTAATATTGAGCTTCAACTGTATTGTTTAAGTGCGACTGTATTCTAATATCGAACTTCATATTTTTCTGCAGATTCCAAGTAAATATCATACTTTTCTTGTTGTCCAGTCAGAAGAAGAGGCTTATGCTTTGTATTGTGACTACGCCCACAAAACCGGATTTAGTGTTCGTAAGGAACACATTATTTACTGGACACACACCCGAACTATAAAAGTACGGGAATATACGTGCTCGAAGGCTGGAAAGAAACACCCAAAACCGTCACCAATTAAGTATCGTAAATTAGACACTCGAACAGGTTGTCTTGCTTGTTGTCATTTTAGAACTGATACAAAAGGGTAGAATTGGACTGTTTCAAAGTTTGTGGAGGAGCATAATCACCCCCTTGCATTGGAGAAAGAGAAGCATTTGTTGAGGTCAAATAGAAAGGTATCAGTTTTGCAGGGCGATCTTATAAAAAATATGACAGGGGCTGGTATTAAAACAGTGCATGCGTACAATTTTCTTTCCGAAGAAGTTGGAGGTATTGAAAATGTCGGATTTAGTAAAACTGATGCCTATAATTATGTCCATCGTAGTAAAAAAAAGCTTTAATTGAATCTGGTGACTCGATTAGTTTGCTGAAGATGCTACAGGCAAGACAACTTGAGGATAGTATGTTCTCGTACGAAGTTCAAACAGATGAGCTAAATCGGTTGACCAATTTTTTTTGGATGGATGGGCGTGCTAAGATTGACTATGATTGTTACGGGGATGTTATTATTTTTGATACTACCTATAGACTAAATAAATATAACTTGGCATGCGCTCCTTTCATTGCTGTTAACAATCACTGGCAAAGTATTTGCGTCTGTTGCACTTTCATAGCAGAAGAAACCATTGATTCATTCTGTTGGGTTTTTGATACTTTTCTTAAGTTCGTTGGTGGTAAACAACCCATCACTATTTTCACTGACCAAGATCGGGCTATGTCAGTGGCTATTGAGCGGGTTTTCACCACCAGCCGACATCGATTGTGCCAATGGCACATCTCAAAGAAAGCTCCTTCGAAAGTCCATTGTTTCAACCTTGACAAAGGTGTGTGAGGTTTATTCTATCAATGCATGAGCAAGTGTGACTCTGAGTTTGAGTTTGAACAGTATTGGAATGAGATGATGTTGAAAGGAAGCTTACATGACAATAGATGGTTGAAGGACTTATATTCAGTTAAGCAAAAGTGGTCCACTGCCTACAACAAGGATGTTTTGGATCTCGGCATTTTGTCGACTCAAAGGAGTGAATCTGCAAATAACGGGTTGCATGGTTGTTCGAAAGCAACAAACTCTCTTGTAGAGTGTTTCATCGGTTTTGAGAAACTTGTGTCAACATGGCGGACAGCTGAGCTTGATGAAGATTTCAAGTGCATACAGGGGAGTGTTAGTTTGAAATATAAAGGTAGCGACTTACTTAAGCAAGTTTCAAAGGTTTATACCCGGAATATGTTTTCTATTTTTGAGAAATCCTTCATGGAGGGTGCTATTGGGGTTAGCATAGTTAATGAGACGATGTACGATGCCAATAGTATTTTATATGGGACCGCACAGTGTGATGAAGATCAAGATGGTAAAAATTGGTTCGTAAACCTCAATATGAGTACCGGTGAAGCAAAATGTTCTTGTCGAGGATTTGAAACCAAAGGTATTCAATGCAAGCATGTTTTGCGAATATTCATACATAGAAATGTAAAGCAGGTTCCCGCTCAATATTTACTCAAAAGATTCTGTTTGAATGCTAAGCAAGGTATTTACCTTCCCTACTCGCCTTCAATGGCCCAAAAGGAATCAAATGTGATTTTCATAAATCATTTAATGAGGTTTACATATGATTTATCCCTCCAAATTGAGAGCTGTCAACCAGCAAAAGAACTTGTTATGACTGCAATGAATGATTTGGCTAGGAGGGTTGAAGCTTTAGTCATTGAAGATGCGAATCATAACGACAAAAAAGAATCATGTTTAAGGGACCCTCCCAAGAAGCGGCCGAAAGGTTTTTCAAACGCAAGACTTAAAAGACATTGGGAGAAAAACATCAAAAAGTCAAGTAATGTTTTAATTTATTTCAATGTTTACAAAATATTCTATGTTTTTACTTTATGTCATAAAAAAGTAATAAAAATTATGTTTCGAAATGTAGGAAAAAAAGTTGAAGTAAATACAGAAATAATCCCGGTGTACAACTTCTTGGATTCTCCAGCTCATGCGCACCAGTAAACTCCACCGGCCAATAATAGAGATTTTGATTCTCAAGAAGAATTTGACTTGGATTTGTCGTTTAATTTTTCGAGCATCCCTGATGTATTCAAACCATGATTAAGCGGGTTCATATGATGTGATATGATATGTTGACGTTAGACATGATTAATTCTCAGCATTCATATGATTAACCTTCTGCAACAATGTGTTTGCCATGGAGAGATGGATGTCTTTGTCGATTTTAGAGGGTTCCATTTCTCCGGTATTGTCAGTCACAGCTTTTTCTGATGAACCTCTCTCTCTGACTTCGAATTTGATCTTATGATAATATTTATATGTGACTCTTTTTATTAGCTGAGTACCCTTCCTAGTGATAAACTACTTGTTTTTCAAATTATAATACAATATGTGATGATATTTGTCATTGTCCAAATACACACAGCCCACATGAGTTTCATGTTGGCATGCAGGATTATTCTATATTAATATGAGTTCCCTGATGCTGCATCATAGTTTCATGTTGTCTTTTAACACTTGAAAATAAGAAGGCTACAAATATACGGAGGAGAAACATTTAGGCACAATAGAAATAAGGAGTTTATATTTGCAGATATTGTTTACCTATCTGCAATTCTTAAAATAACAAAAACGTAATGCCTAATAATATAGAACCTATTCTCTCTCTGTAGTTCCCTACCCATCCCCCGCCGCACCCTTCTTATTTTCTTTGCCATGAAAACATTATTTGCAGCTTGTTGATTTTAGACATGATTAATTCTCAGCATTCATATGATTAACCTTCACAAAATAATCGGACTCTAATTATGTGTATTTTCAGAAGTGTATAGAACATGTGTAAGTATACGTGAGAAGCATTCAAATGATTAGTGCAGGATCATAATCAGTCTTATAAATAATTACAACATTGTCAATTGTCGTTAGATTCAATTACATTTGAAAAAGCCCGGAATATGTTTGCTGTTATTTCAGCGCGAAATGTAGGCATCTCCTCACACCAATTCTTTAATTCTTTCCAAGCAACTGTCTTGGTTGACAACACCGCCTCCATGAACTTCATCACGAAAACACCACAATCGTTTCCATTGTCTTGCTGTGGCAGATCGTCGACGTCGTTGATAGGCCAGTGGGTTATAGCTTCTTGCAAAGCATCACTAGCATCCTCGTATAAACACCTAACCTGCATGAAAGCTAAATTGTCAGGAAGAATGAAACCGTAGCCTTCATACGGTGGTGCGAGTGTACCAAATTTTGAAGAGTGGCGCGATGGCGGCTACTCCTAAGCGAATCATAGAACTCCCAATAATGTTCCTTGAGGCGACAAACGAGCAATGTCCAATGGCTAGACATGTGACATGGCATAAGTATTAGATCAACTGCCTGTACATGGGTAAATGTTATGTGACTCAACAAGGTCTGGCAATTTGGGACATTGTTGGTCTTATAATACTGCACAATGAAATGATATGAGTTCAAAATTATAATAATAAACAACATGAATCATGTTAAAACGTGGACACAGGCAAAAAACATACTGCGTGATTTGGTGAAACGTATATGAAACTATTCATTCCTCCCATTGACCGCTTTTGCTTTGACCCGAGGAACACTGCATAAGCATCCAGATGAGTGTCAGATATCCAACCAGTTCCTAACAGATCATCTGCTGCCCCTCTTGTGAGTTGAAGGTTCCCGCTTGAAAAATTAACTTTGGAGCTATAACAATACTTAAAGTCAATACATGACTGGAAAGTAATTATTAGTGTGAGACTACGTGCATGACAACCAAAATGTACCTCTCGTCAAACCGATTAAGAACAAAATCAACGGTATCTCGAATACGAGGTGCAATATGCGGTCTGCCGGGATAGCTAGGCACCTTGACAAGCTCTTTGTAAAATTGAGAGTTGACCACTTCCTTCTTCTTCCTGTAAGCCTTCAGTGGACCTTGCACTGGCTCCGAATAGTCTACTTTTGCAGGGCTTTCCAGGTTGATAAGTGCGAGATCGAGGTTTGGTTGGGTGAAAAAGGATGTGGTGGGGGACACTTTTTGATGAGGAGTAGATGGTTTGGGTGATGGTGTACGTCGATGGGATTGGGGCATGTCAGCTTGCAGTCTCTTGAACCAAGTTTCACAGAAGGTCTTCAAAGATCCTTCAGCCTTACTAACCTCCTCTCGTATAAAACCACGAAGGCGAGCTTCCATTCCTCTCCAATCTTCACTTGTTTTGCCTATCTTATCATTCTTCCTTTCCTTCTTCTCCTCCTTATCCACCTGCCTAAGTAATATCTTTTCGTTTTTTTTTAAAACCTTTCTAGTAACCTCCTCCAACTTCATATTCTCCTTCTCTTTCTCAATATCCTCAAAGTCAGAGTCATTAACGGCAGTCATCTTCTTCCTGGCAGCCTTCACTCCTCTTCCCTTTTTCTTGCTATTCATTTCTTCAAAATCAGACTCCTCCTCCGACGACCCTAGTAGCGGCTTCTTAACCTCCTCTACACTACTAAACTTGAATCTAAGCTGCAAGATATAACAAAAAGTAGTATGCGTGACAAGCTCTTTGTATAATTGGGAAAACAAATTAAATAAATATACCTGATTTGGTTTCATAAGCTCACTACGCAAGTCCAAACAGAACTTCGCACTGTAACTTAGTTTGTCTGACCATCGACAAATTCGAGACCGAACATGGAAATGTACTACTCTCTGCACACTGGTGTGTTCAAAGAACCACACCTACAAAAACACATTTTAGTTGAAAACTTATAATTAGTAAATCATTTTTTTTCAGATATAAATGCATCTCTTACCAATAATACTATCGAGCAGCCTTCAAAGTAGCCTAAACATGTGTCAGCCTCTCGAACAGCGTTGGCCCGACTTAGACAGTCTAGCTGTAAATGCAAGAAAGCATGAATGGTCTTGGGCCAATTGTAATTTCTCAAAGCACCCACGCCATCATCCAACACGCCCAGACATTTTGGGATCTTGCAGGTCTTAAGGGGGAATAAAAAGACAATTAGCAAATATCTAATGAGTAAATTTACTCGTTTCTGCTCGAGATTCTCTGACCATTCCTAATTTACAAGAGTATGCATTTCATTAAGCAAATCTTTGTGAGAAAGCTCCATGAAAGGGAGTATAGAAAAAAGGAATTCCCTACCCCTGTTCGGTAGCCCAAGAATCATCGCTACTTCATTAACAGTTAACTTTAGGTAATGATTTCCTAATAAGAAACACCTCTTGTCCCTTTTGTACATCTTCACTAGGACATACAATAGAGGAATGTTCTGTGGTAATGCTGGCATAGAGAATAAAGGCAAGACATTGGCTTCCCGTAGAACACCCTTCGAATCATCTGAAATCACAGCTAGTAAGGGACGAGCATTTGCAACGAAAGTCGAGACTGCGCAACGACAACTCAAATATTTGCTGCCCGGTATCTGAGTACAACAAAAGAAATCCAGTTGTACAGACTAAATTAAATACAGTTGGACAAGAAATACAAATAACTTGAAATACAACTATATTTCAGATAGATATACATTGAAATACAGTTGAATTTCAACAACACAGAACTTGAAATACAGTTGGATTTCAACAACACAGAACTTGAAATACAGTTGGATTTCAACAACACAGAACTTGAAATACAGTTGGATTTCAGACAGATTGAACTTGAAACACGGTTGGATTTGAACATTATCGACCTTGAAATACAGTTGGATTTGAAAAAAAGAACTTGAAATACAGTTGAACAAGAGAATCTCGCACCTTCTTTATCTTCTCCTTCCGTGTTCTGTTTAATTTAATCTGCGGTTCCGCGGTTGAGGGTGTCGCTGTCGCCTGAGATTATAGCATCGGCAGAGATTAGAGGAGGCGAGCGCAGAGCGAGGCATACCAGGGTGAATGAAGAATGCGATACAATGTTCTAGGGTAAAGTTTTGCGAGTTCGGAAGGGGAACGGAAGACGGGAATCGCCGGAATCGGGAATTTGAAATGGGGAAACTGTTGAAATGATGGTGGGGCCCACGAGTAGGTTATTTACACCCGTTCCTACTTCTAGGTCCGAGTCCCGTCCGCAAAAATTTTCCCTTTGTACGTGATGACTTGCACGTATTTACGCGCACAGTTGACTACGTGCAATTGCTCACGGCTGACTGCTCGCAGCGTGTTGTTGATTGTGCGCCACGCACAGTTTGCATGGTGCACGCTGTGTAGCCATCACAGTCTTATGTAGTATGCATAATGTGCATGTAGTTTGCGCTCCAAGCATATCGGTGCTTGTTTGGCACATGCGTAGACTGCGTGAGCATGCTCCCCATGTATTCCAACATTTATTGAGGAACCAAACAAACTCCGAATTATGCAAGACGGAGCTTGCTGGAATTGTTTCGTCGGCCCGGTCGTGGTCACTGCAAAAAAATCACCCGTTTGACCGAACTATTCTTGGGGAACAGCATCGGTGCCCATTCCCCGAGGGCTGACTCTCCAGTCGAATTGTCCTCTCCACTGGCTGTAGCAGCTCCACTCTTGAAAATACAAACAAAAGCTCTAGTTAAGAACTCCTCAAGATATTCATTCCTCACTTCGCAAACAAATGTCATTCCTCACTTCGCAAAGATGCAAATAGAAGATCAGGTCGTTGACGTGAGCCCAACACATGCCCCAGTGCGTGCGTGTACACTTGTATGCTCACACACCACCTGCCCTCGTTCTCAAGCAGCGCGTGAGTGCGCATGGCGTGCGTGCTGTGGATGGGCCCTTGTGCGTGCATGCCATTGTCTCCGACACATTGCTTCCCTTTGACATGTCACCTTCACTTCCTTAGCCCAACGACTCGCCCGTTGTCGTCGTCGCGTTGTAAAATCTGCTCGGGGCGCCATCCTTGGCCAGGGCGCCTGGGGAGCACGCTTGTCATTTTCTGAAAATTGGTGATCGAGATGATCAGAACTGTGCAAACTCATATATCAACTCATAATATAGTCATGCATAATTACCAGCACGCCCCCAGAAAAGCTATACAAGGGCCCTCATACTTTCATTTGAAGACACAACAAAAGAGGGAAGTGAGAGCTCTGATGTTTTCCGACAAAACCTTAGAACACTACTCACTCCTTTGCTCTGAATTCGCTATGTTATCTCCCAAGTTCGCTTCTTTCAAGACTCTAGAGGACGCTCCCTGATGGGCGGAATATATGACCACAAATGACAAAGGTATGTTGAATTTTGTGAAGTGGAAGTGGTTGACGGGACAGGCCGGGCGGCCTGGGGCGGACAGCTTTGGCGGACTAGGCAGACTGGGCAGACTGAGATGTGCGGCCTAGTGGGAAGTCCAGTGGAAAGCCGACTGTCTTCTGAGCGGCTTGTTGCATGAAGTCTGCGGACTATGCGGCCTGGTTTCTGCGGATAGGGTGTTGCTGATTGGCCTTGCCAAGGAGCGGCCTGAGCGGATGGAGGCTTGCGGACTGGTGCATTGCTCAGTGGCCGCAGGTGCAAGCTTGTGCTGATAGGCGGTTTGGCTCATGTCCGCGGGAAGCTTGCGGACTGGAGTGTCCGCGGTGGGGGCTGTTGCGGACTGGGCTTAGAGCTTGGCTGAGGCCTTGTCGAGCTCTGGTGTTACAGCAGGTGCCTTGCTGTGGAGATCGTTTGGCGGACTGGTTTGGAGTCCGGGGTTGGCTGCTGCTTTGGACAGAAGTGCGAGGAGCTCGCGGACTGATGGCGGTCTGTGCTAGGATGTTTGGCGGACGGGAATTTGAGTCCGCCAAGCTCGCATTGGCCCTTGATGGTTTTGGACTTGGTCACACTTTGTGCCAAGGCCATGGTGTCCGCGGTATCCGCCAAGTCCGCTGTGACCGGGCGGACTGTTGCTATCTGCCTTTGGTCGTGGACTTGTGGCGGATTGAGATGTAAGTCTTGCGGACTGCCTCGGGTTGGTGCGGACTGCCATTGAAGGGGGTTGCTGTCCTGCAGTGGTTGGAGCTTTGCGGGTTGATGCCTTGTCCGCATAGCTTGGGCGGACTGGAGAGGGTTCACCAATGTTTGCCTTGCTCCTGGCGGTTTTTCTTGGTATCCGGCTAAGTCCTTGCGGACTCAGCGGACGGTGTTTTTGCTATCGCGCGGGCTGGGGCGGTGTCGCTATCTCCTGGGCGGTGACCACACTCCTCACCTTGCCTATAAATAGGACCCCCCTGGCAAACCTAAGTAACTAGAGTGAACAGTAAGTTGGGTTGAGCGAAGTGTTGCGGTCTCTGTTTGTCAGTCCGCGCGGATTGTTCAGTGCTGACGTTTGCTGTGTGCAGGTCGCGCGGGTAGCTTCAAGGAGCCAGGAGTTTGGCTGTGACTTCGGTCAAGTACTTGGAAGTGTGTGGTCTCTGCGGATTCAGCAGGAGATCGCTCTGCGACTTGTCAGCTCTGTTTCATCTTTGCCAGCTTCAATAACCTGTCCCCCGGCTTCAGGCGGGTAGGGGTGTTCCTCAGTTCAGGTTCAGCAGGTGGAGAATAACGGTGTGTCCGCACGGCCTCGCGGCTTCGGCGGACTCCGTGGCTATTCGGCGGATTGCAGCGTAGCGTGGGCGATCTCAGCGGACTCGGCGACCTCGGCGACCTCGCGATCTCGGCGGACTCCGGTGCTGTCCGCCCGGCTTGTTTTTTGGTGCTTTTTATTTACAGTTGTTATACTAGCAAAATAATGTCTCGCTATGTATGCCTCGTTTTGTAAAGAAGTAAATGTATAAAAGACCTGCTTGTGCTTCCATTGTTTGTTGGGATTAATCTCTGTTCCTTTGTTTCCGCTGATTCAACGTGAGAACTGGGTAGTTCCGAAGATATTAATTTGGCGTTTGGGCTATCTTGCTGACCACGTTGAGAAAATTTAACATGGTATCAGAGGGAGGTTTCTGAGGTTCAGTTGCGTGAGCGGAAGTCAGCCAGTGTTGTTACTCAGTGATTGAGTGGTGATCAACCTGTGTTGTTGCTCGGCGCTGCTGAAAGGTTGTCAACTTGTGTTGCAATGGAAGGGAGCTTTGCAAGAGGTCTGGGCATTGAACTCTTAATGCCGACTAACTTCAAGAAGTGGAAGTCGTGCATGAAGGGTTATCTTCTTGGCGATGAGCTGTGGGAAGTCGTCGGTGGTGACGACAGGCAGGAAGTAACTGCTGCTTTCGGTACTGCTGAGCAGGTGAGGCTCTGGAGAAGAACAAATGCTAAGGCGGAGTTCGTTCTGAAGAGAGCCGTGTCTCCGGAACTGTTTGATCACATCGTTGGGTGTGAGTCGGCTGCTGATATTTGGACAACCATTGATGAGTTGTTCAATAGGAAGAATGTGGCGCGGCTTCAGTTCCTGGAGAATGAGTTGGCCAGGGCAACTCAGGGAGACCTTTCCATCTCCAAGTACTTCTTAAAGATGAAGAGCTTGTGTGCTGAGCTGTCGGCACTGGATCCTGATGAGCCTATCTCCGAGACAAAGATGAAAAGGCACATTATCCGCGGGTTGCGGAAGGAGTATGTGGCCTTTGTAACATCTGTTCAAGGGTGGGCTACTCAGCCGTCTTTGCTGGAGCTGGAGAATCTGCTTGCATCGCAGGAGAGCTTGGCAAGGCAGATGGCTGGAGTGAATCTGAATCAGGAAGGCAGCGAAGCTCTCTTCTCAGGCAAGAAGAAAGGATAGGAAGGGAAGAAGAAGAAGAAGGTGCAGGTCGTTGGTGAGAAGGAGACTTCAACTTCATATCCGCCGGAGAGGAGCAATGCTCCTAAGGACTGGAAGAAGAATCTGAAGTGCTACCGGTGTCATCAGCGAGGGCACTTCAAGCGGGACTGCAAGGTCAAACTGCAGCCTGGGCATGCTGCGGGAAAGGAGGAAGCTTGCTCGAGAAGTGAAGAAGCAGGATGGGGCGGAGCCTTTATGATGGGCACTTGTGTCCGGGCCTTGTCTGCTGAGGACTTCAACAGCGAGTGGATCGTGGACTCTGGGTGTGGTCATCACCTCACCAGAGACAAATCGAAGTTCACCTCCATGCAGGCTTACTCAGGTAATGAAGCTATTATCACTGCTGATAATACTGTTTATGCAGTATATAAAGAGGGGGTCGTGTCATTGGGTAGTGATCAGGGGCCACTCACGTTAAGGAGTGTGTATCACGTGTCGGGCATGAAGAAAAACCTCTTCTCGGTGACCAATGCGGTGGATGCTGGGTATCACGTTCTATTTGGGCCAACAGACGTGAGGTTCCTTCGCAATGTATCAGCGGTAAAGGCTGATGTTGCTCATGTTGGGAGGAGGGTGAAGAACTTGTTTGTTCTTTCCACCAATGCTTATGTTGATAAGATGAGGGCAAATGATAGCGCTGCTATTTGGCATGAGAGGCTGGGGCATGTTGGCATGGACAAGCTGAAGGCGATGGCGAGTAGAAGTTTGGTGAGGGGGTTGCCGATGCTGTCCTCCTTTGGTGATGGGCATGTTTGTGCGGGCTGTCAATACGGTAAGGCACATCGCCTTCCGTTTGATAAATCACAAACAAGGAGCAAGAAACCATTGGAGTGTATTCATGGCGACCTGATGGGACCGACGGTTACTGCCAGCCTTGGTGGAAACAGATACATGCTTGTCTTGGTTGATGACTACTCAAGGTATACTTGGGTGTACTTCTTAAAGGAGAAGTCGGAAGCCTTCCGTTTGTTTGTGGAGTTTAAGGAGTTGGTAGAAATTCGGCTTGGCTTGCGGATTAAGAAGCTTAGAATTGATAACGGGGGTGAGTTTGTCTCCTCCGAGTTTTCTAACTTCTGCAGGAAGCACGGGATCCAACGAGAGCTTACTTGTGCTCACACTCCACAACAAAATGGGGTAGCGGAGCGGAAGATCCGTCATCTGACGGAGACCTGCAAATGCTGGCTTCATGCGAAAGATATCCCAAGGTCCTTTTGGGCGGAGGGAATGTCTTGTGTTGCTTATGTTATCAACCGGATGCCACTCAGCCCTATCAACATGAAGACTCCTATTGAGCTGTTGCTGAAGGAGAAGCCGAGTGTTGGACACCTTAGGGTGTTCAGTTCAACTTTCTACGTGCATGTCCCGGATGCTTCACGGACAAAGCTGGATGCGAAGGCAAGGAAACTTGTCTTTGTTGGCTATGATGAGCGGAAGAAGGGATGGAAATGCATGGACCCTGTGACGAAGAAGTTCGTGGTGTCAAGAGACGTTGTCTTTGACGAGCTGACGTCATATGGAGGTGGCTCGGTGGAGCTAACCAGAAGGAGCAAGGTTGATGAAGCACTGGTGGAGGCTGCTGAAGGCTTGGAAGAGGAGCTTGCTGTTTCACCAGCAGCACCTGTTGCTTCGAACTCCGAGGCTGAGCCTTCTGGCTCAGGAAGCAGGGGGAGCACTGCTCAATGCTTGCCCCAGGTAGGAGTGGAGCCTGAAGAAGCAACGGAAGCAGTGAGCAAGGAGCCGTATCTTCGGAGATCGAAGAGGGTGGTTAAGCCACCGGCTCGGTACTGTGATGGGAATGTAGTGAGCTTTGTCTCCTGTTTCTTTGCAGGTCCTCTGGATGAGCGAGAGCCTGCAAACTTCAACGAGGCCACTGGAGTGAAGGAGTGGGAAGGTGTCATGAAGGAATAGATTGATGCTCTGAAGAAGAATGAAACCTGGGACCTTGTGCCCAAGGTTGATGGCATTACTCCGGTTACTTGCAAGTGGGTGTATAAGTTGAAGAAGAAGGCTGATGGGAGCATTGATCGGTTCAAGGCTCGCCTGGTCGCTAGAGGATTCTCACAGCAGTATGGAGAAGACTATGAGGAGACATTTAGTCCAGTTGCGAAGATGACTTCTGTAAGAGTGGTGATCGCCTTGGCTGCGAGCAAGGGATGGAGGTTGTGGCAACTCGATGTGAAGAATGCCTTTCTTTACGGAGAGATTGACAAGGACATCTTCATGGATCAGCCGCTTGGTTTTGTCTCTGAAAAGCATCCGGACTATGTCTGCAAACTCAGGAAGGCTCTCTACGGGTTGAAGCTAGCTCCTAGAGCTTGGTATGGGAAGATTGCAGAGTACTTGCAATTATGTGGATACCTTGCTTCCAACTCGGACTCAAGCTTGTTCGTCAAGAAGAAGGGGGAGCTACGAGTCTTGGTCCTGCTGTATGTGGATGACATGATCATCATAGGGAATTCCGAGGGGGAAGTAGCAAGGCTCAGAGCAGAGCTTGCTATACGCTTCGAGATGAAAGACTTGGGAGAGTTGCATCACTTTCTCGGTCTGGAAATGGAGAGGAAGGAGTGCGGGGTTCTCATTAGTCAGAAAGGGTATGCTGATCGCATTGTGAAGCGGTTTGGCATGGGCGAAGGGAAGAAGTGCTCTACTCCACTAGAATCTGGGCTGAAGCTTCGACGAGATGAGGGAAGGGTTCTTCCTGATCCCTTGGTGTTCAGGGCTCTTGTTGGGAGCTTGATTTACCTGACGATTACAAGGCCGGATATTGCTTATGCTGTTGGCCGAGTAAGTCGGTATATGGCTGAACCAAGGCATTCTCATCTAGTGGCGGCAAAGGGAATTTTGAAGTATGTCAAGGCTTCTTCTGATATGGGACTCCTCTATAGAAGGGACTCGGAGTTTGCATTGCTCGGGTACACGGATGCTGACTATGGCAGTGATTCGGATGATCGGAGGTCTACTTCAGGTTATGTGTTCACTTGCGGTTCAGCTAGCATCTCGTGGTGTAGCAAGAAGCAGGACTCGGTTTCGGTTTCAACCACGGAGGCGGAGTATAAGGCTTCGGCCTTGGCTGCTCGGGAAGCCGTTTGGTTGAGGAGGCTTATAGAGGATGTTCATGAAAAAGTGAAAGGGCCTACTTTACTCTATGGTGATAATGAGAGTGCTCTCAAACTGGTAAATAATCCAGTGTGTCACGCCAGGACCAAGCATATAGAGATTGATCACCACTTCATCCGGGAGAAGGTGTTGGAGGGGTCTCTGCTGGTCGGGCATGTTCGGAGTAAAGATAATCTTGCTGACATCTTCACGAAGCCACTGTCGAAGGGGCCCTTTGAACGCTTGCGCAGCTTGCTGGGCTTGGTCACCACTTCCCACTTCAAGGGGGAGTGTTGAATTTTGTGAAGTGGAAGTGGTTGACGGGACAGGCCGGGCGGCCTGGGGCGGACAGCTTTGGCGGACTAGGCGGACTGGGCGGACTGAGATGTGCGGCCTAGTGGGAAGTCCAGTGGAAAGCCGGTTGTCTTCTGTGCGGCTTGTTGCATGAAGTCCGCGGACTATGCGGCCTGGTTTCTGCGGATAGGGTGTTGCTGATTGGCCTTGCCAAGGAGCGGCCTGAGCGAATGGAGGCTTGCGGACTGGTGCATTGCTCAGTGGCCGCAGGTGCAAGCTTGTGCTGATAGGCGGTTTGGCTCATGTCCGCGGGAAGCTTGCGGACTGGAGTGTCCGCGGTGGGGGCTGTTGCGGACTGGGCTTAGAGCTTGGCTGAGGCCTTGTCGAGCTCTGGTGTTACAGCAGGTGCCTTGCTGTGGAGATCGTTTGGCGGACTGGTTTGGAGTCCGGGGTTGGCTGCTGCTTTGGACAGAAGTGCGAGGAGCTCGCGGACTGATGGCGGTCTGTGCTAGGATGTTTGGCGGACGGGAATTTGAGTCTGCCATGCTCGCATTGGCCCTTGATGATTTTGGACTTGGTCACACTTTGTGCCAAGGCCATGGTGTCCGCGGTATCCGCCAAGTCCGCTGTGACCGGGCGGACTGTTGCTATCTGCCTTTGGTCGTGGACTTGTGGCGGATTGAGGTGTGAGTCTTGCGGACTGCCTCGGGTTGGTGCGGACTGCCATTGAAGGGGGTTGCTGTCCTGCAGTGGTTGGAGCTTTGCGGGCTGATGCCTTGTCCGCATAGCTTGGGCGGACTGGAGAGGGTTCGCCAATGTTTGCCTTGCTCCTGGCAGTTTTCCTTGGTATCCGGCTAAGTCCTTGCGGACTCAGCGGACGGTGTTTTTGCTATCGCGCGGGCTGGGGCGGTGTCGCTATCTCCTGGGCGGTGACCACACTCCTCACCTTGCCTATAAATAGGACCCCCCTGGCAAACCTAAGTAACTAGAGTGAACAGTAAGTTGGGTTGAGCGAAGTGCTGCGGTCTCTGTTTGTCAGTCCGCGCGGATTGTTCAGTGCTGGCGTTTGCTGTGTGCAGGTCGCGCGGGTAGCTTCAAGGAGCCAGGAGTTTGGCTGTGACTTCGGTCAAGTACTTGGAAGTGTGTGGTCTCTGCGGATTCAGCAGGAGGTCGCTCTGCGACTTGCCAGCTCTGTTTCATCTTTGCCAGCTTCAATAACCTGTCCGCCGGCTTCAGGCGGGTAGGGGTGTTCCTCAGTTCAGGTTCAGCAGGAGGCGAATAACGGTGTGTCCGCGCGGCCTCGCGGCTTCGGCGGACTCCGTGGCTATTCGGCGGATTGCAGCGTAGCGTGGGCGATCTCAGCGGACTCGGCGACCTCGGCGACCTCGCGGTCTCGGCGGACTCCGGTGCTGTCCGCCCGACTTGTTTTTTGGTGCTTTCTGTTTACAGCTGTTATACTAGCGAAATCATGTCTCGCTATGTATGTCTCGTGTTGTAAAGAAGTAAATGTATAAAAGACCTGCTTGTGCTTCCATTGTTTGTTGGGATTAACCTCTGTTCCTTGGTTTCCGCTGGTTCAACGTGAGAACTGGGTAGTTCCGAAGATATTAATTTGGCGTTTGTGCTATCTTGCTGACCACGTTGAGAAAATTTAACAAGGCAAGCGCACCTTATCGAGAGTAATATAGGATTTGTAAATCAAGATTGTATTAGACTCGGGGCTGTTGAGTACTTCTACTTCGAGTAAATTATTATTATTTTATCGATTAATAATTTGAGGGTTTGAGAAACGAAATAGAAAAGAACAAATGAAAGACAAAACATTTGATCAAGAATCAATCTTAATGAAAATATAATTAGACAAGTAAAACTCAAAAGCTTGAAGGAGAGAACTTGACCGTGGAGATTCCCGAAGCATGAACGCACCTCTCTTGTGGACTACACCCAATTGAGATTAAGAAATATTAATCAAACTCTCGTTCAATTCAATAACTTAAAACTCGTTTTATCGCGGTGAATCCCTCTATAGGATTTGACTCCTATCCAGAAGAGTTTCTTCCTCTCTCGAGCATTGCAATCAACTTCTTTTATTCTCGAGTGATCGATTTGTACGAACGAAACTCTCAGCTAACTAAAATACAAAAAAAAATATGAGCTCATATATCGACATATGAGATCAAGGTTAATCGACAATAAATTGTAAATTCACATTCAAAGCTTTCAAGAAATAATCATGAAATTATAAGTCCGAAGATATCATCCGATCAAATGTTAAATTAAATCTAGTTAAACATGATTTAGATTAAAGAAGTGATAAGAAGTAGGAGAAAGAAATACAATAATTTTTATTAACTACAACAGAATTTACAATTGTAAGGAAATGAAATCTAAACTATGAATTAAAAGTGCGATACAAGAAATTGAAATCTACAAGAGCAAGTAAAAATACATGAAAAAGAAGCTAAAAGTTGCCCAAAAGGGGCTGGAATTTGACTCCTTGTCTCTGGAGGAGCTGGACTTTTATATCTGAAATTTCCAAGTTACACACCCCAAGTACACGCCCCAAGTACACGCCCGTGACCTGGGGGCGTGTTTGGGGCGTGATGGCTGGAGGCGATTCGAGTGCAATCTGCATTGAATTTGGGCATGTCACGTCCCTTAGTTTCGCCCGTGACAGGGGGTCATGACCTCTTGAAACAGCTTCTGGCGGGAAGTCTTGGCGGGCTGGGCCCAGCACTTGCGTTTAGTTTTGTCTACTTTGAGGGAGCATAAGTTGTATGTCAAACTAAGTAAGTGTGAGTTTTGGTTTCCTCAGGTTTCTTTCTTGTGTCATGTGATAAATAAAGATGGAATTTCAGTTGAACCTGAAAAGGTAACTGTTGTTATGGATTGGAATAGGCCCACCACCCCCAAGGAGATAAGGAGCTTCCTAGGGTTGGCTAGCTGTTATAGAAGGTTTGTAGAGGGTTTCTCTACGTTATCTGCGTCTTTGACTAAACTGGCGTAGAAGAACGCAACTTTCATTTGGAGTGATAAGTGCGAGGAGGCTTTCCAGGAATTAAAGAAGAGATTGTGCACTGCTCCAATTTTGTCCCTGCCTACTGAAGGGTTGGAATATGCGGTGTATGTAAACGCATCACATGTTGGTCTGGGTTGTGTGTTAATGCAGGAAGGCAAGGTAATTGTGTATGGGTTGAGACAGCTAAAGGTACATGAAAATAACTACCCTATGCATGATCCGGAGTTCGCAACAGTGATTTATGCCCTAAAGTTGTGAAGGCACTTGCTATATGGAGCAATATGCAAGATTTATACCGATCATAAAATTTTAAAGTACGTTTTCACTCAAATGGAGTTGAATCTGCGCCAGCAAAGATGGTTAGAGTATGTTGTTGATTATGATGTTGAGATCCAGCACCATCCGGGCAAAGCTAATGTGGTAGCTGACACTCTGAGAAGAAAGATGGGGAAAGTTTTAAATCTTTTTGTGGATTCACTGGTAGAAACTTTTCTCTTGATGCGTATTTTTGCTGGGAGTTGTAACTCGTCAAGTAGTTTGGAGGTAGCTGAGCCTTCATGGATTGCACTCACGAGATTGCATCAGATGTAAGACCCTGAGTTGTTGCACCTTTACAAGAGGACTGAGAAAGGAGAGTTGCCAGATTTTTCGATCGATGATGCGGGTACCTTGAAGTACCGCGGTAGATTTTGCATCCCCAATATTGTTGAAGATATTCGCATTAAGTTGTGCAGTGAGGCTCATGGTTCCAGTGTTGCCTACCACCCAGGTTCAACTAAGATGTACCAAGATTTAAAGCAGATCACCTGGTGGTTCGGAATGAAAGGTGGTATAGCGAAGTTTGTTTCAGAATGTTTTACGTGCAAGCGATTAAAGGTCGATCATGGTAGACCTGGTGGCAAGCTAACGCCCTTGGAAATTCTGAGTTGGAAGTGGGAGAGTATCTCAATGGATTTCATTACTGGGTTACTGAGATCTCCTCGAGGACATGATTCAATCTGGGTTATTGTTGATAGACTAACGAAGTGTTCTCACTTCATGCCTTTTAAGATTGATTACCCCATGAAGAAGATAGCTGAGCTATATTTAAATGAAGTCATTAGATTACATGCAGTGCCAATTAGTATTGTATCAGATCGAGACTTCCGGTTTACGTCTCGCTTTTGGAAGAGTTTACAGGAGGGTTTGGGTACCAATCTGTGGTATTCCACAGCCTATCATCCGTAGACAAACGGTCAAACGGAAAGAGTGAACCAGATCGTGGAGGATATGATCAGATGTTACATTTTGGATCATGGTGGAGCGTGGGATGAGCGACTTAGATTGATGGAGTTTGCATACAATAATAGCTATCAAGAAAGTTTGCGGATGGCCCCGTTTGAGGCCTTGTATGGGGGGCAATGTAGAACTCCCTTGTTTTGGGCCGTGGTCGGTGAGAAACCGTTGCTGGGTCCTGAAGCGTTAGAAGAAATGGATATTTCTATGAAGATTATTCGGGAAAAGCTTCGGATTGCGCAAAAACGATATGAGAAGAACGTCAATCGGCGTAGGTCTGATTTAGAGTTTGTTGTAGGGGACTTGATGTTTCTCAAAGTTTCCTCGATGTCTGGAGTTAAATGGTTTGGAAATAATCATAATTTGGACCCGAGGTATCTGGAACCTTTTAAAGTTGTTGAGCGTATTGGTGTATCAACTTATAGGCTGGATTTGTCGGCAAATTTCCCTGGTGTGCACGACGTGTTTCATGTGAGCCAGTTGCGGAAATGTGTGCTAAGCGACTGTCAGATTCTTGATGTTGTGCCCCAGTTGGAGCCCAATCTTTCCTATGTTGAGATGTCTGTCCGCATTCTGGATACTCAAGATCGAGTGTTGCGGAGGAAAACCATACCAATGGTTAAAGTTTTGTGACGAAACCAGGATGTGGAAAGCGCCACTTGGGAGTTGGAGTCAGCGATGAGGGAGGCTCATCCTCATTTGTTCTCCTAGTTTCTTGCAGTATGTGTTTCCCCTTCTATAATCTCTGATTATATTCTCTTTGTGGAATCTTTTGGTGGATAAAGTTTCGGGACAAAACTTGTTTTAGGGGGAGTGACTGTAACGCCCTCGATTTTTCGATATCTGGTTTAATTTATTTTCTGGCGTGTTTATGACGTCGGGGCGTTACGTTGACGCGTTTTTGGCATTTTCCATTGTTAGAGCGGGGTTTTAGCTTTTAGGTTTTTGTGTGTGTGGTTGGGTTTAGCCTGTTTGCAAGATTTCCTAGCGAACCGGGTCTGTTTTGGTGACTCGGTGGAGCGTCTTTGGGAATGTTTGTGTTTTGGCTTCGGGAGGTATTTACCCGAGTTTGGTTCATCGAATCTAAATTTTGACTGCGTCGTTGGGTTCGTAGCATCCGTATTTAGCTACGGTGCGATTTTCGTAAAATTTCAAGTAATTTTGGTTTTCGGGTCATTTTGACGTTTTATTTAATTAATTATGTTATCCTATAATAAAATAATCAGATAAAAGCAGTATAAATAGAACTCATCACTTCAAACTCTATTCATTTGTCTCCCTTGTGAAACCGTCGGCTTGTTGCGGAAGAGCGAGAGCGGCGGACTTTCCAAAGACTTCGGTCGCCGATTTCTGGAGTTTTGGTGCTCGATTTCTTCCTTGGAGAGTGGATCCGGGTAGATCTCGCCTCGATCTATGTTTCTACGGTAAGCTTTTCCAGTTTCTTGGATTTTTAGAGGTCTAGGTATGCGGTTTTGACCCCTTTTCGTCCTGAAAGGTTTCAACAAGTGTTGCTCCGGAAGTTTCAGTAGCGTTTACGTGGCTGGATTGGCGATTTGAAGCAAGTGGTGACTTCTTTCCCTTGCCAAGCTTGTCTTTTCATGTATATTTTCCATACTGTTCTTCCTATATATATTCCATATTGTTCTTCATATATATCGTTCAATGTATTAGTTTCTTGGAGTAGTTATCGGTTTGGAGTGGTCAGCGTTCGTCGAACTGAAGCTAATTCGTCGAACGGAGTTCGACGAACAGAGGAATTTCGTCGAACGAAGTTCGACCAACAGAGGAATTTCGTCGAACAGAGTTCGTCGAGCTGAGCCATTTCGCCGAACGAAGTTCGTCGAGCTGAGCCATTTTGTCAAACGGAGTTCGTCGAGCTAAGCCATTTCGTCGAACGGAGCAAGATTCGTTGAGTATAGCCCTTAGGCGTTGAGTGTGGCCTTAACACTGAATCTAATTTAAAGCCCAAGTCCAAAAGCGTTGAGTGCATTGAGTGCACTCAACACGACGTTGAGTGTGTTGATTACTATCATCGTCTTGCTGAGAGGCCTGCGACACTAAATGTAAAAGCGTTGAGTGCGTTGAGTGCATTCAACGCGGTGTTGAGTGTGTTGATTACAATCAACGCCTTGCTGAGAGGTCTGCGGCGTAAGTGTTAAAGAGTTGAGTGCATTGAGTGCACTCAACGCGGCGTTAAGTGTGCTGCATACACTCAACGCCATCAGAATTTGACGCTAAGTCAGAAGGCGTTGAGTGTAACACCTCCTCCGTAATGACCGTATAATATGGGTCCGGCCGGGGCCCCACAACATACAGACGCCACAGCTTCAGTATTATAAGATGATATAACTACCCAAACTCAAAACTTATAACCCAACACAGCAAAAACAACAAAACAAGACTAGAAGTTATCGACGCCTACAAGAGTAACAAAATGGCCTTATGGCCTTACAACAAGAGTGAGTCCAAACTCAAATAATACATCAGTCATAAAAGTGCATAAGCACTCCTAGTCTACCTCGGCATGCAAGCCGGTCAACATGGGCATCAAAACATACAATGTCATAAAAAGTAGAGCTACAGCAAAAGGTAACACTTCATGAGGCTTAGGCCTTTCTGGCAGGCGAGCTAGCTCTTGCTTGCGATACTTGCCCTGTAAAAATTATTAGTAACGTGGGTCAGCAAAGACTGACCTCAAACTGTGTAACCAACACATCTCCTCCTGGCCTCCCCCCCCCCCGGGGAACCCTCCAACCTGCAAGTCAGCACTTCGTATGCAATATATTTATAAACAAGTAATGCACTAAAAATAGGCATGGATATCTCAATCAACATACATGTTCTCTATTGTTGAGCATAAAATAAAAGAGGCCTACTTATGCAGCATGTATGCAACAACCCGGGCTTCACCCAAGGCACCCTATAGCGTATGCATCTAGCACAACATCACATCATTTGGGTACTCATCATTTTCCCATTGGCATAAAGCCGCAAACAAAGGGGAACCACCATCCCCAAACGGTATACAAGCCGCCACACGGAACTCTTGCCAAGGCCCCACCCGCTCACGGTCGTAGACCCGGGCTTGCCGGCAAACTCTGACTTCTCATGTCAGGATTCCGTCCAACACACTGACCGATTCTAAGAACCCTTGCTGGACCCCACCCGCTCATGGCCTCATTGCCCGGGCTTGCCCCATGCTCGACGTTCTCGTCAGTCTCACAAAAGGGGACTAGTCTCGCCAGGACACTTTCCACACATGACTTGCACATCATGGGATAGCCAGCCGACCACGGAGACACAGCCATGCCTTGGCACATCACAATCCAAGACAATTCCACCCTAATCCCCATTCGTACTGCAGCGTTCCCGTGCACCAAGGAAACCATCTACCACCCATGCGGAGCTAACCTTGTCCACCAACGAGACCATCTACCGCCAATGAGGAGCTAACCTTGTCCGGTATCGGCCACACGTACTCACGCAAGATAACGGGAAGAACACCACAAACATCACACATCACCAACGGCCTCTTGTCGCAACATATCTCTACGAATCCTTAAACCTCGTATGCAACATCACCGAGTCGTACTAACGGTCGCGACTACGGCTTCACCCACCATACCTAATCCACTAACGAAGCGGATCTCTAATGTAAAAGCATGCTGGGGACGGACTCAATCGACCCATAGGTCGCTCTTGAACCTTGGCGACCCAAACCCCTCTCATTTGAGAGTTTGTTGCCCAAAAACTAGAAAAGAAAAGATGCTAAAACATGCATCCTAAAACCAAGAGGAGAAGTGTCGTTACCCTCCGACTCCTCTTCCTAGCCATGGAAAACTAGCCTGATGAAAAGCACCGATATCTCTTCCTCCTCCTTCACTCTCCCTTCTCTCTAGAACTCAGACAGAGAACCAGCGGCAGAAAAAATAAGGGTGTTGATACCCTATACACAGGTATATCCCAATCGGATTAACCACCAGCCGTCGAATCCCACAAAAGGGAAATGCACGGCTACGATCCAGGTCTGACCTGGACAAAAGGGGCTGAACACCGCGCAGTTCACCAAACTGGAGCAGGACACGTCCGCGACCAATCAAATCGTGTCGGGAAATTTAGTCAAGATCCCGCCAAAAAAACCCTATGTCGACACTCCGCGTCGAAAGTCAAACACGCCACAATCCGCCCCGTGCTTGACGATCGTCGAGCCAAGATCGTCGAACGCTGCCAAATCATCGAACAAAGACTTTGGCAAAATCGTCGAACTCAGGGAAATGGTCGAACGCAGATCCCTGGCAAAAATCGTCGAACGCAGGGAAATCGTCGAACACAGATCCCTGGCAAAATCGTCAAATGCAGGGAAATCGTCGAACGCATATCCCTGGCAAAATCGTCGAACGCAGGGAAATCGTCGAACGCAGATCCCTGGCAAAATCGTCGAACGGAGATTGCTGGGAAAATCGTCGAACGGCCCTGACACGCCCTAGGACACGCCCGTGACCCAGGCCGTGTATCCCTACTCGATGATCGCCACTCGATGATCTACGATCGACACTCTACGATCATCGAACCGAGGGGACACGCCCCCTGTCACGCCCGTGTTCCAGGGCGTGACCTCCCAAACATTTCGTCGACCGAAATTCGACGACGACACACCTTACTACGCCACCCGAGTGGGACACGCCCAGGGACACGCCCGTGTCCAAGGCCGAGTAACCCCCAACTAAGACCAAAACTTGACCAAGAACGCTGATCGTCCCTCTTTCAAATTTTGGGGCGTTACAACTCTCTCCCCCTTAAAAGAATTTCGTCCCGAAATTACAAAGCAACAAGGAACAAAACTTAAATGGTACCTGATCTGAAGAGCTCTGGATACTCTTCCAGCATGGTTTGTTCTCGATCCCAAGAGAGCTCCACATGATCGCAGTTGTCCCATCGGACTGTCACGAGTTTGACCTCTTTATTCCACAACTGCCGAATCTCTGAATCCTCTATAGCAATTGGACGGACTCGCGTCCTCAAGTCTTCCTCTATCGGCACCGATGCCGGCTCGATCACCACACTAGCCTCCACCAAGGCATTCCTCAAGACGAAAACATGGAAGACGTCGTGCAATCCACTCAGCTCCGCGGACAACGCCAACCGATAGACTGCTTCTCTTAACCGTTCAACAACTTCAAAAGGTCCCAAAAACCTTGGACTCAACTTCTTGAGTCGGCGAATCCGTGAGACGCCTTTGAACGACTTGATCTTCAAATAGACCCAATCACCTACCGCAAACTCCAACTTCCTGTGACGAGCATTAAAGTATTTTGCTTGCCGATCTTGCGCCACCTTCATACGCTCTTGAATGGTCCGTACCAACTCACAAGCGTCAACTACCACCTCCTTTCCCAAAATTTTGGTGTCTCCCGCCTCTGTCCAAGACATCGGTGTTTGACACCGTCTCCCATACAAAGCTTCGTATGGCGCCATTTTTATACTTGCTTGGTAACTGTTATTGTACGCGAATTCCACCATGAAGAGGTCATCCTCCCACTTCTTGTCGAAGTCAAGAATGCACATTCTCAGCATATCCTCCATAGTACGGTTCGTTCTTTCGGTTTGCCCGTCAGTTTGAGGATGGAACGTCGTACTGAACTTTAGCTTCGTGCCCAAACTCTTCTGAACCAATCTCCAGTCCTTGGACGTAAACCATCCATCTCGATCGCTGACTATGCTCTTAGGAATCCCATGTAGTCGCACAATGTTGCGAACATACAACTTCATCAGCTTCTCCACGCTGTCCTCCTTCCGATTTGGGATGAAGTGGGCCACCTTGGTTAAGCGATCCACGATCACCCAAATAGCATCATTACCCTACTGCGATCTAGACAAACCATGTACAAAATCCATGGAGATGTCATCAAATTTCCACTCAGGGATTGGAAGAGGCTTCAGGAACCCGCCCGGCTTCTGACACTCGGCCTTCACCAAGGCACAAGTTTGGCAACGATTCACATACAAAGCTACGTCCCGCTTCAGCCCCGTCCACCAAAAGGATTTCTTCATATCCAAGTACATCTTTGTACTGCCGGGTGAATGGAGTACTTTGTGAAGTGAGCCTCAAACATCAACTCCTCGCTGAGCTTGCCGAACTGCAGTACACACACCCTTCCGTCCTTCCTCAGAATCACATCAATCATCTCTTAGGCGCTGCTCTCGCCCTTTTTAGCCTCCACCACATATGGTTGAAACTCCACATCCAAACGGGTCGCTTCACGAATACAATCGGACAAGTCATTCTGCACTTCAATCCAGTTCAACCGAGCCACGCTGGACTCACCTCTCGCCACACATTCCAAACCAAGGGACTCCCATTCCCGTACCAATCGCTCATCATGAGCTTCGATCCAATTCCCTTGCCCCGAGTACTTTCTACTCAAGGCATCCGCCACCACATTGGCTTTACCTGGCGTATACTGAATCGTCACCTCGTAGTCTCCAAGGAACTCAACCCACTTGCGTTGCCGCATGTTCAAGTCCTTTTGATCCAAGAGATACTTCAGGCTTTTATGGTACGTGAAGATCTCCACCTTTGAACCATAAACATAGTGTCGTCATATTTTCAACGCAAAAATTACCGCCGCCAACTCCAAGTCATGGACGGGGTAATTCCTCTCATGAATCTTCAGCTGCCTAGACCCAAAAGCTATTACCTTTCCATGTTGCACCAAAACGCAACCTAAACCGCATCCTGATACGTCACTAAAGATCTGAAATCCCTCGGTCCCTTGCGGTAGACTTAGGATTGGAGCCATCATCAATCTCTCCTTAAGTGCCTCAAATGCTTGACTGCACTCTTGAGTCCACATAAACTTATGATCTTTACGAGTGAGTGTGGTGAGGGGTAGAGCTATCCGCGAAGAATTCTTCACGAATCTCCTATAGTACCCGGCTAGTCCAAGAAAACTTCAAACTTCCTCCACGGTCCTCAAAACCGGCCAATCTCTAATGGCTTCCACTTTTGTTGGATCCACTGCCACCCCATCCCCACTAATCACGTGACCCAAAAATGCCACCTTTGCTAACCAGAACTCGCACTTTGAGAACTTTGCATACAGTTGATTCTCTCTCAACACCTGCAAGACCACTCTCAAGTGGGTCTCATGCTCCACTTCCGATTTGGAATACACCAAGATGTCGTCAATGAAGACAACCACAAAAGAATCCAAGTATTCCCGAAATACTCGATTCATAAGATCCATGAACACAGATGGCGCGTTCGTCAGCCCGAACGACATCACCGTAAACTCAAAGTGTCCATACCTCTTACCAAATGCAGTCTTGGGTATGTCCTCGTCCCGAATTCGCAACTGATAATAGCCTGACTTCAAGTCCAATTTTGAATACACCACCGACCCCACCAACTGGTCGAACAAGTCTATCCGAGGAATCAGATACTTATTCTTGACAGTCAGTTTATTCAACTCTCGGTAGTCTATGCACAGCCACATACTACCGTCTTTCTTCTTTACAAACAATACTGGCGCGCTCCACGATGAAGAACTGGGTCTGATATACCCTTGCTCCAATAGTTCCTACAACTGTACTTTGAGTTCAGCCAACTCCTTTGGTGTCATCCTAAACAGAGGACGTGACACCGGCCTAGCCTCCGGCACTAACTCGATCGAGAAGTCGATCTCCCGCCGAGGAGGCGCTCCAGGAAGTTCATCCGGAAACACATCCTTGAACTCTGCCACTACGGGCACTTCCTCAATAGACAACTGGGAGAGGCGAACCTCCAATAACGCTACAAGCGCTACACCACCCTGGTTAACCGCCCGCATCAACTGCATGGCCAAAATCAGGGAAAAGGCCACTCCACAAAGGCCCTCAAATTTGACTTCCGCCTGCCCCTTACTCCTTAGGGTCACCACCTTGGATAGGCAATCAATACTGACGCGCTGCTCTGCAAGCCATTCCATGCCCAAAATCACATCAAACTCAACCAATGGTAAAACCGCTGCTACCAATACGAAGTCAACTCCGTCCAGCTCCTAACAAATGCGCCCTTTGGCCCCGGTGGTTATGGATGACCCATTGGGCATTCACACTTTCAGCTCTGCGTCCGCCGAGAATGACTCAACTCCTATTCTCCGGATGAAGCTCTCCACAAGAAAGGAGTGTGATGCTCCCGTATCGAACAATACCCTAGCAGGGTATCCAGAAACTAATACGAAGCCTATAACATAGACATCACACATAAAGGTCTAAAAGTATGAAGCACAAAGTTAAACTTAAATTTCCTCATACCTGTCAGCACATCAGTTTGGCGGATCGCTTCCTGCTGTCCAAGGTTGTAGGCCCTTGGTTGCACCAGTTGGAACCGAGAAGCACTAGATTCCGCCATCTTCCCTTTCTCTACGACACTGGGGCCGGAGCGCATAATCTGCTCTTGCCTTTGCTCCTGCTCCACACCTCCTTGATTACAAAAATGAGCAATGTGTCCCACATTAACGCAGTTGTATCACGTCGGCGGTCCCCTAGAGTGAGAACCTCCAGGCGTCCACTTGCTCTTCTCACCGGACCTGGAAGTGTGAGGCTTTTTCATCCACCTACTCCCTTTAGACTTTCCCTGGGATTGGGGAGGCTTCCCTTCCCCTTGCTTGGGAGTGAAACCCTTACGATGTTGGGTTTGCTCCAGATCACTCTCCAATGTCCTGGAAGCCTCAACTAGCTCATTAAAACCAGCTCTCTTCATGGCAATGAGGGGTTGTCTCAGATTCTCCCTCAGCCCTTGATAAAAGAGGTTATCCCTCTTTATATCATCTGCCATCGTCGTTCCCGCGTAACGACCCAAACGGGTGAACTCCTGCATATACTCGTCCACTGTCTTGTCTCGCTGCATTAAGTGTAGAAACTGTCTCTGAAAGACCAACCGTGTAGACACGGGAATGTACCTCTTTAGAAAAGTATCCCCAAATTCTTCCATCGACGGGGTGCGTCCAGGAAATTGGCGGCCGCTATGGCTCACCCACCACAACTTGGCGTCTCCTTCTAACATGAACGCCGCATACTCAGATTTCTTCTCTTCTCGCGTCTCTGCCCCCCTCAAAAGCTCTTGAATTCGCGCCCACCAATCCTCCGCATCAGTTGGCGTACCAACTCCCTTGAACGACGGGGGATGGAAGCTCAGAAAGTACTTTATCTGCCGGTCCCCATGCCCAACCACCACTCTTTCTGCCAAAGGCTCTACTCGCCTGGCTTCTCCACCTGGCACGACCGTCGCCGTATCCAGTGTAGCAGGGGCTGCTACCTGAGCTGTCACTGCAGCTTGGGCTGCCACCATCACTTCTGCAAGCATGCGACAGAAGTCGGTCGGGTTTACACCCATGCCCAAAAGACCCGGAGCAGTGGCACTGCTCGCCAAAAGCTCTTCTCTTGCTCTCGACGTACCCGCCTCGTTGCTTGCACTCTTCAAGAAAACAAGAAACAAGGAATCAGTCTCTAAACTCAATACTTAAACATAAGGACACTCATGGTCCAAACATAAGGACACTCATGGTCCCACGTTACTCTTTTGTGGATAACTTCTCTATGCATTGACCTTGAATCTAACCTGCCTCTGATACCAAATTGTAACACCTCCCCTATAATGACCGTATAACATGGGTCCGGCCGGGGCCCCACAACATACAGACGCCACAACTTTAGTCTTATAAGATGATATAACAACCCAAACTCAAAACTTATAACCCAACACAGCGGAAACAACAAAACAAGACTAGAAGTTATCCACGCCTACAAGAGTAACAAAATGGCCTTATGGCCTTACAACAAGAGTAAGTCCAAACTCAAATAATACATCAGTCATAAAAGTGCATAAGCACTCCTAGTCTATCTCGGCATACAAGCCGGTCAACATGGGCATCAAAATATATAATATCATAAAAAGTAGAGCTACAACAAAAAGTAACACTTCATGAGGCTTAGGCCTTTCTGGTCGGCGAGCTAGCTCCTGCTTGCGATCCTTGCCCTGTAAAAATTATTAGTAACGTGGGTCAGCAAAGGCTGACCTCAAACTGTGTAACCAACACATCTCCTCCCGGTCGCCCCTAATGGACCCCGAGGAACCCTCCAACCTGCAAGTCAGCACTTTGTATGCAATATATTTATAAACAAGTAATGCACTAAAAACAGGCTTGGATGTCTCAATCAATATACATGCTCTCTATTGTTGAGCATAAAATAAAAGGGGCCTACTTATGCAGCATGTATGCAACAACCCGGGCTTCACCCAAGGCACCCTATAACGTATGCATCTAGCACAACATCACATCATTTGGGTACTCATCATTTCCCCATTGGCATAAAGCCGCAAACAAAGGGGAACCACCATCCCCCAACGGCATACAAGCCGCCACACGGAACTCTTGCCAAGGCCCCACCCGCTCACGGTCGTAGACCCGGGCTTGCCGGCAAACTCTGACTTCTTACGTCAGGATTTCGTCCAACACACTGACCGATTCTAGGAACCCTTGCTGGACCCCACCCGCTCATGGCCCCATTGCCCGGGCTTGCCCCATGCTCGGCGTTCTCGTCAGTCTCACAAAAGGGGACTAGTCTCGCCGGGACACTTTCCACACATGATTTACACGTCACGAGATAGCCAGCCGACCACGGAGACACAGCCACGCCTTGGCACATCACAATCCAAGACAATTCCACCCTAATCCCTTATTCGTACTGCAGTGTTCCCGTGCACCAAGGAAACCATCTACCACCCATGCGGAGCTAACCTTGTTCACCAAGGAAACCATCTACCGCCAATGAGGAGATAACCTTGTCCGATACCGGCCACACGTACTCACGCAAGATAACGGGAAGAACACCACAAACATCACACATCACCAACGGCCTTTTGCCGCAACGGATCTCTACGAATCCTTAAACCTCGTATGCAACATCACTGAGTCGGACTAACGGTCGCGACTACGGCTTCACCCACCATGCCTAATCCACTAACGAAGCAGATCTCTAATGCAAAAGCATGCCGGGGACGAACTCAATTGACCCGGAGGTTCCTCTTGAACCTTGGTGACCCAAACCCCTCTCATTTGATAGTTTGGTGCCCAAAAACTAGAAAAGAAAAGATGCTAAAACATGCATCCTAAAACCAAGAGGAGAAGTGTCGTTACCCTTCGACTCCTCTTCCTAGCCATGGAAAAATAGCCTGATGAAAAGCACCGCTATCTCTTCTTCCTCCTTCGCTCTCCCTTCTCTCTAGAACTCAGAAAGAGAACCAACGGCGAAAAAAATAAGGGTGTTGAAACCCTATACACAGGTATATCCCAATCGGATTAACCACCAGCAGTCGATTCCCACAAAAGGGAAATGCACGGCTACGATCCAAGTCTGACCTGGACAAAAGGGGTTGAACATCGCACAGTTCACCAAACCGGAGCAGGACACGTCCGCGACCAATCAAATCGTGTCGGGACATTTAGTCAAGATCCCGCCAAAAAAACCCTATGTCGACACTCCGCGTCGACAGTCAAACACGCCACAATCCGCCCCGCGCTCGACGATTGTCGAGCCAAGATCATCGAACGCTGCCAAATCGTCGAACGGAGACTTTGGCAAAATCGTCGAACGCAGGGAAATCATCGAACGCAGATCCCTGGCAAAAATCGTCGAACGCAGGGAAATCGTCGAACGCAGATCCCTGGCAAAATCGTCGAATGCAGGGAAATCATCGAACGCAGATCCCTGACAAAATCGTCGAACGCAAGGAAATCTTCGAACGCAAATCCCTGGCAAAATCGTTCAACGCAGAATGCTGGGGAAATCGTCGAATGGCCTTGACACGCCCTGGGACACGCCCGTGACCTAGGCCGTGTATCCCTACTCGATGATCGCCACTCGACGATTGACGATCGACACTCGACGATCGTCGAACCGAGGGGACTTGCCGCCTGTCACGCCCGTGTTCCTGGGCGTGACCTCCCAAACATTTCGTCGACCGAAATTCGACGACCACGCGCGTTACTACGCCACCCGAGCGGGACACGCCCAGGGACACGCCCGTGTCCTAGGCCGTGTAACCCCCAACTAAGACCAAAACTTGGCCAAGAACGCTGATCGTCCCTCTTTCAAATTTTGGGGCGTTACATTGAGTGTGCTCCATACACTCAACACGATGTTGAGTGTGCTGCATACACTCAACGCCGTCACTTTTTTCGGCAAGTTAAGTAAAAGCATCGATAGCGTTGAGTTAGCTAAACTCACTCAACGTCGTCACGCTGTGTTTAAGCGTTGAGTGAGCTAAACTCACTCAACGCCATCGTCTGTTCTTGATGGTGTTTAAGCGTTGAGTGAGCTGAACTCACTCAAGGCCATCGTCTGTTCTTGCTGGTGTTTAAGCATTGAGTGTGTTGTGTTATGGCATCGAGTGCGTCGACTGCACTCGACGCATCGTCGAGTCTACTCGACACTTTTTCCTTAGTTTTGCGTCCTTTTATCGATTTGACGTGTACCACTAAGGCTTAGTCTTGCCAAGCTAGACTCGTCAATTTTCTGTCGAATTTGTTGAGTTTGGGTATATGAGTATTTGGATATGTGGGGTTGGTTGTTTGGCTTAGTTTCGTGAATCATTACACCCGGACTTGTTTGGGTGTCGTTTTTGGGCTGTTGGGTTGTGTTGGATCAGATGGCCACCACCGCAGTCCCGTTTTTGAGATGTTTGGGTCTGTTAGTTCGTGTTTGACCGGTTTAGTTCCGACTCAGATCCGGTTGCGTTACAGTGTTAATGATTCACATGTTTATTAAGTCTTTGCCCCGTTTTTATTTCCTATGGATTAATCTTATACTATTTTTGTCTTTCCTCGTAGATTGTTTTCGGAGTATAACTCTGTTCGCACTTGGCGCAAATTTCTTTAACTTTAACTTTATAAGTTAATCATTCGTTCTAAATCTCTAATTAGTTTGCCGTGTTTTCTTTTGACAGCTATTCAGCTTTGGGAATAGTAATCTCGCTACTCCTTGTTTACCGACAGTTTTGTTTGCCACTTGTATTTTTTTTGCTGAGGTATTCTTTCTTTGAATGCCTCAGGTTCTGAGCAGTAGTAGGTTGAGCGGATAGGTTTGGAATTTCCTAGTTGACTATAGTGTTGATGGGGTTTCCTCTACCTTGAGAGGTAGTTCTTGATTGTTTTCTTATTAGTACATACACTCATACTGACTAGTGGGTTTGTGTCAGTTTGTTGACACCCACTGGTGGTTTCTTTAGAATTGCTGAATACTTTGTTAAGTTGATAGTTTTGCCTTTTGTGGTTGTTTTTACTTGCTCTTTGAGAATGTTTTATGCTAGGTTGCAAGTTAGGTATTTTCACTTATAAAAGCATTACTACTTGTATTTCATACATCTCATATTTCTAAAATCAAAATACTATTTTCTAGCTAACGTAAAGACTATTTTTATACTTATAATAAATCTAAGGTCTTGCATGTCATGAGTTGTCCCTTGGGGATGTTTATACTCATGTAGGGTGTTAATCAACATAACCAAAGTAATTTCCGCAGCGTATAACTATACTTTTACTCGTAGACTAGTTGATTCACTGTGCCGAGAGATACGATCATCCAATTTAAACTGGTTTTTACTTAATAACTTATGGATTTCATATAAACTGTAGAGTTTGGGGTTTTGCCTGAGTGCCTGCAGTTATCCCCTACACGACATGGCATCACGGCGCGTATTTTCTCTTACTCTGATATAACTTAATTGTTGAGAAAATGCGGGTTGTAACACTTAGTCACTCTTTTAAATATGTTTATATTGCATTAATATATTGTTTATATTACATTAATATCACACAATGTTTTAAAATAGTTGATCAATTTGGGAAAAACGACATCATATACCTCAATTCATCATTTTTATGGATTATTTGAATATAATCATTCTTTTTAAATATTTTAAACGTTTCACACAATAAATTAATAAAAACTTGTTTATATACAAAAACTTTAAATAACTAATTTATATATATAAAATAAACAACAATATAATAATGAACTAGTTTATAAGAAGCAACATAATAACAAACTTATTTATAAATAAAATATAAAAATAACATAATAATAAATTTATTTATAAAATATTTTGACAAAAATATAATAACAAATTTGTTTATAATAAAAAATTAAACATCAATATTGAAAAAATTAGTGCCTAACCACCTAGAGGGGGGGTGAATCGGTGTAATTCCCTTTTTCTTTTTAAGACAGACAATCTATACAGTTAATTACTTAGCAGCAGTTAATGTTACAGCTAACACAGCACAACATTCACAGAATCATTCAATCACAGATTGCACAGAGAGTTTATAGTGGTTCCCCAAAATCTTGGTACATCCACTTTCCATATTCGCCTATCTAGCAGTGTGCTAGATTCGGCCTAACTTCTTCTCTTCACCTCAGATCCGCAGATCTAGCTCAAAACCCAACAAGGCTCCTATAACTCAGAGTGAGTCCACACTCCTACAGCTCAGGCAAACTGCCCTTCCTCAGCCTTCAACAAGGCCTACACTCAGAGATCACAATCTCCTACAACTCAGGCTCACAACCCTACCTCAGCCTTCAACAAAGCCTACCACTCAGAGAAAATACTCTCTTACACTTAGCCTTTATAAACACAGGCTTACAACTCAGATCTATAAAGATCCTACAGAAATTTGATTTAACAAAGTATTTTACCACCACCCTGAAAGAGAGAGAATGGATGGATGGCTTCTTGATCAGTTCTTGGAAGAATCTGATGGCAGAGAATAACCACTCTTAGCTTTCTTCAAAGCTTCTTGAATCTAAACTCAGTATGGTTGAATCTCCTGTGAAGTTGATCTTCATTCAGCTTCCTTCTTGATATTCAGATCACAATCTGAATTCTTCTTAGCAGATTGGTTCAGGATCTGCACTTGAGGGACTTGATGATGAAAGCCCCTTTCTTCTTTGGAGCTCTCTCTCTCTCCAAATACTTCTGTTTCTCCTTTTTTAGTATTCTGTATTGATTGGTATAAGTTCTTCTATTTTCATTCATATATCTATCAATCATCATAGTTTGTTGAAGGAGAATGCCTTTATGTAGACTTTCTCCATGGTAACCGGCTGATCCGATCTCTCACAAACTTCTGACATCTCTGATAGTTGCAGTAGACCGGTTGATAACGGCAGCTGTCAAGTCATCCAGTCACTTCTTGAAAATCATGTATGTCAGCAAAGTGTCGAGACAGAACTTCTACGTGTGTCGACACAAGTAGACTAAGTGTCGACACAAGTGAACTAAGTGTCGACACAAGCCTTGGTGGTGTCGACACATCTACTTTGTTGTTGTTAATGCTTCTCGACACAGCCTTCTATAGAATGTGTCGACACTGATTCTGTGTGTCGACACAAACACTTCTCTTCTTTAACTTAGTTGAAACTTTGTTGTGTGTCGACACAAGTCCTGTGTGTCGACACAGTTGATGTCGACAAGGTCTTCTGTGTGTCGACACTGCCTCTTGGTGTCGACACAGTTGATGTCGACTAAGCTTTTGTGTGTCGATACTGCCTCTGTGTGTCGACACAGTTGATGTCGACTAAACTTTCTCTGTGTGCCGACACTGCCTCTGTATGTCGACACATCTTCTTCTGGTGTCGACAAAGCCTTTCCAAGTGTCGACACAATTAACTCCAATTGTCGACACAGCTTTTCTCCAGTGTCGACACAGGCCTTCATAAGTGTCGACACAGCTTCTCCTGGTGTCGACACATGCACTTAGAAATTTTTCTGCATTCCTGCATTTACTTAACCTGCACATATAAACTCAAAACAACATCAAATACACCTTGATGCATATCATTGAGTAAGGTGAGGCTTTTTCAAATATGGTACACATTTTTCAATGTACCCAACAAATATAACAACAAACTAATTTTAATATTATTTTAAATAACATAATAAGAAGTTTGTTTATAAAAAAATATTTAAACAATAGCATATCAACCTTGTCTATACAAAAAATTTGGTTGGTAGGAATTGAACCCTATACCTCTAAATGACTAAAAAATAACTCTACCAACTATACCAGAAAAGCTTTTAATTTATATAATTTTCTTTTTATATATTTATTTATAATGTATCTGTCGTGATAAATCTATTTCCTATTACTGAATGATAACATTTTTAAATTTCAGTATGTGCGGCCGCTCACGCTCGACCTTATGTGGATCCGCCCCTGGGTCTACCAGAAATCTTGAGCGATCCACAACAAAGACTGTTAAATTGCAAAAATGATATTAAATAGTTATTTTTAGATTTACGAAAAATCAAACATATATTTTTTTAATAAAGCAGCATTTACTTAGGGCCTGTTTGGGAGAACTTTTTAGCTCCTTTCCTTTTTCTAGAAAACGCCACCGCACTTAACATACCGTTTGGAATGTCTACCGGTGGGAAAAGCTAGCACTCAAAACTCATTTTTCTCCTCTTGAAAAGTCACGGGCCTCCTACTTTACAACTTTTCAAAAAGCATTTTCTCATCTGGATACACAGTTCACGCTACGAAAACATTTTACTCCTCCGGTCCAGTTCGACAACACTGCGAAAACCGTAGACTTTCTCCAAACCATCCAGTTCTCCTGAAGATCCATTTTAGGATCTAGATGCACATTTTTCGCCCAGCCGTGCTTTTTTCGCCCGAACGCGCTTTTTGGCTCCAGTGCGCATTTTCGGCCCGAGCCCGCATTTTTTGGCACGGGCGCACATTTTGAAAACGGTCGTACATTTTCCATCCGGTTGCGAATTTTCAGCCCGGGCTTGCATTTTTCTGCCCGGACATGCATTTTTCTGATCGGGCGCGGATTTTTCATCCGGGCGCGAATTTTTCGCCCCGTCGCGGATTTTTCGCCCGAGCGCGGATTTTCGACCGGGCGGGTTTTTTTTCGCCCGGTCGCGAGTTTTTCGCCCGGGCGCGATTATTTCCCACGGGGAGCTTTTTTTCGCCTGATCGCGTTGTTGAAACCGAAAACTCGGTTTCTTGTAGAGTTCACCCTTGGGGAAGGGGTGATCTCACACTTACTTCTCTCCTACAAGCCAAATGATAAAGGGAAACTGACCCAAGGGCTCGGCGTGGAGGTCCCACCACACACCCGGAAGATCTTAGAGCGCTTCCCCTCCTTAGCCAAAGGTCGAGCTAAGGCTACCTCAGAAAGCGCTAGAAGACCAGGGAATAAGTGAGCATGCCTTCTGAGGTACCCCTTGGGTCCTATTTATAGATTTCTTAAAACGGCCTGCAAATAGGCAACCTCCGCTGTTTTAAAAAGTTATGTGCAGCCCAACCAGGTCTACCAACAACATAACTCTGCTGTTTTAGCAGGCTATGGGCAGGCCAGTGGGGGCAAAATGGTAAAAATATCTCACAGATCAATAGGCGAGTAGCCCTTAATAACCTCTGCTCGGCAAGGGCGGCGAGTGCTCGATGGAGCTGGCACTCGCCACCTCCGCCCAGCCTTTGGCGAGTACGGGTCTGGACTGCCTTGCTTGCATGCCGCGAGTACGTTCAGCGGTCAGAACTCGGCGAGTGGACTGAGACTCTACGAAAGGCCCAAAGCTCGACGAACACCGAGTTCCGTTCGACAAACACCGAGTTCCATTCGACGAACTGAGTGGACTGGGCGGGCCTCTCAATCGCCAAGGCAGAACGGCGTTGTTTGGACTGGCCGGTACTTGCTGCTTCTACTCCCCTCCCGGCGAGTACGGACCCGGCTGGCCCTACTAGCGTGCCACTAGCCGGGCTCGCCTAAGCGAGCTGGAGGCTGCTGAGCTCCGGCCCGTTCTTGATGCTTGGCCGAGACTTGAGAAAAGAGAGCCGGCCGGTATGGTTCCTGGAGACCCCACTCACCGGATACGGGGTTCTACACAGTCCCTGCTCTTTTTGAGCTTGGCAAAGCTCTGAAAGAATCATCCAACCCCAAGTGTTCGACGAGTGCGGTAGGAAATAGAGAGAATTTTTGGGCGGGGTCCACCTGCGGCTATATATATGCGCATGCATACCTGGGTGAATTTTGTCATTCCCCTCGCTCTAACTCTGCCGAGATGCCAATCCCTAAGGAGATCCAAGAGAGGCTCGCCCGAGTTCGTGAGGCTTCTTCTGCACGCATTACCAGCCTGAATGCAGTTCCACTTATCACCCCGCAGAGCGGCTCGACCGAGATCAATCCCGCCAAGAGGGCTAAACTATTTGCCCAGGCGTTCGAGCCCATCTTTGATGACCTGAAAACGACCCTAGAGCACGGGACCGGCTCCACTAATCTGCCTGCCCTTGAGAAAGGAAAAAAATGTTGTTGACCTCTACGACGACCCGGACAGCCAACGGGATGGAGCCAAAGATTCCGCGCCGTGAGCCAAGAACACCTTAACGACTCGCGGCTTAGAACTCCAGAGAGTCGCCCTCGGGACCCGTCACCCCCCTTTGGGACCCTGGGGCTGGATTTGCAGAGGCCGAACTCGTCAGTTCGCGCCCCTTCCACTCAGCGGCCTGTCGGGACCATGGGGGGAGGTGTCGAAGCCATCCCCGTTTCGGGGTTCAACCTCCTTTCGCCAGGAACTCGCTGCCCAGGTCGCGGTAAGAATCTGAGATTGGTCACTCCCCGCACTTTCTTGGGGGTGTCGAGCTCGTCAGGTAAGCCAGCCTCTGGTTTTGTCCTATAATTTCCGTGATACTCGCCTTCCATACTGATGCTTAGTTAGTCTTCACCGCTCTTCTCGGCCAGTCCGAGGTGAAGAGTCTTCGCAACCAGCCCGCTATTCCCCCCTCCCCTCTCCGAGCTCGCTAGACTCCTATCTGGACTCTGAAGTGGAGAACGGGGAACTGACGAGGAGGGGGATCGGGCTCTTCAAGAAGCTGGTGCGTGGCCTGCGCCAGGTGCAGGAGGTCAATGAGGCGCTACAGCGCGACTATGTGCGGCTCGCAAACGAGGTGAGGGGCAACCCGGCCGGTGAGGCGATGTCCCCCTCCCGACTTTTGGATGAGATCGACGAGGGCCTCCTGGTAGCTTAGATAAACTCAGGGCGGATTTGCATGCTCCTCCGCTCGCGGCAATCTGGGGGGGGGGATGCGAGGCCGAGGTAGATAGAAACGGCTCCATTACCGAGCCTACCGACACTCTCCTCCTGACCCCCTCAGCTCGCGCATCTTGTTCCTCGTTTTCTTCTGCACCTGATTTCTTCAAACAGTATTCGTTCCTGGGCCTGTAATAACTTTGGATATTTTTTAGATTCTAATGCATGGTATCTGAATAATAACATATAGCCTATTATACTCAGCTCGACATGTGATGGGACAAGTCATAGAAGTCAGCGAGCTGGGATAGGCGAGCTGGACTGATTGGTCAGCTCGGCCTCAGGTTTTTTTCTATAAATAGCCCCCATCACCAACTCCATACCACCGCATTTACTGCCTTCATACCCTCTTCTCGCTTTCTCTCTCTTTTCGTATTCACGCTCTAACCCTCCCGCGAGCATGGGTAAGACAAAACATGATGTCGACGACCGCTCAAAATGTGCTCATTATTTCACCGATTATTGCTTCTTTGAGGGGAACACGAGCGAGGCGGAGCTCGCCGAATTTGTCACCGACTACGTCCCCCCTGGTTTCGAGGCACGCTGGCCGAGGGAGCAGGAGGCCATCAACACTTTCTACTCTGACGAGCTCGCCTTCCCCACCTCGTATTTTGAGGTGGGGTTGTGCCTACCTCTCTGGTCGGAAGTCCGCCAGATATTGAAATATTATGGCGCGGTGCCCGCGCAACTCAACTCGAACGACATCACCATGATGGTGGCGTTCACGTGCTTCCTTTGCCGTGAGCGAATAGAGTTCAACCTGACCGTCTTCAGGAAACACTTCTCCTACAAGGCGACCCCAGATGACATCGCCTACTTTGTGGGCTCCCTCATCAAAGTTCACGAGATCGCAAACAAACATCATAACTGGATGACCAAGATCGCCTTCATCAAGGGCGATCGCGGCAACATCCCCTACTCCACCCAGCAAAAGGGCGAGGACGTCTACCCCCCCCCCCCACCGTGTCCGGCAACGACGCCGAGCTTCACAAGTTTCTCCTCCATAAGGATTTTGTGGTCGCCTTCCTGCAAAGGGGCCTCGACTCGCTGTGCCACGTTCTTCCTGACGCTATTCTTCTCTTTCCTATTGCTCAGCTCGCTGAATCATGATAGAATTTTTCGAAGTCTTTTTATGCAGGGGAACGGCTGATTCCTGCGAACTCGTCATTCGCAGACTCGGGATTATTCTCTGACCCCCTCGCTCGCGAGAGTGCGGCGGCGGCAGCCTGCCGAGACGAGCTGGCTTCCTCCAAACACTCATCCAGCAAGAGGCGACCTGAGCCTGCGGGACCGAGCCCACCCCGTCACCAACAACCGCCAAAGAAAATGAAGAAAGCAGTGGTGGTTCCCCGGGCCATACATCAACAACAACAACAAAACCCCAAATACATGAGCTCGCCCGAGACCATCCCGGACGGGTCGCCGGAGAGCCCGCTGAAGGAGATCACGAGCAAGGGGCAGGGGGTGGTGAGTCCTTTGCTCCCCCTGCTACGAAGAAGACAGCCCGCGAGCCAGCCGTGCCGAAGGACCATCCCCTCTTTGGCTTCGGGGGAAGGTGGAAGGACTCGGCCGGCGAACCCATGGTCCAGTGGGACGAGCTACCCCCCCCCCCCTCCCCCGAGTCTCCATCTCCACCCTTCACCCTTCATGGGCCGACTACGAGCTCTCCGCCGGACATTCCGGCAAACTCGGCCTCGGCCTTTATGGCCCCAAGGATGCCGAGGCCTACAAGGGCATGGCCCTGCGACAGCTCGGCCATGAAGGCATGCAGGCCCATATGCGGGCCATGGATCTTCATCATATGATGATCCGCCGCAGCTTCAACCTCAGCAACCACCTTAAGGCATGCGATGTTGCCAAGGACAAGGCCGTCGACCTGGCAAGGCAACTCGGCATCGCTGAAAACTTACTCGCCCAAGCTGTCGGCGGACTGGTAGGCATCGGGCTGCTTCCTCCACTTTTGACTTAGAATTTTTCGTCCTGTCATAAACGTGCTTCCTTTCTCTTCTTCAGGATGCCAAGGCCGCTGAGGAGTTGCGGGCTCAAACTGCCTGACTGGAAGAGGAGAACAACTAGCTGCACGCCCGCCTTGCCGGGGTGGAGGGGGAGAACGAGGCGATGAAGGAGGAGAACAAGAGCCTCCATCACGAGGTCCGCCGCCAAGCGCAAATCTTCTTTCCCCCGGGCAACAACGAGCCCACCTTCCCGTACAAGAGAACGAGGATCTTTGGAGAGGCCGACGTCGCTGAGAGGCTGCAGGTCAATTCAATCGAGTCCGCCAAATACACCCTTCAAATGATGAAGGACGCGGGTGTGCTGATGGAGGGCTGTGAGGAGATCACGGCCCGGGACCTCATGCCGAGCCTGTTCCCGACGACGCCTCATAACGAGAAGTAGGACAACCTCGACCTGCTCTTCGGGAAGGGCTTCCAGGATGACCTGTTTGCTAGCGTGGGTGAAGATCGCCAGTCCGGCGGGGGGGGGGGGGGGGGGGGGGGGGGGAAGCTGATTTCGTTTTCTCTCTCTTTTTGTAATCTCTCCTAGGCGAGCTCCCCTTGTAATTAACATTATACAATTGAAGATAGTTTTGATATGAATTTTGTCTTTAACCCCCCCCCCCCCTTTTTAATCTTTTTCTGGGCTTCCCTGTTGTGACGTTTTTGCTTGCGAGCTTTCCTCCTCGGGCGACCTCGCGAGGATAGATCTTACCATTACGATGGATATTAGGACTCGTTCCCGAGAGTAGACCTTAAGGGCTCGCCAACCTTAGACGACCAGGGGGTGGACTACTCGTCGCACTGGGCTCACCCCCCCCCCCCCAGCTCGCTCACGAGCTGCCTATTATTTCACCAACGTGGAACCAAAAGTCACCAAAAATTCACAAGTAAAACTAAAGGGGGGTGAAGTGCCATGCTGGAGCCTGCCTTCCTTGGCGGGAGCCAAGAACGGCTCGTCACCCCTCTGCCGAGCTGGGCACGCGAGTCCCGACTCACCTGTGAAGATTCTTCTCTTCCTGTTTTTAGAAAGGCCAAACTTCTTAATATCTAGAGAGTACAGGACTTCCCCGAGTGACATCTAGCCCTGCCAGCTAGGTGAGAGCCTGGCAGCGGGATCTGCTCGGGGTCTGGGTAGACGCCGTCGAGTGACATTCAGCCTTGCCAGCTAGGTGAGAGCCTGACAGCGAGAATTGCTCGGGGTTCGGGTAGACACCATTGAGTGACATCCAGCCCTGACAGCTAAGTGAGAGACTGGCAGCGGGATCTACTCGGGGTGCAGGTAGACACCATCGAGTGTCATCCAGCCCTGCCAGCTAAATGAGAGCCTGACAGCGGGATCTGCTCAGGGTCCGGGTAGACACCATCGAGTGATATCCAGCCCTTCCAGCTGAGTGAGACCCTGACAACGGGATATGCTAGTTGTCCGGGTAGACGTCGTCGAGTGACATCCAGCCCTGCCAGCAAGGTGAGAGCCTGATAGTGGGATCTGCTCGGGGTTCGGGTAGACACCATCGAGTGACATCCAACCCTGCCAGCTGAGTGAGATCCTGGCAGCGGGATCTGCTCGGGGTCCGGCTAGACTCCATCGAGTGACATTCAGCCCTACCAGCTAAGTGACAGCCTGACAGCGAGATCTGCTCGGGGTCTGGGTAGACCATCGAGTAACATCCAGCCCTGTCATCTAAGTGAGAGCCTGGCAGCGGGATCTGCTCGGGGTCCGGGTAGACGCCGTTGAGTGACATCCAGCCCTGCCAGCTAGGTGAGAGCCTGATAGTGAGATCTGCTCAGGGTACAGGTAGATACGATCGAGTGACATCCAGCCCTGCCAGCTGAGTGAGAGCCTGACAGCGGGATCTGCTCGGGGTCCGGGTAGACGCCGTCGAGTGACATCCAGCCCTGCCAGCTAGGTGAGAGCCTGACAATGGGATCTGCTCGGGGTCTGGGTGTACACCATCGATTGACATCCAGCCCTGCCAACTGAGTGAGAGCCTTGCAGCAGGATCTGCATGGGGTCTGGGTAGACGCCATCGAGTGACATCCAGCCCTACCAGCTAAGTGAGAGCCTGACAACGGGATATGCTCGGGGTACAGGTTGACGCCATCGAGTGACTTCCAGCACTGCCAGCTAAGTGAGATCCTGACAGCGGGATCTGCTCGTGGTCCGGGTAGACGCCATCGAGTGACATCCAGCTCTGCCAGCTAAGTGAGAGCCTGACATCGGGATCTGCTCGGGATCCGGGTAGACGCCGTCAAGTGACATCCAGCCCTGTCAGCTAGGTGAGAGCCTGGTAGCGGGATCTGCTTGGGGTCCGGGTAGACTCCAACGAGTGACATCCAGGCCTGCCAGCTAAGTGAGAGCATGTCAACGGGATCTGCTCGGGGTCTGAGTAGACACCATCGAGTGACATCCAGCCCTGCCAGCTAAGTGAGTGCCTGGAAGCGGTATCTGCTCGGGATCTGGGTAGATACCATCGAGTGACATCCAGCCCTGCCAGCTAAGTGAGAGTATGGCAGCGGGATCTGCTCTAGGTCCGGGTAGACACCATCGAGTGACATCCAGCCCTGCCAGCTAAGTGAGAGCCAGACAGCGGGATCTGCTCGGGGTCCGGGTAGACATCATCAAGTGACATCCAGCCCTGCCATCTAAGTGAGAGCCTGGCAGCGGGATCTGCTCGGGGTCCGGGTAGACACCATCGATTAACATCCAGCCCTGCCAGCTGAGTGAGAGCCTGACAGCGGGATCTGCTCGGGATCCGAGTAGACACCATCGAGTGACATCCAGCCCTACCAGCTAAGTGAGAGCCTCACAACGGGATCTGTTCGGGGTCTATCAAATGAACACTTCACCCTCTCATACAAGTTACTGTAGCAGGATTAGCACATCAAAAAGTTTTATTAAGAACAAGACATTACTTACATATTTCAGGGATAAAACGTTTTCAAGTCATCACTGCTACAGGTGAGACTTAGTGTCTCTCCCTCCATATTTTGGAGGCGATACCCTCGTGATCTTAATGTTTCTTTTACATGTATGGACCTTCCCAGTTGGGGTTCAGCTTCCCCACGGTTGTCGATCTTCCCGCTGCATCCACCTTTTTCAAGACCAAGTCCCCCTCCGCAAATTGTTTGACTCTGACGTGCTTGTCAAAGTACTTAGCCATTCTCCTCTTCACTTCTTCCTGTCGGATGGCGGAGAGGTCGCCCAGCTCCACTACCATGTCAAGGGAGAGTCGCAGCTCCTCCTAGTTCTCAGCTTGCCATTCTTCCCTGACTTCCTCTATCGTGACCACCCGAGGCGTTTGAACGTCAAATTCTATGGGGAGTACTGCCTCACATTCATGGGAGATCTTGAAAGGGGTCTCCCCCGTGGCTGTGTTGGGGGTGGTCCTCAGAGCCCAAAGGATCGAGGGAAGCTGCTCCACCCAGCTCCCTTTCAGGTTCTCTACCTTCTTCTTCAGGAGGTTCACAATAATCTTATTCGCGGCCTCTACCTGCATGTTGCTCCTAGTGTGGTGGACCGAGGCAAACCTGAGGTCAATCTCGAGCTACTCGCAGAAGCTAGTGAATTCCGCGCTGGCGAACTGAGGCACGTTGTCCGTGACGATGGCCTGTGGCAACCTATGGCGGCAAATGATCTCCCCCCAAATAAAATTTCTGATGACCTGGGAAGTCACCTTGTCCAGCGCCTTCACTTCCAGCCACTTAGAAAAGTAGTCAATCATTACTAGTAGGAACCTTCTCTACCCGCTGGGCTGGGTTAACTGCCCAACCAAGTCCATTCCCCAAATTGCAAAGGGCCAGGGGCCGTGATACTCTTGAGGTGTTGAGCAGGTTGCAGTTGGAGGGGGCAAATAGCTGGCATTTGTGGTACCTCTTTGTGAATTCTGCGGCATCGCGACCCAAGGTTGGCCAGAAGTACCCTTGTCTGAGGATTCTCCCTTGTAGGGTCCGACTCCCTGAGTGACTCCCACACTCCCCGGAGTGAACTTCTTCCAAGATCCTCTGCACCTTACTCTCGGCCACGCAACAGGCCAACATCCCTGAGAGAGTCTTCTTATACAATTGCCCATCCCGGAGGAGATAATATGCCGATTTGTATCTGAATTTCTTCTTGTCCATCCCCTCTAGATACTCCCCTGTGGAGAGGAAGGACGTGAACGGGTCCGTCCACAAGGGGTGTTGATCCACTTCCATCAGCTCTCCCTCTTCAACGAAAGGGCGAAATAGATCAGTGATGGTACCCCCCCCCCCCATCTGAGGGCCATGCTTCGCCAGCTGATCGACTTGCCCGTTTTCTTCTCTGGGAAAGTGTCGGATGGAGAAGGTCTGAAATGTGTCGATGACCCCCTTCACTTTTGCTAAGTATAACTAGAGGGTAGGTTCCCTTACCTCGAATTCTCCGTTGATCTAGGAAGCCACCACCATAGAGTAAGTGAGGACCACCACATCTAGCACCCCCAGTTCCCTGGCCAGGCGCAGCCCTGCTATTACCGCCTCGTACTCGGCCTGGTTGTTAGTGATGGGGAAGTGCACCACCACTGTTTGCTCAATCCTCGCCCCTTGAGGGCTTTCCAAGATTACCCCTACCCCAAGGAATATTTCCCTGAGGCACGGTCCACCTTTACCTTCCACTATTGCAGGTTGGAGACCGCGCGGTCTGTTGCTGTTTGGAGACCGGGCGGTCTGGCGGTTTCTCCTAGCCAGTCTGTGTGTCGGGTTGTTGTTGTTTGGTATCCCAGCGGTCAGGCGGCTTGTCTCAGGCGACTAGGAGACCAAGCGGTCTAGCGGTCTCCTGTGGCGGTTTGATCTCTCCTCCTGTCGGTAGTCAGGCAGTTAGCCGGTTTGTCTAACTGCAAGGCTTGTCCGGTTTGTCTTTTGTAAAGCCGCATACACTTGTAAATTTTTAGTCCCACATTGATTATTTGTAATCTCTCTCATCTCCTCCATTCTATAAAAAGGAGACAATTCCATTGTAATAGACACCTTTTTCGGATAATAAAGTTTCAGTTAAAACCATTTCAGTTTGTTTTTGTTTGGTTTCAACATGGTATCAGAGGACTCGATCTATTCCTCCTGATTGTGTGCGCTCTCACTGCTTTCGCGGCTTGATTCCCCGTCTGTCCGCGCGGCTTGCTCCTTCTTTCTCGCGACCTGTTTTCGCGCTCTCCTCTATTCGCCGCCATCTACTTCTAAGTCGTCGCGCCTGTTGCCTTCTACCCGCTCCTGCTTGCTAGTCGCCCCGACCTCATCTTTAGCCGTGCGACTTGTTCTCCTCTGTTCGCCCGACTTTTTCAAGTCGTGTGACTTCTTTCCCTTTACTTTGCTCTGCTTCTTGGTCGTGGCCTTCCTAGCCGCCCGACCTGTTTTCTGTTCGCCCGGCTTGGTGCTCTCTTCTCTTCTTCGCTTAACCGTTCGGCTTCTTTCTCTTCTCGCGGCTTGTTCTTATCGTCGCGGTTTGCTCCTCTCTTGCTTCCATGGCTTTCCCCTCCTCCAGCTTGTCCGCCTCGGTGGTTACCTCTTCTGGTAGTGCTCATGTTGTTACTCGCGGAAGATGGCTAATCGACTCTGGTGCAACAAATCATATGACAGACAATCCTCAATATTTCTCTCTTCTTGAAACACATGCTCAGTTGCCCCCGGTCATTGTTGCGGATGGATCTCCCTTACCTGTCCATGGGACGGGCATGGTTCAAGTCACTCCATCTCTCTGTCTGGCTGATACCCTCTATGTGCCCAAGTTTCCGTGCAATTTATTATCGGTTACTTCTTTATGCAAGCAACTACGGTGTTCTGTCATATACACCCCTACCTCTTGTGCTTTTCAGGATCCGGACTCCCAACGGACGATTGCTACGGGACTGAGAGTGGTGGCCTCTACTTCCTCGACAACGTTCTGCTCTATCCGCCTTCTCCTCCTCCTCTACAGATCTTCTCCAATGGCATCTTCGCCTTGGACGTGCTCCTCCACGAATTCTGCGCTAGCTCCTGCCCCACCTCCCTCCTCATCATCCTCCTCTAAACTGTGATGCATGTCAACTTGGCAAACATCACCGCTCGTCCTTCCCACCAACGCAAAGTCAGGGCTCTTCCGTCCGTTCGACCTCGTTCACTCTGACATTTGGGGTCCCGCTCCTACCCTCACCATCGGTTCGGGTAGTTCATATTTTGTCACCTTCATTGATGATTTCTCTCGGTGTACGGGGGGTATATCTTCTCAAGGATCGCACCGAGTTGTTCTCTGTTTGGACCTCATTTTATTCTATGGTTAAGACTCATTTTGATATACGTCTATTAAAATCCTTCGTTCTGACAATGCTAAGGAGTATCTTAGCCAAGACTTCTCCTTTTTTTGTATTCACCATGGTGTTATTCGTCAAACAAGCTGTGTCTACACCTCACAACAAAATGGGGTGGCGGAATGCAAAAACTGTCACCTCCTTGATGTCGCTCGCACTATGCTGACTCAAATGCATGTTCCTCGCTCCTATTGGGCTATGCTATCCTCCTCTCCTGCTATCTCATCAATCGTCCTCCCTCCACAGTTCTCCACGGTGCTACCCCCTTCTCCATTCTTTATCCGGACAAAGATCCCTTTCCTCTTCCTTTGCACATCTTTGGGTGCACCGCCTTTGTGCACTCTCCCGCTGCCACCCGTGACAAACTCTCCCACGTGCTACTAAATGTGTCTTTCTGGTGGGTACTCTCCCACCCAGAAAGGTTATTGTTGCTTTGACCCCGTTACCCGCAAGCAATTTGTCTCTGCGGATGTCACCTTCTTTGCAATGCATCTTACTTCTCTCCGCTTCCTCCTCTCCTCCTACTGATCCTACTTCTCATACCAACCCATCCATTCCCTCTGCTCCCACTGATGTTCCACCATCTCCAACCTCTCCACCATCTTCACCATCCCCTTCATCTCCACCCTCTACTCCGCTTTCTCCCTCCACTTCGCTTCCATCTCTCTACTCCCGGGACAGCTCTCTCCACCACGGATACTCCGGATACTGAGGCACCTGCTGCTCTGGATCTCCCGATTGCTCTTCGCAAAGGGGGTCAGACATGTACCCAAACACCCGCTTGCTGTAGTTGTTTCCTACGATCGTCTACGTCCCCTTCTCGCAGAGCTTTTGCACTGGTTATCTCGGCCACTGCCACCCCATTCCTACCAGGAGGCCCTTACTATTCCTCACTGGAAAGCTGCCATGGATGAGGAGATTGCTACTCTCACTGAACGGGGTACCTGGACCCTTGTTCCTCCTCTTTCGGCACAGATGTTGTTGGTTGTCGATGGGTCTTCGTTGTGAAGTTCTCCCGGATGGCAGTGTGGATCGTTACAAGGCTCGCCTGGTTGCCAAGGGTTTACACAAACTTATGGCGTTGATTACTTTGACACTTTCTCTCCAGTGGCTCGTCTCAGCACTATTAGGGTTCTTCTCTCTATAACTGTCAACGGGATTGGCCAATCTCGCAGCTCGATGTTAAGAATGCTTTCCTCTATGATGATCTGCAGGAAGATGTTTTACATGGAGCAACCTCCTGGGTATGTGCTCAGGGGGAGACATGGGTATGCCGGCTAAAGAAGGCTTATCTATGGCCTCAAGCAGAGTCCTCGTGCCTGTTTTGACAAGTTCAGTGGCATTGTTGCGGCCATTGGTTTTTACAAGAAGCTCAGCATATCACTCCTTGTTGTTCGGAAAACTGCCTCTGGTCTTGTTGTTCTTGCGGTTTATGTTGATGACATTCTTCTTACTGGCGATGACCAGGATGGGTATTGATGACTAAAGAAACACCTTCGTCAACATCTGGTCACAAAGGACATGGGCTCCCCCAAACTTTCTGGGGATTGAAATCTCTAGAAAGCCTAACTCCATGGTCCTTTCCCAACGGAAGTATGCTCTTGATCTTTTAAAGGAGGCAGGACTTATGGTGCTAACCTGCACGTTGTCACTGGCTGCTGGAGAAGACAAAACTTGGACAGATGACTCGCCTCTTCTCTCCGATCTTACGAGATACCGGCGTCTGGTGGGCAAGCTCATATATCTCACGGTAACCAGACCCGACATCTCTTATGCTTTTGGCAAGGTGAGCCAGTTCATGCAAGCTCCGAGGGAGTGTCATCTACATCTGCACTGAGGATATTAGAGTATATTAAAGCTGCACCAGGGAAAGGACTCCTCTTTCAGAAGAATGGTCACCTAAGGGTTGAATCTTACTCTGATGCAAGTTTTGCGGATGACAAAAGGGGACCGCAAATCGACATCAGGTTTCTGCACGTTTGTTGGAGGCAATCTTGTGAGTTGGAAGAGCAAGAAACAGTCTGTAGTTTCCAGGTCTAGTGCAGAGGGGAATATCGCAGCTTGGCATCGACTACATGTGAGTTGAAGTGGTTGCGGGCTCTCATGCTTGACTTAGGAGAGATTTACAACTATCCTCTTCCTATGTTCTGTGACAATAAGGCCGCGATATACATTTCCAAAAATCCGTCTTTCATGAGAGAACAAAACACATAGAAGTCGACTGTCATTTTATTCGGGAAGAATATTGAAGAACAGATTTGCACTCTGTTTGTCACTTCCGACAACGAGTTGGCAGATGTCTTCACCAAGCCGGTGTCTGCTTCATTTTTCCACATCTGCGACAAGCTAGTGATTGATATCTATGCTCCAGCTTGAGGGGGGATGTGTTACAGGTTGAGACGCGCGCGGTCTGTTGCTGTTGGAGACCGGGCGGTTTTGGCGGTTTCTCCTAGCCGTCTGTGTGCCGGGTTGTTGCTGTTTGGTATCCCAGCGGTCAGGCGGCTTGTCTCAGGCGACTAGGAGACCGAGCGGTCTAGCGGTCTCCTGTGGCGGTTTGATCTCTCCTCCTGTTGGTAGTCAGGCGGTTAGCCGGTTTGTCTAACTACACGGCTTGTCCGGTTTGTCTTTTGTAAAGGTGCATACACTTGTAAATTTTTAGTCCCACATTGATTATTTGTAATCTCTCTCATCTCCTCCATTCTATAAAAGGGAGGCTATACCATTGTAATAGGCACCTTTTTCGGATAATAAAGTTTCAGTTAAAACCATTTCGGTTTGTTTTTGTTTGGTTTCAACATCCACGAAGCCGGACAAGTGAGCTCCAACTCTGCCACCTCGACCACGTAGTTGGCCAAAAAGTCGGTCATTGTTTGGGCCTTGATCGAGAGGCGAGGGACGAAGGAGATGTCGAACTCGCTTAGCTCTACCGACCATTTGGCTAGTCTGCCCGAATGCTACACCCACTCGAAGATGTTGCGGAGGGCATGGTCAGTCACCACTCGGATGGAGTGTGCCTGGAAGTAGGGCCGAAGCCTCTGGGATGAGGTGATTAGAGTGAATGCCAGCTTTTCCAAGATCGGATATCGAATTTCGGCCTACCTCAGAACACGACTCACATAGTATATGGGGAGCTTCCTCTTCCCCTCTTCACGAACCAGGATAGAGCTCAAGGCCTCTGCTCCAACCCCAAGATACAAGTATAGGTCTTCCCCTTCCTTCGACCCTCGGAGCAGTGGAGCCTGGGTCAACTGCCTCTTCAGGGCTTGGAATGCCTCCTCGCACTCCTTGGTCCACTTGAATTTTTGGCCCCCTTAGTGTCTTGAAGAAGGGGGAGCACTTTTCCCAGCCTGGGAGAGGAACCTGCTCAATCCTTCCAGCTTCCCTGTTAATCGCTGCACCTCTTTTGCATTACACGGTGACCCCAGCTCCATGATGGCCTTAACCTTGTAAGGATTTGGCTCGACCCCCGCGAGGGTGAGGAGATGCCCCAAGAACTTCCCCCTGCTGGCCCCGAAGATGCATTTCAGGGGATTCAGCCGCATCTTATATTTGTGCAGGGTGGTAAAGGTTTCCTCCAGGTCCTGGAGGTGAGAGTCCATGTAACGACCCTAACCGATCCAACGTGACAGCGTCACGGCTCCGCTCTAGGCGACGCTACCGGGCTACAGCCCAAGCACCCCAACCCCTCTCCCTCCACAGGCAGGTTGTTGGTGGCCACAGCCTCCCTTTTATGAGCGAACTCGACAGTCAAGCTGGGCCGTACGGGGACTTCCCAGGAGGTCACCATCCCAGTACTACTTACCAGTCCGAGCACGCTTAACTATGGAGTTTCTTTCAACTCTCATCACCAATTGAGCTGCAGCTCAATTGGTGATGAGAGTTGAAAGAACTCCATAGTTAAGCGTGCTCGGACTGGAGTAGTACTGGGATGGGTGACCTCCTGGGAAGTCCCCGTACGGCCCAGCTTGACTGTCGAGTTCGCTCATAAAAGGGAGGCTGTGGCCACCAACAACCTGCCTGTGGAGGGAGAGGGGTTGGGGTGCTTGGGCTGCAGCCCGGTAGCGTCGCCTAGAGCGGAGCCGTGACGCTGTCACGTTGGATCGGCTAGGGTCGTTACAGTCCACGTCCCGACTCTTGATCAGGAGATCGTCTACGTACACCTCCAGGTTCCTCCCCTTCTGTTTCCGGAAGACCCTTTCCATCATCTTCTGGTATGTAGCCCCTGCATTCTTCAGCCCAAAGGGCATCATTTTATAGCAGTAGCACCCATCTCCTATGATGAACGGGACATTCTTGATGTCCGGGGAGTGCATCCTGATCTGGTGGTAACCTGAAAATGCATTTAAGAAACTCATTACAAGATAATCAATGGCTGAGTCAACCAGCGCGTCGATCCGAGACAAGGGATAACAGTCCTTAGGGCATGATTTATTAAGTAAAGATAAATCAATGCACATATTCCACCAGCCGTCTCCTTTTTTAACCATAACAACATTGGAGACCCAGCCGGGGTATTGTATTTCGGATACAAAACCGGCCCTGAGGAGTTTGGCCACCTCCTCCCTGATGGGCTCGGCTAGCTTGTCTGCGGTAGACCTCTTCTTCTGCTGGACGGGGCGTGCTCCCGGGTCCAGGTTGAGGCGGTGGCAAGGTACGTCCGCGTCAACCCCCGGCATCTCCGCCGCGCTCCATGCGAATATGTCCACATTCTTTTGGATGCATGTCAGCATCCTGCCCTGAGCCTCTGGGGTCAGTCCCCTGCTAACTCGAACCTTCTCCACCCTACCTCCAAGGGTGAGAACCTCCATCTCCACCACCTATTCTGCAGCCTCCAGCCTGGACTGCTCCCCCCATTCTCTAACGTCCCTCTCCTCCGGGACAAGAGCCTCCGCTTCCACCTCTTCCTCTATGGTCATTGCCCCGGCCAACTCCTCTCGGTCTCCTCCTGCCACCTCTACCTCGGTGCATCTTTCCACCTCCATCTCCTCTCTGCCAGCCTCTTGCTCCGTCTCCTCCATTCTCCGCTCCATCTCCTCGGCCCCTTCCTTCCAGGAGATAGAGTTCACGGCGTTGACATAGAACTCCCGCGCTACTTTGGGGTCACCCCGGACCCGAACCTGGATCCCCTCGACATTCAACTTTAGGCATTGGTGGAAGGACGAGGGGACACATTGGAAGGCGTTGATTAGGGGCCTTCCGAAGATGGCATTGTAGCTACTGGGGGTATCCACGATGACAAATCGGCAGTTCCGGGACTGCCCCCCCCCCCCAGGGTGATATGGAGCCCCACTCCTCCTTCTACCTCCTTCCTCTCCCCTGAGAACCCAAACAAGGGTCCATCTGAAACCAGCACCCTCTTTGCCTCCACCTTCATCGCGTCGAACGCCTTCTTGAAGATGACGTTGACGGAGGTCCCATTGTCAAAATGAGGATCCGGGAGACGGTGAAATTCTCGATGGCCGTCTGGATGACCAGCGCATCGCAGAAGGGATCCTCATGATTTGGCATGTCCTTCCTTGAGAAAGTAATCTTCTCTTCCGGAGGTGGAGTCTGGGATGTGGAGCCAACGCTCCGACGGTACATGGTGTGGAGGCTCTCCTTCTGAGAGGCTTCAACCCCCACCCCCACCCCCCATGGATCACTCTGATCCCTCCCCGGGTCCCGACGTCCGCCCGGTCTTCACATCGGTACTCCTCCGCCCGAGGCAGGACCTCTTCAATCCTCACCACCTGGCGACCCTGTTGTTGACATTGCTCCTTGTTCCCTCTCATCTCGAGGAACTCCGGGCACGTGGTCGTGGCGTGCCCTTCCTCTTGGTGGAAGTCGCAGTAGGGCAACTCCACCCTAACTTCTCTTCTCCTTCTTCGCGCCGCTCTCCTCCTCTCCCCCATGGCTATGTCCATAGCCTGATTTTGATCGGGGAGTGAAGGTCTTTACGCCTGCCTCCAATCCGAGGGGTGGAACTGATCCTGGCCTGCCTGGTGGTGGTCCCTTTCCTGGTAACCTCTCCGTGGCCCCTAGTGTTGCCACTCGGGCCTCCAGCCCAACCGACGGTCCGGCTCCTGACGCCCCCACCTGGGCTACTGCTGCTCCTAAAGTTGCCTTTGTTCCCTCTGCTGTAGTTCGGCTCTCCTCTCCTCCTGCCCCCTGCCGCCTCTCGGCTCCTCTTCCTCCGTGGCCCACCTGCCCAACTTCCGGGCAAACTCCGGATTCGATGCCTCCCCGTTGACTTCTCTTGCCGCCCTCTCCATCAGCTCCTCGTAGGAGAGGAGTAGCACTCTCTTCAGCTTCATCCTGAAGAAACCTTGTTGCAACCCCAGGGTGAAGGCCATCATCAGGCTATGGTCTGGCATCTCCTGGACTTGGATGACCTCCTCCTGAAATCGGTCGACCTAACTCCCCAACGTCTCATTCACTCTCTGCTTGATGTGGAACAGGGACTCCGACTCCTTCCTCCTCTTAAAGGTGGTGAATCTCAACATGAATCCCCGGCGCAGGTCCTCGAATCAGTAAATGGAGCTGGCCGGCAGCTGGTGGAATCACTCCCTCGTCTTTTCCTTGAGGGTGATGACGAAAAGCCGGCACTTGAAGCCATCCGACATCTGCCGGATTGAAACCACGTATTCGAACCATTAGACGTGCTGGACAGGGTCCCCCTTCCCGGTGTAGTAGGACATCTCTGGCTCCTTGAACCCTCTGGAACTGGGCCAGAAGAAACCAACTCGCTGAAGGGACTGCCTTCCCCCGCTGGGCGAGCTGAAGGATCTCGCGCACCCATCTCGCTGAATCAGCCTCCTCTTGCCGAGCCGGGGAAGAGCACGCGCCCGAGGAGCTCGCATCCCCTTCCTTCCTCGGCGACCTCCTTCCCAGCTCGCATGTCGGGATAGTCCTTGCCCAGAGATGGGGCGACAACGATTGGGACAGCTGGAGTCGGGCACTCGGTCCGTGCGTCAAGTGCAAACTTGACGAGGCTGAGTACCTCATGTCTGAAGTCTTCGAACATCCCCACCGTGGCTAGGGGTGGCGGGGGAGGCAAGTCGGACCTGTCCGAGCATTGTCCTGTCATCGAGGCTGCCGAAGATTTTCCGTGTTGACCGCTCTCCACGCTCACCACACCAAAATGTTGAAACTGAAAACTCGGTTTCTTGTGGAGTTCACCCTTGGGGAATGGGTGATCACACACTTTCTTCTCTCTTGCAAGCCAAATGACAAAGGGAAACTGACCCAAGGGCTCGGTGATGAAAATTTTATAAGTTTTGAAAATGATCCAAACTAAACTCTCAACTAGGCAAGTGCACCTATCGAAATTTAGTATATGGAATATCGTATTTAAACTCGGGGACCGTTGAGTATTTGTACTCACAAGGACGAACTATTATTTTATCGATCGGAAAATTGGTTTTGCGAAAAACGAAAACGAACGTTAAATGAAGAGGAGAAATTCGATGATTAAAAGGCTAGCACTTGATCTAGAATCCCTTTGGGCTAGAATAAAATCCACGAAATTAAAGAGCACAAGCATCTAAATTATAACTTTGACCGCGAAGGTTCCAAAGCTACGAAGCGCCTCTCTCGAGAATACGCACTCGACTAACCTTAGGTAGATCGATTAAGACCTCTCGGCCAGTCGAAAGACCTAAGCTTGCTTTAGGCGGTGAACCTCACTAATGGAGTTGACTCCAAGGCGGAAGAATTTTTGCGTTCCTCTCTCGAGGGGTGCAAGAAATTCTCTTTATCCTTGAGTGATCTACTCGTATCCACAACCTCTCGGTAAATCTAGGATACGAATCTAAGCTCGAATAAACATAATTTGCAACTTATGAATTCGAAGAAAAATTAAATCAAAGATAAATCAAAGTTTAGAAAATAGAATGCTTGCTAATTTGAGACAAAAACAAGAATTTTATTCCATTCCAAAGTTCATCATGATCAAGTGCTAATTGGGAAATTAGCTACTCATCATGATGAGAGAATTACATGAAAACATGAAGAAAGACATGATTAAAAAGAAGACTTGAAAGTAAAGGTACAAAATGAAATTAGAATGCAGGAAAAACAGTAAATAAAATAGAACTAAGCTCCCCAAAAATCTCTCCCTGGCCATCTGAAGCTGTCTGGAATTTATAGAAAAAGTTGCTGGGTGGTCACGCCCCTAGGTCACGCCCGTGACCTAGGGCGTGTCGGTCTCGGAACCGTCGTCTTCAAGTCCTCTGAACGTTGGCGCGAAACCGCCAAAAGTCGTTAATTTGCTGGTCACGCCCCTAGGTCACGCCCGTGACCTAGGGCGTGTCTTGACGGTTGTAGAAAAACGGCGGGAAGCAGAAACGGCGGGAATAACTCCGGCCGTTGTTGGAGGGGTCACGCCCTTGGTCACGCCCGTGACCTTGGGCGTGTCTTGAGAAAACTCCCAGCGCCTGAAACTGCAGCATTAAGTCGGCACGCTGGGCTGTCACGGGGTCTGTCACGCCCGTGCCAAATATGTCACGCCCGTGACTTGTTGCAAATTGAAACTGCCGTTGACTGGAAGTCAGGGCAAAGCACCGGATGTCACGCCTGGAGTACACCCCGTGTGATGCTGGTCACGCCCGTGACTTTAGGGCGTGTACTTTTAATTGACGCGGCAGAGGTATTTCCACGCGCCGGGTTCTCGCCAGTATGTCACGCCCGTGACCATGTCGGTCACGCCCGTGACTATGGCGTGTCTTTTGAAAAATTATTGCTTTTGCCCAGTTTTGTCTCCTGGTCAACCCTATAGACTCCAAATTGAAGTTTGCAGCCCAGATTGCCCTGAAATAAGAAATTAGAAAACTTCAATAATAAAATTACAAAATATAATTAAAAACTAATTAATTATTAAATAAAAATAACATAAAAACATGGACAAAATTAGAGTTATCAAATACCCCCATACTTACTCGTTTGCTCGTCCCGAGCAAACAACTTCACATGTAGAGTAGAAAAATTTTAACGCTAAAAACGAAAATTGAAAATAAGGAGTAGAATGCGAAGTCTTATGCCTATGCTTGTAGTAATGATTGTAGAAGAACCTACTCAGCATACAAATTAGTTTTTTAATTTTCTAAAATGTGTTTCCACTTATTATTTTTACTTTAAAGATGGAAACACGATAAATCTTCGAATCATGTTTAGGGAGAAAGTAGCGTGTTTGCTAAGATAACATTGCACAAATCGAAGATCGGGATACCCTCCAAAGAAATCCATCAATGTCGATGGCCATAGGCTTGCCCTTTCACACTCTCGCCACGGCACTAGGTTAACTTATAAGCACAAATCAGTAGGACTTAAGTAGGTTGGAATGTAGGCTTAGGTTTTTGGTTTGGAAAAACAAAGATAAATGCGATGGGTAGACACACCAAAACCTAAAGAGAGCTTGCACAAAATAAATTGAAAAACTTCGCCAATTCCTTTTGTTTTTTTTTTCAATATGTTGAATATTTTTTCAACTTCCTCTTTTTTTCTTTTTTTTTTTTTTTTTTTTTTTTTTTTTTTTTTTTTTTTTTTTTTTTTTTTTTTTTTTAGAGGAGAAGTGAAAAATAGAACAACTCTTGTATATATTTTTTTTTCAAAAGCCACCAAAATAAAATGACTCCTAATCACACATAAACTGGTTTTATCTATAATTTTAAGCTCGGTTTTAGGTGTGTAATTAGGATGCTTTTTAGGCTTTGGTAAAGTGTTGGTGGAGGTATAACAAAAGGAAGAGTATAGGCTCAAATTGGCTTAGCAAGGGAGAAATGTTAGGTACGGGTGCAAAGGCTCAAACTAGCCAAAAGAAATGCCTAAATCATTTTCATACTAATGAGTTTAACCTATGCAAAGTCTTGAGAATAGCTAGAGGGCAAGTTCTAGACATCGAGAAAGAATACCTCTTTCTTGATCCGCGAAATATCTCTCTAGTAAACTTCTACACACTCTCCTAAACTATTTTTAGATTTTGTCGGTTTCCAAGTAGAAGTAAAATAAACTATTTCTACGCATTCAGAAAAAGAAAAATCTAATTGTATGCTGAATATTTAATTCTACTCAAATTCTACTAACATGTGCACTTAACTAGAAACACAGCATGGCCAACAGTTCTACTACAAAATTCAAAATTCAATTTAAAGCATCAAAAATTTTCTAAACTTATGTAAAAGTTGAATACTAGAATTACGCATGTGAGTAAATAGAGAAATAAAGATCTCCCTAATTTTGAAAGTAATCCTATATTTTTTTTTTTTTTTTTGATTTTTGGATTTTTTTTTTTTTTGTTTTTGTATTTAAAATCTTTTTTTTTTGTATATTTTGCTTGAGAAATATCCCCCCATACTTAAACAAGACTTTGTCCCCAATGAAAAATAGATAAATAAAGAGAAAGGATAGGAGACTTCCCTGAAGCGGGTCATGCAGCACCAAAAGTACCTGGAAGAGAAAGCTAAAGCAAAACATATTTTTTTTATTTTATTTTACGAAAAAGAAAAGATACATGATAAAGGACAAGAAAATGATAAAAAGAAAAGATACAAGAGGGCGGTCTACAATCCCAAAGAAAAAGAAAGCCGGCTAATCCTCATCGCTATGCTGCCGCGGCTCCTGATAGTGCGTCCGGAGGTCTGAAAACTCACGCTCAATACGTGCCATGGAGGAGGCTTGATTTGTTGCTAGCGTGGTAAATCGAGTGTCAAAACTCACAAATCGAGCGTCAAAATCGGCCTGCATCGTATCTAAGCGTGTGTGAAGAGACGCAAACTGACGATCCCAATAGCTCTGAGGGCCGGGCTCGGAAGAAGGGTCCTGCGGTGGTGGAGGAAATCTGGGGAGAGTGAATAGTGCCGCTGGGACCGGCACCGTAATCAAGGCCAAGATCTCCACCAACGACTGCGGGGGGAATAGCCTCAAACTCTCCATCACGTCGCCGCGCTAGGCCGAGGGCCTGAAGGGTCTGGAACTGGATAACTTGCGGCGTCTGGACGCAGCTGAGGCGTGGAAGAGCATCCCAAATGCCGAGTTGCTTTGCGAGGAAAGTGATGAAGTTCCCGCCGTGCACTGCCCCAACCTCGCATTTTCGGCTGGTGCCGAAAGAAAATGGCGAGCAGATAACCAAGGTTGAGGGGGACCCGGTAAAACATACTATATAAATATAATAAGTCTGCCGAGTCACCACCCCGTGGCTATCGCCGCGACCAGAAATAGTGAAGGTAAGGAGGTTGTGGAGAATACGTAAGGCGGGAGAAATGAGTTGGCTGCCTTTGGATTTCTTTGGGGTGTAGGGGGCGGTGTCACTACTGATTTCCGCCCAAAAGGCGAGAAGGTTGAAATCGTCGGGAAATCAGTAAGTAAATCGAGATAGGCGGGAGATTGGGAAAAAGCCTCCGAGCAGAAGCCCATGACGACATTGAGCTGGCGGATGGTGAGCTGATGCACCATCCCACCTATGCGAAAGATGATGAAGTCGTCATCGGCCGCCCAGCGGAACTCGAAGGAAGCCAAGAACTCAACGGTGAGTTCAAGAAAGGCATGCTCGGAAATAGAGAAAGAGAACTCCATCCAGGGGTGGACAGAAATCCCCGTACCAAATCCGCAGCTCCAAATGTGGCGAGGATCGCCCAATCTAAAATGCGGAACACGCCAAGGGGTTTGGCGCGTAGGCGCTCGCTGCGCTCCTGCTGGGTTTGGTTTTGGAAAAGAAGCATGGCTTCCGCTGCTGCGGGATCCGCGGGGTGCTCGGAGGAGGAAGCGGTGGAGCGAGGGTGGTGGCGAGGCATTTTGGTAGAGGGGAGAAGAAGGAAGGAATCGGGTTAGCAAAGGGAGAAGAGAAGGGTGGATGGTGTGGAGGAAGAAGAGGGGGAAAAGCCCTATTTATAGGGTTTTCGGGTTGGTCACGCCCCCTGTCACGCCCGTGACAGAGGGCGTGACAAGCACGGGACAAAAAAAAAAGGAGAATCCGAGGCCTCCTGCCTCGGATTCCCTGGTCACGCCCCAGAGTCACGCCCGTGACTCTGGGCGTGTAAGGCGTGATCGGCGCAGGAATCCAATGCACTGGCATTGGATTCCAAGGTCACGCCCATGGTCACGCCCGTGACCATGGGCGTGTCACATAAAAAAAAATTGACTAGAAGGGATCCGAGGCGTTGACCCGGGTCACGCCTCGGATTCGACGACACGGTCCAGGGTCACGCCCGTGACCCTGGGGCGTGTATCTGAATACGAGTAAATATAAATATTTTTTTTTTTAGGAATTTTTTTTCGGACTAGTCACGACCGTGACTAGTGAGTGTCACGGGCGTGACACACACTGTCACGGCCATGACTGGGCAGGAAGTGAAGTTTTCCAGCTTCACTTCGTCGAACGAAGTTTCGGGCTAGACACGCCCGTGACCAATGATGGTCACGCCCGTGATAGGACCGAAAGACGAACGGAACGCTGCGCACGACGAAACCACTCTCGGGTTTCGCTCGACGAACTAAACACGTCTCGGTCACGCCCGTGACCCATAGGTCACGCCCGTGACAGAGGCGTGTCGGAGCAAAAAATTTTTTTCTTTGTTTTTTTGTTTTTTTTTTTTTTTTTTTTTTTTTTTTTTTTTTTGTGTTTTTGTTTATAAAAAAAAATTTTTTGATGGTCAACTAAACAATAATAAAACAAAAGTTACCGACTTGAAGAAACGCGTAGACTTGACGCTCAACTCCTTCGATCGTCACGCCGAAAAAGATGTCCTTCAAACCTGCGAAAATTTAATTTAAAAAGAAATAAGAGGAAAAGATAAGCATGGGGTGCCTCCCACAAGCACTTTGTTTATGGTCGTTGAGCTCGACCCAAGCGGGGCACTCGTTTATGGGTTCGGGAGGTTAATTTCCTCCCGGTACTCATTAGTAGTATCACCGGCGAGGAATATCTTCAACCGGTGCCCATTCACTTTAAAATTCGCCTTGTTCCGGGTGCGAGATAAGCACTGTCCCATATGGCCATACCTCTTTTACAATAAAGGGCCGGACCATCGGGACTTGAGTTTGCCCGGAAAAAGTCGGAGGCGCGAATTGTAAAGAAGGACTTGGTCTCTCCGGTTTGAAATCTTTAGGGTGCTTAATTTTTTTATCATGATAAAATTTTGTGCGCTCCTTATAAAGTTTATTACTTTCATAGGCTAAGGAGCGCCACTCATCGAGCTCGTTAATTTGGAATTTCCGAAGCTCGGAGGACAAATTTTCATCTAGATTTAAAAATTTCAGTGCCCAAAAGGCGCGGTGCTCAAGCTCAACCGGTAAGTGACATGCTTTCCCATAGACCAATCGTACGGCGTACAACCGATAGCGGTCTTGTACGCGGTCCGATAAGCCCAAAGAGCATCATCAAGCTTGACCGACCAATCCTTTCTATTAGTAGAAACCGTTTTCTCCAAAATTCGTTTGATTTCACGGTTAACTACTTCTACCTGGCCACTTGTTTGAGGGTGATAGGGGGTGGCTAACCTATGTGTAACGCCGTATTTAGACAAAACTTTGCGAATTGTGCGTTACAAAAGTGGGTGCCCCTATCACTAACTATTGCCCGCGGTGCTCCAAATCGTGAAAATAGTTTTTTTGAGAAATTGGGTCACGACTCGGGCGTCATTAGTGGTAAAGGCTTGCGCTTCCGCCCACCGTGACACATAGTCGACCGCTACCAAAATATATTTATTTCCATAGGATGTTGGTAGCGGTCCAACAAAGTCGATCCCCCATAAATCAAAAACTTCTATTTCTAAAAATGTATTTAACGGCATTTCATCGCGGCGGGAAATATTACCTGAGCGTTGGCATTGTTCACAACGACTTACATGGGCGTGAGCATCCTTGAAGATGCTTGGCCAATAGAAGCCCGCTTCAAGTACCTTCCGAGCCGTCCGATTAGCTTTATAGTGCCCACCGGCGGGTCCCTCATGACAATGCTTTAAAATTTGTGCGCCTTCCTCATGAGAAACACACCTCCGCACTACTTGATCCGCGCAAACACGAAAAAGGAAGGGATCCTCCCAAAAATAATTTTTCAAATCAGAAAAGAATTTCTTCTTTTCTTGATAAGAAAAATCATTCGGAGAGTCTCGCAACAAGATAATTTGCGAAATCGGCGAACCAAGGAGTGGGGAGGTGATTACCTTATGAATGGCGAGAAGGCGCTCCTCTGGGGAAAGTGTCATCAATGTCCTCCTCCATGAGCTCCCCCGAATTTTGGTTCTCCAACCGCGAAAGATGGTCAGCCGCCAAGTTCTCCGCTCCTCTCTTGTCGCGAATCTCCAAATCAAATTCTTGGAGTAGTAAGATCCACCTAATCAAGCGCGGCTTGCATCTGTTTTTGCTAGTAAATATCTCAAAGCCGAATGATCAGTAAAAACAACAATTTTAGACAAAGTGAGATAGGAGCGAATTTATCAAATGCGAAAATTACGGCTAATAATTCTTTTTCGGTGGTCGTGTAATTTTCCTGTGCGGCGGTTAATGTTTTGCTTGCATAATAGATAGGATGAAAGTTTTTATTTATGCGTTGTCCTAACACCGCGCCAACGGCAAAACTACTAGCGTCGCACATTATCTCAAAGGGAAGCTCCCAATTGGGAGCGATCATGATAGGAGCGTTAATCAATTTTTCTTTAATAAGAGAAAAAGCACGCAAACAATTTCGTCAAAAATGAACGGCGCGTCTTTTTCTAACAAGTGGGTTAGGGGCTTAGTTATTTTAGAAAAATCTTTAATAAACCGGCGATAGAAACCGGCATGCCCCAAAAAACTACGAACGGCCTTAACATTTGAAGGGGGAGGTAGCTTTTCTATAGTTTCAATTTTTGCTTTATCTACCTCTATTCCCTTACTAGAAATTTTATGGCCTAAGACCAAACCCTCCCGTACCATTAAAATGGCACTTCTCCCAGTTTAAAACTAGGTTCGTGTCCTCACATCTTTGGAGTACACGGAAAGGTTTGCCAAACATAAATCAAACGAATCTCCGAAAACGGAGAAATCGTCCATGAAAACCTCCATGATATCCTCCACTAATTCGTCAAAGATCGCTAGCATACACCTTTGGAAGGTTGCCGTCGCGTTGCACAAACCAAAAGGCATCCTTCGATAAGCGAAGGTGCCAAACGGACAAGTGAAGGTTGTTTTCTCTTGGTCCTCGGGTGCGATTGGGATTTGAAAATATCCCGAGAGACCATCAAGAAAACAATAAAATGAGTGCCCGGATAGCCGTTCAAGTATTTGGTCAATAAACGGCAAAGGAAAATGATCCTTACGGGTTGCATCATTTAATTTACGGTAATCGATGCACACCCGCCATCCGGTAACGGTTCGAGTGGGAACTAACTCGTTTTTATCATTAGGAAACTACCGTTAACCCTCCTTTCTTGGGCACCACTTGGACCGGGCTCACCCAAGAGCTATCCGAAATTGGATAGATGATACCCGCATCTAATAATTTTATGACCTCGGCCTTGACTACCTCCTTCATGTTAGGATTTAGCCGGCGTTGAGGTTGAATAGTTTTGTGAGCGTGTTATTCTAAAAAAATTTTATGGGTGCAAAAGGAGGGATTAATCCCTCTCAAATCCGTGATCTTCCACGCAATTGCGCGGCGATGAAGTTTTAAAATATGAGATATTTAATTTTTTCTTCATTGGTCAAGTAGGCCGACACAATAACCGGAAGTTTTGAATCCTCCGCTAAGAATAAATACTCTAAATGATCAGGCAATTGTTTTAGTTCTAACGCGGGAGGTTCATCATAAGAAGTTTTCAAACGATCACTACCAATGTCGAAAAGTTCAAAAATAGGTGCGTGCGTGATCGAGAGATTATCACTATTTTCATGAGCAATTAAATCTAAATGTTCTAAATCGGCATCATGATCAATAGAAGATAAAGATTGTTCAGAAAAAAGAAGAGAGTCTTCTTCAGAGAAGCCTCCAAATAATAACATGAGTCGTCATTTGAGAGCGAGTTTTTCATAGACGTATCAATAGTAAAGGTAACTTCTTCATCTCCGACTCTAAGGAGAAGTTTCCCATTACTAACGTCTATAATTGCGCGCGAGGTGGCAAGAAAAGGGCGACCGAGAATGAGTGGGACCTCGGTGTCCTCTTCGATGTCAAAGATGACGAAATCTACCGGAAATATAAATTTATCAACTTTGACAAGCACATCCTCTATGATCCCCCATAGGGAGCTTGACAGACCGATCCGCCAATTGAATGCACATTCTTGTGGGTTTAGGTTCTCCTAATCCCAACTTCTTAACTAAAGAATAAGGCATTAAATTGATTGAGGCGCCTAGATCGGCTAACGCACGTTTTACTAATAAATCACCAAACAAACAGGGAATGGAGAAACTACCCGGATCGGGTAATTTCTTAGGTAATTTATTAAGTAAAACTGCCGAACACTCCGCATTTAATTGAACCGTGGAGATATCCTCAAGTTTCTTTTTATTGATAAAGATCCTTGAGGTACTTGGCGTATTTCGGCATTTGTGCGATTATTTCACAAAACGGTAGATTAATTTGGATTTGTTTAAACATGTCCAAAAATTTACCGTGATGTTCATCCACCCGGTTTTTTTGCATTCTAGATGGATAGGGAAGAGGTGGTTGATAAGCTTTTGGTTTATTAAGAGTAGAAGGCTTAGACGGAGGAGAAGATGGAGAAATGATTACCTCCGTATCAGTCGGAATTGGAATTGGAGAAGTATCAACCGGATTTGGAGAAGTGGTTACCTCCTTCCCGCTCCGAAGGTGATGGCTTTTGCATGCTCCCTTGGGGTTGGGCCTCCGTATTGCCCTGTAGCGCTCCTTGTTGACGATCGGAGAGCATTTTAGCGATTTGCCCGATTTTGCTCTCCAAACTTCGAGAGATTCCGTGAGATTCCGGATGTTGGCGTCATTTGTAGTTGTATATTTAGTGAACAATTCACGAGATTGGGAGCTTTGGGAGCTTGCGGTGGAAAATAGCCGGGTGGAATCGTGTTCGGTGGGCGCGCCGCGTTCCCCGGATTACTCCAAGAGAAGTTGGGGTGATTCCTTATACCCGGGTGATAGGATATTGCCAAAATTGTTACCCGGATTATAATGGCCGATTCGGATTACCCATGTAATCCACATGCTCGGCATAGTAGAAGGCTCCCAATATTATTGGGGCTCACAGGTAGATTTGGACGAGGAAGCAGACATCTACTTCATCTGTTTTTGCAGTTGCTCACCTGGAGAGACAAACTTGAAACCGTATCAATTTCATACATCCCGGCCGTTAGGTGGTTTAGACCGAGGTGTACTCCATTGATAGGTATTCAAAGCCATACCTTCTATAAGCTCTTGTGCGGCCGCCGGTGTTTGTTATTAAGCGTTCCACCGGCGGCGGCATCAAGTTGCCTAGTTTGAGATTTAGGCCGTTATAGAAGGTTTGGATTTGTAACCAATCCGGAATTGCATGATGAGGACATCGACGAAGCAATTCCTTGAAACGCTCCCAAGTATCATATAACGTTTCCGAATCAATTTGGGGCGAAATAAGTGATATCATTGCGCAATTTAGCCGTTTTAGCCAGCGGAAAGTATTTCGTAAGAAATCTTTCCGTCATTTGAGCCCATGTTGTGATGGATCCTCTTGTAGAGAACCCAACCACTGCTTGGCTTTAGTGCGTAATGTAAATGGAAATAACCTTAGCCGATGGCATCATCGGATACACCATTAATTTTAAAGTATCGCATATTTCTAAGAAATTTGAAATATGCGCGTTGGATCTTCATCTTGAAGCCCATCAAATTGTACATATTGTTGTACCATTTGGATGATGCTTGGCTTCAACTCAAAATTATTTGGGGCAATAGCGGGACGAACAATACTAGATTGAGTCTCGTCCAAGTTTGGACGGGCATAATAGGACATAGTCCTTTGTTCACCGCATTTGGCTCACCCATATTGGAAGAAGCAGAAGAAGGAATCTAGGAGAATGAGAAGAAGAACTAAATGAAGAAGGAGAAGAAGAAGCGGTGACGGAGAGAGGATTATGAAGATTGGAGTGTCTCCTAAAGAGTCCTTATCTTGAAAATTCGGAACTTGAAAATCGTAAGCGATGCGAAGGGTTCGCTCGATTCCGGATCAAATCAAAAAGAGGCGACGGATTCCCTCGGGTCATACACCAAAATAAAACAAAATAAAATTTTTTTTTTGATTTTGATATTTCTTAAACAAAAGAAAATGATAAAATTAATAGAGCCTTGCTTTCAAAATATCAACAACAATATTACCCCTGCAACGGCGCCAAAAACTTGATGAAAATTTTATAAGTTTTGAAAATGATCCAAACTAAACTCTCAACTAGCAAGTGCACCTATCGAAATTTAGTATATGGAATTATCGTATTTAAACTCGGGGACCGTTGAGTATTTGTACTCACAAGGACGAACTATTATATTTTATCGATCGGAAATTGGTTTTTGCGAAAAACGAAAACGAACGTTAAATGAAGGGAGAAAATCGATGATTAAGGCTAGCACTTGATCTAGAATCCCTTTGGCTAGAATAAAAATCCACAAATTAAAGAGCACAAGCATCTAAATTATTAACTTTGACCGCGAATTCCAAAGCTACGAAGCGCCTCACTCGAGAATACGCACTCGACTAACCTTAGGTAGATCGATTAAGACCTCTCGGCCAGTCGAAAGACCTAAGCTGCTTTAGGCGGTGAACCTCACTAATGGAGTTGACTCCAAGGCGGAAGAATTTTTGCGTTCCTCTCTCGAGGGGTGCAAGAAATTCTCTTTATCCTTGGATGATCTACTCGTATCCACAACCTCTCGGTAAATCTAGATACGAATCTAAGCTCGAATAACATAATTTGCAACTATGAATTCGAAGAAAAATTAAATCAAGATAAATCAAAGTTAAGAAAATAGAAGCTTGCTTGCTAATTTGAGACAAAAACAAGAATTTATTCTTCCAATTCATCATGATCAAGTGCTAATTGGGAAAATTAGCTACTCATCATGATGAGAGAATTACTGAAACAGAGAAAGACATGATTAAAAGAGACTTGAATAAAGGTAACAAAAGGAAATTAGAATGCAGAAAAACAGTAAATAAAATAGAACTAAGCTCCCAAAAATCTCTCCCTGGCCATCTGAAGCTGTCTGGAATTTAAAGAAAAAAGTTTGCTGGGTGTCACGCCCCTAGGTCACGCCCGTGACCTAGGCTTGTCGGTCTCGGAACCGTCGTCTTCAAGTCCTTGAACGTTGCGCGAAAACCGCCAAAAGTCGTTAAATTTGCTGGTCACGCCCTAGGTCACGCCCGTGACCTAGGGCGTGTCTTGACGGTTGTAGAAAAACGGCGGGAAGCAGAAACGGCGGTAAATAACTCCGGCCGTTGTTGGAGGGGTCACGCCCTTGGTCACGCCCGTGACCTTGGGCGTGTCTTGAGAAAAACTCCCAGCGCCTGAAACTGGCAGCATTAAGTCGGCACGCTGGGCTGTCACGGGTCTGTCACGCCCGTGCCAAATATGTCACGCCCGTGACTTGTTGCAAATTGAAACTGCCGTTGACTGTAAAACAGGGCAAAGCACCGGATGTCACGCCTGGAGAACACGCCGTGGATGCAGGTCACCGCCGTGGACTTTAGGGCGTGTACTTTTAATTGACGCTGCAGAGGTATTTCCACGCGCCGGGTTCTCGCCAGTATGTCACGCCCGTGACCATGGTCGTCACGCCCGTGACTATGGCGTGTCTTTTGAAAAATTATTGCTTTTTGCCCAGTTTTGTCTCCTGGTCAAACCCTATAGACTCCAAATTGAAGTTTGCAGCCCAGATTGCCCTGAAATAAGAAATTAGAAAACTTCAAAATAAAATTACAAAATATAATTAAAAACTAATTAATTATTAAATAAAAATAATCATAAAAACATGGACAAAATTAGAGTTATCACTTCGGCGTAGAGGTCAGCACACACTCGAAAGATCTTAGAGCGCTTCCCCTCCTTAGCTAAAGGCAGCGCAAAAGCTACCTCAGAAAGCGCTAAGAATACTAGGGAATAAGTGAGCACGCTTTCTGGGTACCCATTGGGATCTATTTATAGATTTCTGAAACGGTGCTGCAAATAGCCACCCTCCGCTGTTTAAACAGCTATGTCAGCCCAAACAGGTCTGCCAACAGCGTAACTCCGTTGTTTTTTAGCAGGCTATAGGGCAGCCAGCTGGGCTAATGGTAAAAATACCTCCATCAATGGGCGAGTTAGCCCTCA